>CM021105.1:459828875-460428875 GCA_007115665.2 Sequoiadendron giganteum | reverse complement strand
ATTGGAGAAATTAAAGTTGATGGGGGAGTCTCTGGTGGAGGCTGGGTCTATAAAGACCCTAGATTCACATTTCTCTAACCCTCCAAAATGATTGTCCTCTCCTGGAATGTAAGGGGCTTGAACAGTGGCCCTCGACAAAAATTTGTTCATGATTTGTTGCGTTCTCGCTCTCTAAATGTCCTTTTTCTTTAGGAAACTAAGTTATCGGTTGAAGGTATGATGGGCGTGATGCCTAAGTTGTGGTTGTGGGGAAATTGTCAGTGTATTGGGGCTCATGGTAATGCGGGTGGGGTGGCTTGCTTGTGGAATCCATTGAAGATCCATCCTCTTTGGTGGGTGTCCTCCAAGTCCTCCATCTTTGTGGTTGCTACAAGTCTAGAGTTGGGGGAAACTATTCTTCTCTCAAACATCTACACGCCTACTAATTTTCCTGGTAAGAAGTTATTGTGGTCTCATATTAGTTATGTTCGGAACCTAGCTCCTTTGTTCTGCTGGATTATGGCAGGGGATTTCAATGCTATTATTGATATAGATGAGAAGATGCGTGGTGTTGCAAGATTGAAATCCTCAGCTTTCCTTTTTCGTGATAACATCTCTGCTTTGAACTTGGTTGACATTAAATCTCGAAATTGGAAGTTTACTTGGAATAATAGGAGATTGGGGGAGAGTTGTATTGCTGAGAGGCTTGACCATTTTTTGGCATCCTGTTTCTGGGTTGGCGGAGGATTATCTTCTAGCTCTGAGATTTTGGACTGGAGGGGCTTGGATCATTGGCCTATCAAGTTTTTTGCCTCTTCTGCTCAGGTGACTCGGTCCCCTTCTTTTAAGTTCCAGCTTATGTGGTTAAGAGATCCTTCTTTGCAGGTGCTTATGGCTGATTGGTGGAGAAGGGGAAGACCTACTTTTGGCACTGCCATGTACTCCTTTTATAAGCGGCTGTAATTTGTAAAATATCAACTTAAAAGGTGGAATAGGCAGTTTTTTGGCAACATTTTTCATGCTAAGGTTGATGCTCAAGCAATCTTAGATGTCATCACTCAAGAAATAAGGGAGTGTGGTCTTTCTGAGGATTTACTTAGGGAGGAAACCTGGGCTCGAAGAGCTTTGGAGGAGTGTGAGTTCTGCGAGGAATTTTTTTGGAAGCAAAAGGCTAGGGTTGAGTGGTTACAGGAGGATGACAAAAACACTGCCTTTTTCTTCAACTCGATTAAGGCTAGGAGACATGGTAATTCTATGCCTGTTCTGGTAAATGATAGGTATCTTCCCTGTAAGATATTTCTAGAGAAGCTTCAAAGTTCTATGCTTCTCTATTTCATGAGGATTCTCGGGATATTACAAAGGAAGAAAACCAAATGTTGGCTTTTATTCCCTCTTTGGTCACTAGAGAGATGAATGAGCATCTCTTGTGAGATATCTTGCTGGAGGAATTAGAGGGTATTGTTTTTCAGATCAAGAAAGTAAAAGCCCCTGGTCCTTATGGGTTTCCTGTTGAATTTTATCAAGAATTTTGGGACATTACTAAGTTGGACTTGCTGGAGGTGGTGCGGGAGTCTCAGAAAAACAAGTAGATGCTTTGGGCTTTAAACTCTACCTTCCTGGCCCTCATTCCCAAATGTGAGGGGGCAGATTATTTGAGTCAATTTCATCCCATTTCTCTTTGTAATGTAGTGTATAAAATTATTTCCAAGCTGATAGCTGAATGGCTGAAGCGGTGGCTTAGTGGGCTCATCTCTGAGGAACAAAGTGGTTTTGTGGAGGACCGCCAAATTTTGGATGGGGTGGTCATTGCTACGAAGACCATTCACTCGATGGCTTCCTCAAAGGAAAAGGCTATGTTCATCAAGCTTGACATGATGAATGCTTATGATAGAGTGAGGTGGTCCTTTTTGCGGAAAATTCTTTTTGATTTTGGATTTGCGAAGGAATGGATCCAGTGGGTGATGAGTTTTGTGTTACGTCCACTTATTTCTCGGTGTTGATTAATGGGGAGCCTACCGCTCTTTTTAGTGCTTCCAGGGGTCTTCGTCAAGGGGATCATATCTCTCCTTACTTATTTATACTGCTGGCGGAAGGTTTGGGTAGACTTGTGAAACGTTATGTGGAGTTGGGTTTGATTCAGGGTTGGAATTGGGGAAATGACTTCCTCCTTAGTCTCACCTGCAATTTGTGGATGATACGACTCTAATGGGTTTGGCCAGGATCAGGGAAGCTTCAAATCTACGCAAGGCCTTGGATATTTATCTTGCTGTTGGTGGTCAAAGGATTAATGAAGACAAATCCTTTGTTTTCTTCTTTAATACTCCACGACCTATTCAACAAAGGATTTATCGTGTTTTGAGGTTCCAGATTGGTTCTCTCCCGCTAACCTATTTGGGTATTCCTATTTTTGTCGGTAGACTCCCCATAGATTCTTGGTAGAATATCTTGGACAAGTTTCGAGTGAAGGTTAGTCATTGGACTCATCGATGGTTGTCTTTTGCTAGGCGGGTTCTGCTGCTTAAGTTTGTGATGCAAGCTCTTCCTATTTATAGGTGCATGTTACAGGTTGCTCCTGTTGGGTTTATGAAGGATATGGACTCTCTGGCTAGACAATTCTTATGGGCAGGTAGCTTGTCCTCATCTAAATAGAGCCTGATTAAGTGGGATGTTGTTTGTAGCCCAAGGCAGGTGGGGGGTCTTAGTTTGCGAAAGGCGGCTTGGTCTGGATTGGTGTTGGTTGCAAAGCTTTATTGGAGGTGGTGTGTGGAAAAAGACCATAGCTGGGCTAGGATCTTAACACACAAGTATCTTTTGGGAATTCGCAAGGAGGAGCTTCCCAGATTTCCTCTGGATGGGAAAGGCTCGGTGATTTGGGGAACGCTTAAGAAAGGTGTCGCGCTAATCAAGGAGGGCCTATTCTGGATTTGTAGTAAGGGGGATGAGGCTATGTTTTGGTTTGATTCTTGGGATGGTCATACACCTATTCTTCATCAATACCCTAATTTGGTGACTCTGTCTCAGCACTTTTTGGAGGTCGGCTGGTCTAGAGTGAGTGATTTTAAGAATTTCGATCCTAGTGGACAGGCGAAGGTGGTTAGGTGGAAGGACCCTAGTGATTGGCCTACTCTCGGGATGGAGGAGGATAGTATTGTACTTTAGAAGATCTTTACTGGAAGACAATGCAATTCCCTGAGGGATAAGGATATTCTAGCTTGGAGCCCAAACCCTAAGGGCATTTTTACTATGACTAGTGGTTATCAGGCATTGTTGTCTAGTAAGTATGGGGGGATGGAGGTCTCTTGGTGGAAACAAGTGTGGAATAAGTTCTCATGGCCCAAGTGTAATTGTTTTGTTTGGACTCTTGCCCGGAATAGATGTTTGACTTGGGAGAATCTCTGTAAGCAGGGATTCTGGGACTCCTCTATGTGTATGTTGTGTGGGTTCTGTGAGGAGGATTCTCCCCATTTATTTTTTTGATGTTCTTATTCTATGCGGCTTTGGCATTGGTGGTGGGGTGTTTGAAAACAACCTTGTGTTCATGCGTCTTCTCTTGAGGAGTTCTGGAGTAATCTGGGTAGGTCCCCCTCCCAGGCCTCTTTTCTCCAAATTTTGTGGAGCATTGGTCCTACTTTCATCCTATGGAAAATTTGGTTGGAAAGGAATCGTACGATTTTTCATGGTGAAAAGATTTTGCCTCAACAAGTTTGGCACATAATTATTGGTATGATCCAGGAGTCAGTGGAAGCTAAATGTGAAGTGGCTCTTCCATTGGAAAGAAGTGATGATGAGATTTTGATTAGATTGGGGGTGTAGGGGTTGACTCTTGTCTCTGCCTGTGTTAGAAGAGGTAGGAGAGCGAAGAAGAAGGTTCAAATGGTTGGAAGATGGATGCCTCCTCCGACGAATTTTCTAAAAATTAATACTGATGGTTCCTCTAGAGGCAATCCTGGGCTTGCTGGTATTGGTGGAATTGGTAGAGACTGTTCGGGTTCAGTCATTTTTCTTTTCTCCATCCATAAGGGGTAGAATTCTAACAACCTCATGGAAGGGCTGGCAATTCTTTGGGCTATTGAGTGTGCTTGTACCTTGGGTTCGCGTAAGGTTATCTATGAATTAGATTCCTAGATTATTGTTAATTTGTTGCTCGAGAAAAGGGTGGTTGGTGTTAATTGGCAGATTGCGATGGTGGTTAGACAAATTTTGTAGAGGTGCTCTGCTTTGGAAGTGGTATCTTTTGTCCACATTCTGCAGGAGTGGAATAGGGCAGCTGACTGTTTGGCCAAGTGGGCATCTGAACATGAGGAGGATTGGAGGATTAAGGAGTGGAGACAATTATCTCCTGAGTATGTTCTTGAATTGGAGAGGGTCATTGCCGATGATATGGAAGGATAAGTTGATGATGGTTGGTCGATGGGTGGTTTTGTTCATGCTTGAGGTTCTAGATTTTCCCTTGTGGGAGCTCACAGGCTTCCCCTTTCTTTTGTACTGTTAATCTTTTGATTTCAATAAAGTTTTTACCCCTTTTATTAAAAAAAAAAGTTTCAAAAGTTATTTTATATTTAAAATTTCAGAAGAACAATGTTAAGTAATGATAACTTTTAGCGTTTTTTATATATATTATTAATTAATATATGTATACTAGTTATGTCGATAGGCATTCTTGAGAGCACTCGTTTTGTTTGTGTAAATATATGAAAAAAATAAAAAATGAAAAATGAAAAATAAAAAATAAAAAATGAAATTAGAAAAAATAAAAATAAAAAATAAAAACCAAAAAAGAAATTAGAAATGGTTGAAGCAAAAAAGTGGAGAAAATTAAAAAAAATATGAAACTAATGGAAAAAAAAAATTGAAAGTGGAAAAAATAAATAAAAATTAGAAAAGGTAAGGAAAACAAAAAGCATGGACAAAACTTGAGAAGATGTCTCTCCAATATTTAGATATATTTTTTAAAATATAAATATACTAGTTTTAAATATACTTAGATTTATGATGAAGTTTTTGAACTATATAAAATCTAAATAAGTGGAGAGAAAAAATTTGATGTCCAATTGTGGAGGGAAGAATTTGTACCATATTTAGATATATTTTTTAAAATTTAAATATACTAGTTTTAAATATACTTAGATTTATGATGAAGTTTTTGAACTATATAAAATTTAAACAAGTGGAGAGAAAAAATTGAGGGAAAAATTTGAGGTCGAATTGTGGAGGGAAGAATTTGTACCATATTTAGATATATTTTTTAAAATATAAATATACTTAGATTTATGATGAAGTTTTTGAACTATATAAAATTTAAATAAGTGGAGAGAAAAAATTGAGGGAAAAATTTGATGTCAAATTGTGGAGGGAAGAATTTGTACCATATTTAGATATATTTTTTAAAATATAAATATACTTAGATTTATGATGAAGTTTTTGAACTATATAAATTTTAAATAAGTGGAGAGAAAAAATTGAGGGAAAAATTTGATGTCGAAGTATGGAGGGAAGAATTTGTAGAGGGAAAAAATTGAGGTTGAATTTAAAATATCCATTTATTTAAACTTTCAAAACAATCTTGTTCTAATTATTTGGATAAAGTACAAACAAATTAGAAAACAAAAAGGTGAGCAATATTTTTCTTTTCTTTTTAATAATTATTTCGTTTGAAATTTTAAGAGTATTTTGAATAATTTCATTACAACTTCTTCAATCTTTTTCAAAATAATTTCAATACAACTTATTTAGAATAATCTCCATATGATATGTCATAGAATGATTGAAATATTTTTTGTTGTATAATAGGCGGATACAATTTTAAAGAAGTGAAAATGAAGAAGAATTCATATATGTTGTGTGTGGAGTTGGATGAAGAAATGCAGCCATATCAGAAATGAAATACAGTGAAGAATTATAATATAGATGAAAACAATTTGAGAATATTGGGCAAAAAGCATATAGATATATGGGCTAAGGGAAATTTGTATCCTCTTAATCCTAAAAATAATGATTATCCTAAGTTTGATACTATTACTGGGCTTATGAAATTTGTATTCAATGGGAAAAGTGGATTGTTAGGGTAATGCAAGAGGCTTGAGGAAAGAAAGAAAATTTTGAGAAAAAAATAAATTTTGTAGAAAATAAGATGCATGAAATGGATAATACAATCTCTAATTTAGTTGAAGTGAACAATAGGTTAGAACACGAGTCTATTGAACATTGGAAAATTTGAAATACAATGGTTCAAGAAATCTCATTATTGGAGAAGGAAAATAAGGATTTGAAGTTCAAAGTTGAAGCTCTCAATAAAACTATTAGAAAAATGAAGATAACTCCTCTAGGAGGAAAGATGAGAATCAAAAAGTTAAATAATATTGTGTCTCTAGTATCTTCAGGTGGTGGTTTCAAAAAGAGAGTTCAAGCTATGAAAAGTATAATTGATTCTACAAAAATTGAGAGAACTATAGATAGAAGCCATAACTTAGCCTCACTTATGAAGAGTTTATTTTAAAAATATGAGATATTGGCAATGCTTCATCAACCTCAATGTGCTACATTAAGAAAAGCTTTGGTTGATGAGATAATAAAAGATTTATCATGTTCAATTAATGCTAATGATGTACAAGGAGCATGTGACAATGCAGGAATTAGTAGGAGGGGATATGAAGAAAATTTTAAGGCATTACAGACTGGAATATTAAATGCTAGAATCACTAAGGTATTTTTGCCTCGCCCATCTCATGTTAGAGTGGAACGGTCTAACAGGAACAAAGAAGTTCAAGATTTTGTTGGAAATATGTTTCACATCCAAGCATAAAAAAGATAATTCTCAAAGGAAACAACAAACGCATATTGGAAGGGAAGTCTCAATTACTTTAAATCCAACAAACAATTTTTGGTTTGAAGCTGAATTTTTTTACAAGCTATAGTAAGGTATCATGATATTTCAGTGGAGGAGGCAAATGGAAAACTTGTATTTGTCCTAAAATTAGATGAGATGGAATTGATAAACAATGTCAAGTATGAAAGAGTGTCAATTACCCTAATGAATAGAGCATTAAATCCAAATATTCATGTTACTGATGAAACATATTTTCCTGTACAATCAGAGAATCACATTTGGTGGCTTGGCCTATTTAGAGTAAACAAGGAATGTTATGAAGATCTAAAATGGGTTTTTGAGAAAACTAAGATACCATCCATGATTTCCTCTCATATGATGGGAGAGAAACTGTATGTTGATGGGTATGGATCATATAATGTTGAATGGCATATGGATGTTGATTTGAAAACATTGAAATGCATGTATAATATCAATCATTGAGCAAATGCAAAGCATAGTTGCATTTATTGCATGCATTCTCGAGACAAGTCAAAAGAATTAAATGGAAGATTTTGTAAAGGTATATTAAGTTGTGACCAAGGATTACACCCTAATAGAGATGAAGTTGATCCAAATTTAAAGCCAATTCTCTAAATTCCACTCAAAAGAGTACGCATATGCACCCTTCATGATTTTGTAAGAATAATTGATAAACTTGTTTATTTATCAATTTTATTTGCATAGAACAAAAACCAAAAGAGGAGGCAGAAAAATCCATTAAATCTTGATTGAAAGGGTATTGTCAGATGCAGGGATACATGGAGGTAATGTTCATATTGAAAAAGATATGAAACGTTTAGGGGCTCGTGGTAATGTTCCATCAAAGCCATCAATGGGAGGTGATAAGGCTCAACATTTAATCAAAAAGTTAGACTACCAAAAAAGTAGAAGGGGTCAATGGGAAATATATAAGGATTTGATCAATGCAGAGGATGATCAAAATGAAAAAGGTTCCTCTCAGCTAAGGAAAATAAAGGCATGGATTTCATTATCATCTTTGTTCCCTTTGATGAACAAGGAAAGATTCATTGAAGGTGATGATACATAATTTATTGAAGCTGTAACAAAGTTTACAAAGGATTTTCTTCTAGCATGGGGAGAAAATGAAATCACTCATTACATGGTAATAATTCATATGATTTTTTAATTTATTATATGTTTTATATAAATAATCTAGTGTAATTTGTATTAGGTCCTAATTGTTTTCTTTTCCCTTGGTGTTTTTCAGCACATTCTCTATGCACATGGTCCTTGGTTTACTAAAGAGTATGGAAGCTTAAGCATTTGGAATACACAGGGAATGGAGAAGTCTCATAAGCTAACAAGGACTACTTATCATAGGTCTACTCAACATGGTGGAGGATCAGTACCATCTAACCCATTGATCCAAATGAGTCATTGGTTCTATAGGCGCATGCTTTATAGACTTAACCAAAAGAAAAAAACTTACAAGTATGAATAGTATTGATGTTGTTGTAAGAGAAGTCAATGCAAGACGAAAGAGAAGAAGAAGAGAATAATATAATCTTTAATGGATGTCCCTACCCTTTAATGGGTTACTGCCACTGAAAATATGCTTATTGCAAATGTTTTAACCTTGTAGATGTATGGCTGAAACCAAAGACATTACACACAATTGTTATACATGTTTGAAAGACTGTTGTCATATTTATGAAAACTTGGTTGAAATGATGACAAAATCTTGCTGATCTCAGGTGCTTTTTTATGATAAAAATTGTTGTAGAAGTTTAAATGTTTAATGAATACTGTTGTAAGTCACAATAAAAGACCTCTTCAATGATAAAATTCACTCCTGATATAATGGAAATTCCCAAACTAAATCTGCTACTAATATCTGATGAAAATTCTTTAAAATTCAGTCACTCTTGACAAAGATTGATAGGGAATTTGCTAAAAGGGATGAATTAGGATCACTACTTTGTTGATTGTCAAAGACACCCTGCTGAATACAAAACCCATAATTTGTTGGAAAAATCAAATTTTGTTGCACTTTTAGCATTTTGTTATTTGTATTCTGCCATGACCTACTATTTTGGATTTTTGCTTTGTTTAGAACCTGAATTGATTTTTCTTTTAGGCACCCCCTCTATACGTAGATGATTTCTTTCCATATGCATGTTAGCTATAACAGGAAAGACACGCCAATGTCAAGTTCATAAAATAGGTTCATAAAATAGATTCTTCAAGTTTATAGGAAATGCCAATGCTTTACCTCATTAATGAGGCCACAACTCAACCAAATTATTTTGATTGTAGACCAAATGAGAGGTCCAACACTTGAGACTTAACCAATGTCAATCTCATCATTCTTCCTGATCAACAAATTCAATATAAACTTCACAATCTATTCATCCAAACAACAAGATTACAACTTTCTTCAAACATCGATGCACTAGGCTTCAGTATCTCTTCAACACTCTTACAGAGATTTTCCAAACTTTAAATCCTCATGTCAACACAATAAATTAGACACAAGTAATTGTATCACATCCTTTCATACAATGATTATGAGCACAAAACTGTTAAAACACAAAATCACAGTTTAGGCAACTTTTACTATGCCAAGGGAGGGTGCTTATTGGTTATCATGCTTCCACTGCCTATCAACCTTAAAAAATAAGTCATAAATGTTTCAATAGGTCTTCACATGCTTAAAGATTTATTTCCCAAGGTTCTTCTTATGGTTTTTACAAAACCCTTACCTCTAGCCTCTTTACTTGCTCCAAAAACACTGATTTCAGCCTAGGGCATCAAATATTTTTCCCTATGCTCTTCACCAACACCAGCCACTTGAAGAACCTTGAAGAAAACTTCAAAACAGTCTTACAAACCCAAAATTAGGAGAACCCATTTGTTAAAATGCAAGATATGAAGTTTTATTGCTCTCGGGTTACCCTCGAACAGGGTTATGGCAGTTTTCACCAAAATTAGCATATCTTCCTTAAAACTTAATGGATTGACCTCTAACCACTTCCAAATTAAAGCCAAATCTCTCCTCTATCCAACCATGTAATTTTTACATCATGGTTCATCCGTACAAAACCGTACAAAATGCTGCTATGTGACTGTTACAAAGAAATCTGGAAAATTGCAGTCCATAAAATAACCATAACTCATTCAAAACTTGATGAAAATGAACCAAACAAAAATAAAATGAAACTAGATTCATGTATTCATCTTTTCCAATTATTTTTAGGCATGTATTGTACCATACCAGGCTGTACTAAGCAAAACAATTTTATTATTATAGTGAAAATCTAGAAATGGCAACACTAATTTGATCATAACTTTTGCAAAATATGATGAAATTCACTCAAACCAAAAGAAATAGAAAGATAATAAAATTATTCAAATTTTAAAATAAATTTTATTTTTGTACTATATAGTACAATGTCATACCAAATGAAAGAATAGATCTGCAAGAAAAACATAGTTTTGAGCATGCAAATTTGTTGTTTTCTTCATTCCAACTCTTCCCCACCTTGGAATTCATGCTTACAAGTCTTATTTATGCCCCTATAGTCATTTTTTCACCATCAACCAACCCACAACTACCTTTTACAACATTTTCAAAAAGTTGTAATACCAACTTTGACAATTTTGATAGCAATGTAGCAACTTTTGCATTATGACTTCATAGATCACCTAACAACCTAATACTGACTCAAAAACATATAAAATGGTCTTAATTGACCTTATTACATCAAAGACACAATGTTAAAACATAATTTTAAAAAAATTCCTCATGGAGGCATGAAATCCCAAGGTGCTCCTACACCAAAACTCATTAGGGTCACATGCCCTATCATTGTGTAGAAGGTTTAAGAGCTTTCTAGAGTTTGTTTTGGAGATCTTATGACAATTGAAAACCACCCACCTATCAAGGAGGTAGTTGATAGTAGTTAAAAGCATCTAGGATTCAAATCAGGACATGCAAAGTAAAGCAAGTCAAAGACTACAAGGACTCTCTTCCTCAATGCACTCAAGGAGTTTTTCAAGGATTCTTAAATAGGGGAGGTTTGACTTAGTAGATTTGACTGAAGTATGGATCAAAGAGAGTTTAAACAAAATCTAGGATTGTGAGAACAATAAAAAGAATTGAAAAAATCTATTAGGCTTTAGGGTTTTGCTAAATAAACATATTCTTTTGCCATTGTGATAAAAAACAAGTTTGGTCCAGTCATACAAAACTATTTGACAGTCATACAAGACTGTTTGACAGTGAAGTAGTGAATAGAGAGAGAAAAGGTCTCTAACACCCTAGGCAGTGATGGGACAGTGAATTTAGAGTAAGATAGTGGTAAGAAGATCAACAATAAATCCAAACGCCATCACCATGAGAGCAGAGACCTATAGGATTCAGATACCATAGAGTGTCAAGATATATGTCAATAAAGGATAGTCAGCATAACAATATACAAGGGCTTCTAAGGACATTTCATAGGTTTGTCATAGCATCAATGGTTGAAGCTTTATTAGTAACATTGTAAGTGGCTAAAAAGGTCTTAAAAGGGGGTAACAAACTACTTAATGTTATTGCAATCACATTTTCTTCATCTACTATCTTTACAATTGCAAGAAACTGCTACACCATAACTATTAGTTTTAGTAGATGGTTGGCAACAAATCCTCATTTCTATCATCTTTGGTCAGAAGACCAAACAAAATTCCCTCCCTCTATGTGATGTTGCATACAAATATTGTAGCCTATCTCATAAGTCACTTGCACTACTAACACACCATAAGTCACTTGCATTGCTAACACCACATACATAAGAACAATAGAAAGAGAATATGCAAGCCAAGATAGAATTTTTGATGTTAGATAATGTAGCTAGAAGAAACATTGCTTTGGTGGAAAATGAAATGTCTCTTGTGTAGATGAAAGATTTTGAAAATGGCATATGTTTTGACAGTGATAGTATAAGTAAGCATTTGCACAAGTATGATTCACCTAATGTACCTAATGGTTCTTTGCTTATGTTGACTTGAAACACTATCAGTAGAAATACCTCTGAATTTTTCCCTTCAGGATTGTGAAATCATTAAAGCATAAATAAATGAGTTGTGCTTTAATTGTAGCTAAAAATCGATGAGCTGTGTTTTAATTGCAGCGAAAAATAATATTGATTTTGAAGCTGCCATTAAAACCATTTAAACCATTTTGTGTTTTTTATAGCAAAATGTTATCAGTGTACAATACTATAACAAGAACAATAATGATAATGAAATGTATTGATTTAAACTTATGCATGATGCTATGAAAATTATGCTTAAGGAAGAATTTGTAAATTCTAAATTCATAAAGGATTTTAAAGTTCAATATCACCATAGTACATATAATGACAAAATTCAATCTTGCTCATTGAGAAATGATGAAGAAAAAGCATGATACTATATTATATGGAAATAAATGTATGATTACATATTGTTTTATAAATATTAGATGCTTCACATCACATGTATAGATCAATTCATTTACATTGGAATGATGATTAGTGAATGCTTTGACTTGATAAGACTAAAACTATGAAATACTCAAATCCTAAAGAAATTTAAAAAGTCCAATAGTGAATCTTTCATGAAATTATTCTTAATTTTCTTTGATTTCTAATGTTGCAAGAGGAAGACAATCCTTGCAAAGAATAATATTTTCTCGATGCTTGCGAACCTGAAAATTTTGAAGAAAATAATGATTTTAGTTCCTTGTACTTCAAATTTAACAAAATTTATATTCATATACATCACAATGAAGAAATAAAATACTGAAAAAACCAGATATATAATGACAAAAAATCAATCTACCTTATTTCCATTATGCAAAAATATGAAATCGCTGAGCTCTTCATCCATTTCCAAATATTTTCTTATTTCATACAATGTCCAATTTTCTTCCATTGATAAAGATCTAAAAGGAATTTTATTCATCAAAATATCAAATGATACTTTTAGAGAATGGGTTCCATCATTTTCATCTTGGTCATTTGGAATCCATGTCCATTGTCCCAATTGGTGAACATGTCTCCACCTTCGAAATTGGAATCTCATGTATAAAATTTGTCTTGAAATCCAATACCCGAGTAATATATTAAACTATGTAACTATTTTTATATAGAAACTATTAAACATCATAAGTAATAGAATTACTAAAAAATAAACACAAAAATTTACCTGAAGGAGATTGTGTCATGAGACAATCTACATTCTATTTCTTCACCATTTTCATAGTGTACTCTTTTGTCCCACTCAAAACAAAATAAATACTTGAGCAATCTATCCGAAGGTGATTGAATACTATATATATTTTTAGTTATCCAAAAGGATGACTCGGTTTTGAACATATGACATAAAATGTTGATTGGCATGAATACACTAATGTGGACATGATTTCCTCCTTTTAACTTCATACCTGCTTGCACCTCTTGAAAATTCTTGTAGCAATAAGAATCTATGGTTGAAGGATCTATATTTGGCCATCCAAGTGAATTAAGCATTGGTAATGGAATCTCTTCAAGTTTTCCATATGTTGCACTAGTTCTTGGAAGGATACGTGTGTATTTATAGAACCATATCCCTTGTTTGATCAACCATGTGGAGTCCTTTCTAGCATAAATAATTTCTCCAACTTCAAAATGAATAGCTTGGAAGGTAAATGTAATTGACTCAATAGGTTCCTACTCCTCCCACTTTGAAATATACAAGTCTATAAGAATGAAATGTTCATTAGTAGTAAAAAAATTGTTTAATATAAAAAATGACATTGCACTAAAATAAACAATTTATAAAACATTCTCACTTTAGTACAAAAATATTTCTTACTCGCAATTAGAGCCAAATCAAAAGAAGCCTATTTTTTTTGCAATTGATTCTTTCAACATCTCTTTCTTGTCATAAACATGTGCAATTTTAACCTCTGATACCTTTTTACCACCTGGACTTGTTTTGAACTCTTTGATCATTCCTTTCCAATGATATTTGACATCAAAAAAAATAAAAATTTAACCTTATGTTTTCCAATCTATAAAGGCCTTATCATAACCATGGAATTGATAGATAAGGTCATTGGAATCCAATTGCCCTCATCATATTTTGTGTTGTAAATCACAACGGATTTCAACTCACTTGAAGGTCTTCTAAGTGCCATTTATTCCTAAAAAATGAATTAAGAAAACACAATAAAATAAATAAAATAAAATAATCTTAAAATAAGAAATAGAAGTTGAAGTTATATATATATATGCTAAAAATGTGCAATTAATTGTCACCATTGAAAAATAAGATTTATATATAATATATTGAATAACTAAAATTGAAATTAAAATTGGGATCATTTGAAATCACAAGCATGATCAAGACAATTGGAATGACGAGATCTATTTTTTTGTATTGAAAAATGAAAGTTACAAAATGAAGAAGTTGCAAATAAAAATAGTCCAAAAGACTATTGCTGAGAGCAGCAATAACACTAAAATATACAAACAAAAAATACAACCAAAGTATGTACATTATCAATATATTTGTATCTACCATACAAAGACTAAGTTACAAAATGAAGAAGCAGTCAAAGACTGCAAATAAAAATAGTCCAAAAGACCGTTGTTGAACAAAGCAACAATAACACTAAACCATACAACCACATTATGTACATTATCAATATATTTCAATGCTTGGAATGACCAGATCTTTTTGACAAAAAGAAAAAAAGTAAAGGACTGCTTTGTATTACACAATATGGTTAACTTTACTAATCCGTGAAACCACGGGCAAGAAAAGAAATTGGAAAGCTATTGCATATATTCTTTCCTCATAAATTTAACCTTGGCCTTGACCACAATATTATAAAAAATACAACAAAGATCTATACACTTTCTCACTATAAAAATAAATTAACAAAAACTCCACCTGAGCTTAACTCATGACCTCAACTCAATCAATTGAGTGTGTAGAAATGCTTTCAAAAGACTAAAACCATGAAGATAAAAATGAACACAATAAAATAATGTAACCCCAAGAAGGGAAAACAAAGAAAATAGTGAAAATCCTTCCCTTGTAACAAAAAATCTTCTACATAGCTAGCAAAGTAAGTGTCCTGGCAGCATATAACCCTAAAACCACCATAAATATTCATCAAACAAGCTCTGAATCATCTGATAAAAAAATAAAATAAACCAAATTTCATGCCTGAAATCTCTAGAGCTTTCAAGAACAACCCATGACTCAAATCTAGTATATACAGTTGGACCATTAAATTGAAGGAGCTATGGAAAAACCCTTGCTTGTCATTGTAAAAGAGTTGCCCAAAATTTGGGCCATGTCCACTACACAATTTATAAACCCTTTAGTGGATATTGACCCACAATAATTTATTTCCCTGAGCAATTGCACAACATCATACACCACCTTGCAATTTAATCAAAATGTAGGTAGATTAAGACTGAGCTCTACGTTATCCAACCTTGCAACACTTGTTTGATCTCTGCAAAATACAAAAAAATACAAGGAAATATAAGAGTTGATTTTGGCAAGCTGCAACATGCAACAAGTGTGGGTGGATGATTTTTTTAATTTTTGTAGCACTTCATAAATGATTTTTATGATTTTTAAATATATTTTTAAATGTTTTTTATATTTTTTTCTTAAAGAATAATTTTATTTTTTTGAAAATATAAAAAATTCTATAATAGAACTTAAGAATATAAATCTAAAAAACAAAAAGAATATTTTATATTTAGAAAGATGAATGAGATAGAATAGGATATGTAGAGTTAAATTAACCATCATGAGTTAATTCATAAGATTTTAGAAAGTTTTATTTTATAAAATAAATAATTTTATTTTTGTTTTGGATGATGTCACTATACAAGTTGATGTCATCTTTTAGTTGATTTTTAATAACTTAAAAAGCTAATGATGTCATCCTTAGGAGGCCCATTTTTTATGTGAATTTCCCCTAATTATATAAATATTTGAATGTCCTATTAATCTCACCTTAATTCAAATGACATTTGTATAATTTCACATTAATGTCTTGACTATGAATCAAATGTAAAGTACAAATATTTCAATGTCCTATTAATTTCAACTTTAATTTCACATTCGTATAATTTCACATTAATGTCCTATTATTGTCTTGACTATGAGTCAAATGTAAAGTACAAATATTGGAATGTCCTTTTAATTTCATATTAATTTCACATTAATGTCTTATTAATGTCTTGACTATGAATCAAATGTAAACTACAAATATTTGAATGTCCTATAATTTCACATTAATGTCTTAACTATGAATAAAATGTAATACATAAATATTTAAACGTCCTATTAATTTCAACTTTAATTTCATATTTGTTGTTATTTCTACCACTTAATTTCCTATTAATGTCTTAGATAACATAAGTGTTAAATTATTTTTTAACTCCTTAATTATAATGTATGAAAATATTGAAATTTAATTATAAAATACTGTCTCATGAGGATAACTAGTTTGTTCAAGTTAAAATGCATAAATGTACAAATGTAAATTACCATTTAACAATAATAGTCTATAAAATATCAAAATTAATTATAAAGTCCATGAAAATAATCAAACATATATCTAGATCTAGTCCATGAAATCATACTGAAATATTGAAACTTGTACATATAGAGTCCATGAAATAATGAAACATATATAGATCAAGTCCATGAAATATTGAAATACTGAAACATGTATAAAGATTACATCTAATGTACTGAAACATATATAGAGTCTATGGAATGTACTAAAACATATATATCTAACTCTTATTATCCCTATAATCAAGAGACCTCTTCACTCCATGTGGACTAGGATGATCTGAATCAGCCTGTACAAGAGAAAGAAACTTGAAATCATATTTAAAATGTTTAAACATGATCTAATTCAATTTAATTTATAAAATCATAAAAATAGCGTATGAGGTTGCTCATCTCCTATGATGACCTTCTCTGCATGCTTTGCTAATGGACCTATCTTATGCTATAGAAGAAAAATAGTTTAACACATGAACATATATTCAATTGAAATTTGCTTTAAGTCATTCAAAATGTATAATATAATTTACTTTAAATATAATCAAAATTTTAAATTACCATATGAGGTTGCTCATCTCCTCCATCGTCTTTCTCTGCATGTGTTGTTGTAGGTGGTATGGCATCATCAGGATGAAAATGTCACCAACAAGGCCCTACAAGGTCAAATAAAGCACATGCATGTACAAATTAGGTTAAAACATATATATTCACTTGTGTACCCAATTTTTATTTTAATCTATTTAAAAAACATACAAATTATGCACACATATAATTTATTTTAAACAACCTAAAATGCAAGTGACTCCTAAAATTGGCTTTGATCAATCGAGCGAGCAATACCCATCCTCATGGTCGTGTAAACCTATATAGACATATATATTTAATATAAGTACATGCACATTTGATATAGTGAATTCAAAATACAAAATTATAAGTAATTTTTTAAAACAATATACATATGAGTGGCTCATACGAGACGCCTGACAATGGAGGAAGGCTCGACACAACCTATGGTGGATCCAATGTGGAAGTCAGATGACTTCCCTGAACTAGCATAAATATAAATAAAACATGTTCAAAACTAAATTACAAATTAAAATCAATTTAAAATTATTTAATATATATTTAAAAAATCAATCAAAATACCCCAAACGGGTGGCCAACTTGCATAGGTGTCAATGCAAAAAAAAATTGATCAAAAGATGTTGATGTCCATGTGGCTATCGTCTACACCAAACAATTTGATTGTTAAAATATTATAATTTTTTTGACATATATTCATTAAAACACATGCTTAAAATCATTATAAATTTAACATATATACCTATGTCGAATGATCTTTAGGGTGATCATCAACACATAGAAAATTAAAAAAAATGAACTAATATCTTTAGTTGCTCTGTGTGCAGCTGAAGAGGATGCAGCCTGATCAGGTCCATAACATATTTGATTACAACTTGTACACAAATGATGTATTGATGTAGGTGGAGAAGTACTAGGACCAAATCCATCAACTCTTCCATAGTCTCACCCACTAGCCCCAACTGCCATCTCGAAAGCTTGCTCATTGAGGTTTGTTGAAAGTGCACTCAATGCTCCTAGTGTGGATACCACCACACGGTGTTGGATGGGTACATGAATAGTAGTAGAAGGAGGGTCGAAAAGAGGTTGAGCAGGCATAGGTAATTGGGGATCAACCCATTTCCCCAACCTTAGTTGTGGCATGCCACCACCAAAACCTTGGAATGCTTTGAGATCAAAATAATTGGGTTTCCTACCAATACAAACTTTGCATATACTTTATGCAAAAAATAGAGTGAAACCTCACAATTGACATGTGGTGGATGATCAAATACCATCCACTACTGATCCCAAAAATTGGCTGCCATTTGTGGATGTCTACACCACCTAATAGATTTTTTGTGTTTGCAAGATTCGATTGATTATTGACGAGGTCGATAAAATAGGGAGCTAAATGGGCTTTTATGAATTTGAGGTCAAGTGTATCCCTATAGGAGAGACCATCAGAACAATACCATCACATCTCCTCTCTCCATACTCGATGATTGTCTAACTCTACATCAATGGACTAACAACATCTACAACATTTTGCATTGAAGTTGCAAAACACATCAGGTGGGGTGGAATGAATACTTCATTCTGAATTGTGTTGTTTTTTTCTTCTATGGATGTTATATTTTCAAATATTTGTGCTTGCAAGTGAGCCTCATCGAATCTTAGGGGTGGTGGTAGGGTGTTTTGAGGTGGAGGGAGTGGAGGTGGAGGTGGAGGGGGTGGATGTGGAGGGTATTGAGGTGAAGGTGGTGGTGGTGGGGGATTAAGAATATCCCCAATATCAAATTTATCCATGATATAATTTAGTGAACCCACATATATATAAATATACAAACAAGTACAAAATTAACTTTCAAGAATCTATATATAAGTTATAAATAAACATATTAACAACTAGATATTGTACATGTTGAGAAATTACAAGAAATATTTAAATTAAACATACATGACTATTTAAAAGAAAAATTAGGATACATACACACACATACATCATTCAACTCAAGCATACATACAAATTTCAAAATTTAAGATCTAGAACTATGTAATTTTAATACATGTACATACTAAAAAAGTAAACTTAAAACATACGCAAAAAAGGGTAAATTTCTAGGTAAATTTAATCCCCTTAAGCCATTTTTAAAAATCCCCTTAATCCATGATATAAATGACCTAATGATACAAATGAAAACATGTGTAAGGCTCATTTATGTCTATGGCATGTAAATTTTTGTGGCTTGATGTACTTTAAAGTGTTTACAAGGAATAGTGAAGTTTCCCCTTAAATCATATTTTCTTAAACCCCCTTAATACACATGTCATCTTTCCTAGGTCCTTAAAACATGTTAATGGAATGATTTTGTCCTAAGTTGACAAAGTTTAATATATAAATCTTTAATAAGTTTGCAAAACCTTAAAGCATCTAACATTATACAAATTGATCAAATATGAATGATCAATTTGACTATTATTAATGGCTTAAGGGGATCAATGAGTAGATTTCAAGTTGTACCATCTACATCCTCTTAGGACAGGTCTTAAGCAATTTTCTTAAATGCCCTTAATCTATGTCATCTTGAACCTAGGTCCATAAACCATTCTAATAGAATGATTTTTTCCTAAGCCATTTTCTTAAATCCTCTTAATCTATGGCATGAAGAGGGTACATGTATAAGGGGAAAATAAGTATATGGATCCACATGCATGTAAAGGGAAAATGTCAAAGTTATTATTATTTATTCTACACCCCATCATCAATGTTAGTGTAAAATTGAACACCCCTCAATCATCTTCACAATGCTCATATTGGATGTTAAAACTATGACTATGTAAAACTTTGCTTGTGGTTATGATGATAATGACATTTATTTTATGGCTTTTAAATGGAGAATAGTTTCATATAAAATATTTATGTGAAATCTCACTCAAACCAATTAATGAAATAAAAGTTACCATACTTACTTGGTGTGTATTGTGAACAATGTGGGCTATGTGGGTGTAGCCCTCTTATGTGACCTAAGTGTGTAAAGAGAAAACGTGGTATGAGATCATGATATAAATTTTATGATCATCCCTTGAGAATGAGATGTGGTTCAAGGCTACCTTTCAATAAACAAATTATTGTTAATGTGATATAAAATCTAGTTTTGTAGCCACGTTTTGATGAACTATTGTTCTAGGTTAATTATTGCTTAGTTTCAATTTGCTACCAATAATTAATTGATAGTACACTTTTCATTAAATTGCATATCCTATTTTTTTAAATGTACTTTTAAGAGGTAATTAATAACACCTATTTGGGGATTTTTGTCCATGTATACTTGTGGACCTTTGGCCTTTGAAATGTTTTGGATTAAGATATTTTGGGATAAATAATTTTAGCCATTTAGAGGGACTTACTGGGATCTACTAATGTATCCTAGTCTAATTCAATGCCTCTTTTATAATCCTTGAGAAAAATGTGATATTTAAGTCACATGAAGGAGGTGATCAATTCATCATTATGGAAGATGTTGAATGGTGTGATTTTGTTGATCCATAGTGATGGAAAAAGGAGGTGAATGGTTAAGTTTCATGATGGGGTTGATGAAAGGATTGGTATAGGATCAATGAAATGGTTGGTGGTGAGGGTGATAGGTCAATGAAAGGATTGATAGTAGTAGTTTTCCTGGTAAAATGATGAGATGAATTTATTTTGATGTGAGGAGAAGTTACCCTAGTGCTCACGTGAGTAGCATCCTTATTCTTCTTATTTAGATATTTATATCCAATACCTTCGAATCCTTGGTTTACATAAATATGGATGTGTTCAAGGATTCCTTGTTCATTAATTCCTAATCCTTTTCCTTGATATTTCATGATTTGACACATTTAATTTGCAATGGGATATTTTTACTTTGAAAGAAAGATGCAAATGCATCATTAGATGGCTAAGTAATATTAGGATTTTCAAAGTATCTATTCACTAAGAAAATACCATTAGGTAAATGTTTTTGGATAAAATGGGTGGACTTTTCGCTCTTGGATGGGGTTGATGGGAAATTGAGAGGATTTTTATCCTTGGATTTGATTAATGGGATCAACATGATAATTTTGACCTTGACTTGGTTGTGGAAAAGTTTGATCATACATTGAATAGGGATCTTGATGTTAATTTTATGATGTGGGTGCATTTACTTTAAGCTTAACATGACCTTTAGGGGATGACACTGTAGTGCAATGGTAAGTTTCAAGCAACAACTTCCTTGTTGTCAAGTGTTTGAACCCCACCAATGGACAGTGGGACAAACTGTCATTGGCCAAAGAAAGAAGGATGGAGAACGTTGGATAATGCACGAGAGGTGGAGGAAGACCTGTGCAGGGGTGGCAATGATTGACACGTGGAGGAGTGGGTGAATGATGGTGGTGAGCACTACTACGGGGTTTGCGTAGGAGTTGGGGGGCAACAACAAAGGGGAGTTGTAGATGAAAGCAAGAGATGTTGACATAAGGTGTTGCATGGCGGATGGAGGGATGGAGGAAGGATTTTGAGAAGGTGAAGGGTGAAGGAGGTGTTGGGGGAGGACGATATGAGAGGTGGGTAGAATGGAGGAGTATGGAGGAGGAGAAGCGATGCAAAGGTGAAGGAGCAGAAGGAAAAGAGGAGGAGTGAGATGTATTGGAGGAGAAGAAGTGGAGGAGGAATGGAGGATTAGGGAGGAGGAAAGGAGGATAGAAGGAGGAGAGGAGGGGAGGAGTAAGGAGTGAGAGAGGAGCAGGAAAGTAGAAGAGGAAGATATGGAGGAGACAAGGAGGGAGATGAGGAGGTGAATCAAAATGATGGAGATGAGGTCCCCCAAATGTGGCCTCATTGATTTAAAACTCTAGTGAAAATCGTTTACCTACCAAAAAAAAGCTTAACATGGCCTTTAACTTTAGGTATCTCTACTAGGACTATAGAGATGCTTGAATGATAGTAGATCTATACCTTGATAATAGTAGAGATAACTCCACCAAGGCTATTGATGTTTGGCTAGAAAAGGAGCAATTATTAAGCATGTGTCAACTATCTCTACTAGTTTGCATGATTATAATATGTAGACCTTTGTCTAGTTGTCAATGAACTAGCCCAATATCTAGTTATAATGGTTAATTTTCTCAACTATAAGAACATTCAACAAACTCATGTACACACTAATTATTTTATTTATTTTCATTCTTAATATGTGAATATGAGCTATTTCTATGAAAATGATTTGAAAATATTAAACTATGTCAAGTGTCAATGCTTGGGTTCTTAAGTGGATTCACTTATCCTTAAATTCTCAAGAGTTTTGTAACTAGATACTTCTATTATGCACTTCATAGTAAGAACTCCATTATGTAGTCATAATTTATGGTCATCATTTATGCTATGGTATGCATAGACTAATGTTATGGTGACCTTCCCTTTATTATTTAGATCCTTCTTGACATTTTTATGTTAAAATGGATTCAATTACATATTGGAGTTATGGGGATGGTAACCCGAACCTTCAAGGTTGTGTTGAAGTGGACCCTTCTTGGTAATGGAGTTTATCTTCTTGATTATGGTGGTTGTTCTAGATCACCTTGCATTGATGTGTCTTTCTCATGGTGGGATGTTCTACCTATAATGACGCTTTTTTACATTTGTAGTGCATCTTTCACTCATGGTGGCCATTTCTTAGTGTTAGTATTTTTATGTAAGTGTGATATTTAGGATGGCCCTTGGTTTCTCATTCTCTAACAATAGGTACTACATTAACTAGATGTAGTTTTATGTTGAGTTTTTTCTTCTCACATGATATTGTGATGAGAGTGGATTTGCAATATTTTAGGGTTTTGAGTAGGTGCTTGTGCATGGGTACATATGGATGCCATGTGCTGCAAATTCTAGTTGTATGTGGCTACATTAAATAGTTAATAATAAGTGATAAATAATGGAATGAAATAAACTTAGACAAACCTATAATTTTTCTCAAAGAAATTAAGTATTGTTTGATTTTAAAATATTTGCATAAAAATTTAAAACATAAAGCAAGTATTATATGATTTTGAGATATTTTCATACATATTTAAAACATAAAGCAAGTATTATTTGTTTTTGAAATATTTGCATACAGATTTAAAATATAAAGCAATGCAAATGAAAAATAAAGCAATACAAATTAGGGTAAAATTTTCAATTTCTAGGGTTTAATGTTTGTAGGAAATTTGCAAAATAAAAACCTAATTTAAATAAAATATAGAAAAAAACCTAAATATATCTAATAAAATACCAAAAAAATGGAAAAAAAACCTACCTAGGGGCGTTTGGTGGTGAAAGGTTGTTGTTTGCACTACGGATCCCATTCTCTGTCGTTGTGAGCTCTAGTAAAAATGAGGTCGTATGGCATTTAAAAAAAAAAAAAACCTTTATGAAATGGGATCTTGTTTCGTAGTAAATGGGATCCCATTTTGTTGTAAACAAGATCTCATTTTATAATTCTTAGCTTGGGATCTCGCCACAAAATGGGATCTCGTTTTGAATTTAGGTTCAGGATCCCAAAGCATAACAAGATCCCGTTTCTAAATAATAGGATCCCATTTTGTTTTGCTCGATTTCGGGTTTTTTTCTAAGTCTAAAAATTCCACTAGCAGTGGATTTGTCTTCTTGCATTTACCCTTTCTTTTTATTTTATACACAATATATCAAGAAACTAAGAATACAACAACACAAATTGGGTAATATCTTACTTGTCAAGTTTTATATGCTATTGTAGTCTATTTTGTAGATGCTCTTTATCTTTTGCAATTCACATGTTTAAATGAGATAAATTAAAAATATTAAGCAACAATCAAAACCATGTCTACCCCATGATAACTAATGGGCTTATTTTGAGCATGCTATTATTTTACAAAACTATTCCAATTGTATTTTCACATGTTTGATAATAATAGAGCTTAATGATTGTAAATATCATTTTAGCTTATTGGGTAACTAACTGTTGCCTTGGTTAAGGTTGGAGGAACACAATTTTGTGTGTAAAGCAATATTCTCTTCTTCATAATAATCCATTTCCATGGGGTTAAATAAGGTAATAACTACTTGCTTTTGCACATGAATTTAATATAAGAACTTGTCGTCAACTTGATCATATAGTTACCACTTTACAACTAATATTTTATTGATGTTAAGAAAATGGTACGAAAAATTAGAGGTTGCCTCCCCGTCTCTATGGAAATTACAACATCAATCAAGGATATTCAATAGAGGGATCCTTTTTTCTTTAAGTTGGACTATACATACAATATAATCTTGCATTGTCTAATGTATCTTAGAACTGCATTTCTTTTTTGTAGTAAATAATATTTAGATTGAGGAAAAAAGTAGGCCACCATTTACATATTGTTTAATGGGTTGTCCTCAAAAGCAACAATTGAAATTAGAAGAAAAATGATAAGCTTGATTTTATAAAATTTGACATGACATTTATTCTCATCAAAATTAGAGCTTTTTTGATTTTTTGTTTCAAATCTTTTCACTATAGATGTAAAACAATAAATCGATAAAGGATATCATATAGAAAAAATCATGGGGTTCATAGGAAAAGGTGCCCTTGGTATACATGAACAAGGTATAAGAGAACCAATTATTATAAAAAAGGCATAAGAAGAGTCTTGGACTAGGTTATGGTTCATCGGACATGATTATCCCAAGCACTAAAAGCACTTCCTATGAGGAAGGAGCTCCTTTTACCACTGTTGAGATATCAGATTATTGCGATCATCTAGATGACTACTTGTATATCCAAAACATATTAGGAAACCTTAACATAAATACCATCACTAATGAACCTACATCTGAAGATTACCACATTGAAACAAATTCCAATGAGTATGAATGGGACTCTTGTGCCTCTAGTGATTATAACCTAGATACCCTATGGAACCTTAGTAATACTAATACCTCTACCCTATCTAAGACATCCATAAGCTTTGTTGATACCAATGACAAGATACCCTTGATTTACCCACAGTTAATAGACTGGGACCAACAACATCATACACCTATTTTGGACTCATTCTAGAATGATGAAGCTATTGTGGAGTTCATGAGACTTCAAATTGATATACCATGAGGAGATCATAAGGCTGGTTTTGTAATGGAGCTTGAATAAGGAGCATACTTTGGAGGGGAGATTGCATCCTCTAGTTGCAAAAATAAAGTGAAAATTTTAAAAATTAGGAAGAGGTCCCCTAAGGAAAACCATAATGTGGCTTTATTAGATCAAGAAAAGAGAAAAAACAAAGGATGTATCTGAGGGTGAAAACCTCTCTAAGGTTCTTGAAGATGGAGGACTCAATCTCCCCATTACAAAATATCAAGAAAAATCAACACTCTTGGTTGAAGGTTTCGAACCTATCAACGTCAACACAACTAAGACACCAAAAATAATATATCATGCAACTTCCCTCGATCTTGAGGAAAAGGTAAATTTATCAACATTCATTAATGAACACAAAATAAACTTTGCATGGACATATGCAAACATGTTAGGTTTGGATCCAACTTTAGTAGTACATCACCTAACAGTGTTCCCTAGACCTAAACCTATCAAACAAAAGCTACACAAGATGCATCCACAAATAACACTCTTGGTCAAAGTAGAGCTTCAAAAACTACTAGATGTGGGGTTCATCAGACCTATTGTCTATCCTAAGTGGGTATCTAACCTTGTACCGATGTCAAAACCCACTGGGGGTATACATATATGCATAGAATTTATGGATCTCAATGAGGCATGCCCGAAGGATGGCTTCCCTCTACCCAACATTAACGTGATTGTGGACCTGATTGCAGGGCATGAAATTTTCTTCACTAATGGATGGTTTCTTTGGATACAATCAAATAAATATATCCCCCAAAGACCAACACAAAACAACTTTCACCTATGCATGGGGAACATTTTGTTGGAATGTCATGTCATTTAGTTTGAAGAATGCAGGGGCAACCTACCAACGGGAAATGACCACCATTTTCCATGATATGTTGCACATTACCATAGAGGACTATGTGGACAACATATTAGCAAAATCAATCAAAAGAAAAGATCATTTGGATAACCTAGCCAAGGTATTTGACAAGCTAGATGAATACAACCTATGTCTCAACCAAAAGAAATGCATATTTGGCATGACATATGGAAAACTATTGTGTTACATTGTATCAAGAAGAGGCATTGAGGTGGATCTTGCCAAGGTTAAATCTATCCTAGAAATTCCTCCTCCAAAAACATTTAAACAATTGTGAATTCTACAAGATAAACTTTAATTCATCAGAAGATTCATTGCACAGTTAGTAGACAAGTGCCATCCATTCACCCATTTTTTACATAATGACATAACATTCAAATGGGATGGAAGGTGTGATCAAGCTTTCTAATAGGTCAAGGATTATTTTCTCACTCCCCCAATGTTGATGCCTCCAATTCAGGATAAGGCAATGATCTTGTATGTATTTATGACAACGACAACTTTAAGAGCCTTGTTAACATAATTGGATGACCAAAACAAGGAAAGAGAAGTCTATTATATCAGCCAAACCCTAGTGGGCTATGAATTAAATTATACGTCCATAGAAATAACATGTTTATTTTTTGTCTTCGCAACATAGAAGCTTAGGCACTACATATTAAACATGCAAGAAAAGTTGATATTAAAAGTGGATCCCTTAAGTGTCTATTGGCAAAGGCAGCTCTAACAGGGAGGATCACTAAGTGGGTAATGATACTTAGTGAATTTGATATAGAATACATTGAAAAAAAATCCATAAAGGGATAAGTAATAGCAGATCAATTAGCAAATGCAGCTATGGAAGACCATCAACCTCTAGTATCATAATTTCTAGATGAAAGCATAATTCTAACTGATCAGTCAAGCATTGGACCTTTCCTTCAATGGATGCCACACTCAACATAGTTCATGGGTTGGTATCCTATTTCTCACACCTTAGGGAGATAGTATACCCAAACCTTACAAGATCACCTTTCCATGTACTAACAATATTTCCAAATATGAAGCACTCATTACTGGACAAAAGATGATCATAAAATGGAAGATAAAGGAATTACAGGTCATGGTGACTCCCATCTAGTCATAAGGTAGGTAAATTATGATTTCCAGATGAAGGATGACAATCTCATGCCATACAAAAGAATGGTGGACAACTTCAAGTAGTACTTTATGGTCATCACCTTTGAATAGGTTCCCAAAATCAACAGTAGAGTAGTTGTTGCTATGAAAATAATAGGTTCACTCCTAGACATACCCTAAAATATTCCCAAATATGAATTCCTCGTGGAACAACTACTTTTACTAACATTTGATATCTTGGAATCAAAACTTGTCTATGATGTTCTTGGTCTTGACTCGCCTTGGTACCAAGACACGTTTTCTTATATCCAGCATGGGATCATACTCCTTGACTTAATGAAAAATCAAAAGAAAACCTTTGTTTGTAGAACTTCTTGATTCACCATCCTAGGAGATACCCTATACAAACGAAGTCTATATGACACATTACTTCGATATCTCAATGTGGATGAAGCACAAATCGCCTAATAAGAAGTGCATAAAGGTGTTTATGGGTCTCACTCTAGTGGACCTAATCTAGTACAAAAAGTTGTTGAGAATAGGGTATTATTGGCCCTCAATGGAGCAAGAATCCATTCATTACTCAAGGAAGTATCACCAATTGCAAAAACATAGTGATCTTGTTCATGCACTGGCACAAGATCTACAACCTATAACTACACCATGGCCTTTCTCGTAGTGGGGACTTGACTTGATAGGAAAGATCTATCTCGCTTCATCTAATGGACACAAATTCATTATAACTGCAACATAATACTTTATAAAGTGGATAGAGGTTATTCCTCTAATCTAACCTACATCATAGGGAAACAAATATCCAATTTTATCTTGAATTATTTGATCTATGGGTATGGAATTCCACAAACTATCATAATAAATAAAACTCCATTTAAAAACCAATATGTCCACGAAATTTGTTCAAGGTTCTCTATCCAACACTGGTTCTCAACCCCATACTATCCCCAAGGAAACAGTTAGGTTGAAGCATCCAATAAAACTATTTTGAAAATATTGAAAAAGACTGTTAATGATATTGGTCAGGATTGGCATTTTCAGCTAAACCTAGCCTTATGGGCTTACCAAACCAACATTTGCACACCCATAGGTGCAACACCTTTTTCCTTGGTCTATGGTCTGAAGCAATCCTACCTATTGAAGTCGATATCCCATCGTTGTGAGTATCCCTGAAAGGCATGGTTAGCAATGAAGAGTATCAGGTGTTTGGACTTAATGAGCTATAACTTCTAGATGAAAGACGTTAGAGCGCATTAAACCATCTCCAGGTTTATCTGAATTGGGTCAAGCGAAGCTATAACAAGAAGACAAATAACATAAAATTTCAATTTTGTGACTTGGTATTGAAAGAAATTTAGAAGATCTAGCTAAATCAGGATGGGAAGGGTAATTTTGAACCAAATTGGTTAGGTCCTTTTATCATAACAAGAAGCTATGGTTCTGGAGCGTATCGGTTGGATAGTCCTGAAGGGGAACCTTTAGCCGAACCTCTGAATAGAAACCATCTCAAAAAAATTTACACTTGAATGCATCAGAATATCCCAAGAAGAAAGCTAAAAAAGCAAAAAAAAATCAAAAATCAAGAAAAATAGTAAAGAGAAATTAAACGTCCTTCAAATCAAAACAACCTTGTGGCACTTCTAGGACCGGTACCATAGTGAAAACTTGGTAAATAGGCACTACATTTGAATAATTCATGCATCTCTACCTATCAACACCATTTTTCACATCCACCCCATAATAAAACGTGTATCCAACTATGGCTCGATAACTAATCAAGTGTTGAACCTTGCTGCACCATTTTTAACCCATCTACCCTAATAAATGTAATATTATTCTAAACTGGGGGAACTTCCTGAAATGGGTAGCGGATTGGATCCTTGTTCATCCCATCATTATCGAAAACTATCAAAATCAAAAACATCCAAAAAACAAATAAAGTCAAAACAAAGTCAAAAACATCAAAATCCTACAAACATTGTAGGTCATCTTTGGACTAGTTGCAATTGAGTCACAAAATAAGCGAACTACGAGCCTCTACATATATAACATAGGAAAGGCCATCATTGATGAGCCCTCGAGGCCCTAGGTTAGCCCCCCAAAATAAAAACAAGTGCCATTCAAAAATTGTATCAAAATCTAAAAAGATTTATAAAAAGTCAAAAAACTCCAAAAAAAATAGTCACTCAAATCAGTCGAACTATGATGTCTCTGCGTTTTGTCGTGCGTAGGCAAGGCCATCATTCATGAACCTCCAAGGCACTAGGTTAGTCCCTTTAGGTCCCCCTATTTGTCTCTAAATCTCTCGAAAACAACAAAAACAACATCAAATAATTTAGAAAATCTTAAAAGTCCTATCTCCATTATCACCTACTCGCAATAAAACTCTCCATCCATAATAAACAATCATCGCTTTCAATCTTTGAAAAACATAATCGACAAGCAAAATAAACATCAAAATTGATACTTCCAAAGTAAATATTGAAACAAATTGATCACCATCAGATCAAAATGATGCCTAAGTGTTCGTCTACCTACATAATTCATCATCAACATCCTAACGTATGTCTTAATGGATAAAACATTCCTACAATAGACATCACTGATGGATAACATCTCAAAACATCAAACAACTATGGCAAGTGATACATCAACATTGTTTATCTATTATGATCTTATCTTTTGATTTATCTTATTGTCACATTTTGAGGATCTCTCGAGGATGCCCATAAGGATTTAGAGAGGAAGGAATGGGGGCATTGATCGTCGATTTATGTTTGTTAGATATTTTTGTGATACTAACATGGAAAATACTTGCTTTGTTTTGTGTGTGAAAGTCGTTTGGGGCAATTCGTGTAGCAGTTGCATGTTAGGTACTCCATACCTCTCTGTGTAACTGGTTTGAAATGTTTTGAAACTTCTCACCCATACACTCTAACAAGGTTTTTGTATGTCTGGTATGAGCAAGAATACTCTTTGATTATAGAGTCAAATTCCACACAATGGATACAGTGCTACCTGGGTCATCAATATCCTAGTGCATCATGTATGTTTGCTACATCAATAAGGATTTCTAAAACTATGAAGTTTATGAAAATAAAAGCAAACTCATCAATGACTAACACTATCAATTTTCTACCCATATCTAAACATACTAACACTTCTTCTAATTAACAACTCCATTCTGCATCATAATATCATTAGTATCACATGCATCCTACATCCATAAATTTGTCAGTACATATCATGACCATAATAAAATGTAAAAAATCATACATCATATATCATCAGCCATCACATACATCCATCCATATCATATAAATGCATCGAAAAAGTACAAAAACATGAGCATATATAAATCATCGACACGTATAAACATCATAAGCGTCCATAAGCATTTCATAACACACAATAAGCTATGCACATCAAAAATAGTATGTCTCATATATATATATCATCATCAAAATGGAACATCATCAAATATCAGGTATGATATCAAAATATACAAAAATATATATGAGACCTCAGCTAGGCCGATGAATGTATATACAAAATAAAATGTCTACATAGAGTCTCTGAAATAATAAACATCAATATTAGATCATATAAGCATCAACCCTGATGGTCATCCTGAGGAGGGGATCTATGTTGTTGTTGGCTTTGAACAGGATATGGCTATGGAATAATGGGAGATTGTTGAGGCTATCTAACATAATTCCCACCAAACTATGCACCTGTATGAACACTCGACTCTCCGAAATGAGGGAATTTCTGAACCCTAGGAACAAAGGCCTCATATAGGGTCTGGTAATAAGTACTTTAGATCATAAGTCTATCTCGCTTAGCTTGATACTGAGCCAAAGGAATGGAGGAGGCTAATGAAATATCTGTTGCAAGTCTTTTCTACCTCTTGGTGGTCAACTCTTGCCTCAAAGCATATCTCTCCTAACGGAGACCATCCTGCTTTGTACTAATAATGGAAATTTGTGCATCACTGGCTTGTCACCGAGAAATCTCGGTGTCCTTATCAACTGCTTAGGCATCCCTATCAGCTATCAGCTATGCTATTTGACTTGCTACATCCCCTTGTGGGGGTGGTCCCTATGGTGCCTGTGGTCCCTATTACTACTGGCCATCTTGTGATCCCTGCTGCCCATCATCCCAATCTCCATCACCTTGAGCTCTATCTAGCTGCTCTACAAAAATCTGTAACCGTTGTCAGTCACCCCTCCTCCCAATCACACTAGCCACCCTTTGAACTTGCCCCATCACTCGCCTAGAACCAACATGATTTGTAAACCATAATGGAACACAACATGCCCACCATTGATCAAAATCTTGTGTAATGACTGGATCTGTAGGACCCACAACCCAACCCCATCCAAATGGGGCAAGTGCTCTAAACTCAACCATTATTGTGGTAGAGGAGGTTGTTGACCCCCAAACCTTAACATCTCAAGATGTCCACCTGAACTAGGCGTGATAATCATCAACAAAATGGGTCTATCTCTCTCCGAACTATCAAAAAACCTGTTAGGAAGATGTCTCTCAAGAATGGTGTCCATGTAGCCTATGAGCCATTGTGTTTGCTGACAAAAAGTTAACTGCTCCATGTCATCATGTCAGGCCTCACAAGCTAGCCACAACCTCCAAATAAGCTCAGACTTACTGTTAAAAATACCTTGCACAATAGTGTAACCTGTTGGACCAGGTGTAATACAAAAAAGTCTAAATACTTGTAAGAAAATGGATCATCAAGATCCTAATCAAGTATACTATCAAGCTTAGTCATTTTGATCCTCTCCTTGGCCCATACATGCATAAGTGTCATGCTTGCTGAGATAGCATTGTTGCCTCAATATACGCCCTTGTGCATGTCTCTGTACAAATGCGTCAAAACACATGTGCCCCATGCATATTTGGTCCCGTATTCCATCATTTTCTCAATGCAGATGCCCCAACCAATAGAAAATAACCTACCTCTATGATCAAGCATTAGGGGCTCGATAATTAAAGCAGCTAGTACCATCAACGAATTAAGATAAGTCTAACTTTGAATTCACCACGTGTTACTGTCACACACCAAGTACTCGTTGCAAGGAAAGAGTACCCTGCCTACATCATATACAACCTGCTCTTCATGGATAGGAATCCACAAAATCTTCCACACATCCTTGAGGGTAACTTTCACCTTTCCAGTAGGAAGATGGAAGGACGAGGTCTCAGAATGTCACCTCTCGATGAGTATGGTCATCATCGCCCTATGACATCTGATCTCAGGCATATATCATATGTGTCGCATACCCACAAAATCAAGGAAGTCCCTCTCAACCTCGAAGAACCCGAGAATCAAATCAAACAACAATCAAGGTCATCACTCCTTGGAATACAGTGGTTTGAGAACCACCTGCAAACATTCAACCCACAACATCAAGAATTTGCTAGAAAATCAAATAACAAACTTAAAACTGTAAACAAGCTAGCTAAATCATTCAATTTTGATAATAGCAAGCCTTTTTTGCATGATAGTGGCATGATTCTACGTAAGTGGCCCTATTTACAACAATAGTGGCTAATTTTGTTGATTGCGGCTACCTTATATGATAGCGGCTAGATTTTACGTTAGTGGTTGATTTTTGCGTTAACAGTTACTTTCCAAACAAGTTTACAATAGCGTGGACTTTCTACAAAAGCAATAAACAATAGCGATTGGTTTTTACACTAGTGATCAAATTATACACTAGTGTGGAATTTTTACTATAGTGGTCAACTAACCTAGTACACTAGCAGTTAAATCAAAATGATTGCGTGAAAATAAAGAAATTACTGCTATCGTCCAAATTTTTTTTGAGCATTAATTACACAAACAATAAATGACAAAAATAAGAAAGGAAGGGATGTGTACCATGATGCTTGCATCAATTGGCCTCCCAAATGAATGAACTGCATCTACATAGTGTGAGGCACTTGCAATCCTCACCATTGAAAATCAACAATCGCTGAAACAAGATCTCTGGAGGAAAGAATTCAATAAGGCTAAGAGTGCAAATGAGGAAAAATGAAATCCTAATTCCCTATTTTTACCCCCAAACCCTATTTTTTACCTTGGAAACCCTCCTAGGTTTAAATTTGGAGCATCCTAAAACATCTGAAACCATAAACACAAGCCCTATAGCTTAATTTTTCATCCTCTACGCATCTAAAATACAACATAACCTTGTCGCGAGCCTGACCAAAAGACTAATTTTTTCGGCCAACCTCTTGAGGGCGTAGCCCAACATCATATTATCTTTCTACTGATTTTCAGGGCACAATGGGGCATATAATGTTTTTTAAATCTTGTTTTGAATATCAAATTATTTGAAACAATGTAACCAATACTTTGTCTCAAAGAGGGGCAAAATGTAGACATGTAAAAATGACCTAGCACATATCACATATCCTAAACTGCATTTTTCCATTATCAACATCACTTTCATTATTACTATTGTATTTCATCTCATTAATATCATTAATCCCCTTTTTAACATCATTAATGTTGACGCAGTATTTTGCATGTAGCAACAGTCTCATGGGAAACTTAGCTAATGGGGGACGTTGTGCGCTAGCCAAGTGACCTCCGGGATTTTACCGAAGCCGGCTCTTCGTTTAGTGGGGGAAGTAAAAGGTGAGGAAGATAGCTAGAATATAAAATTTACACTACAAGCGATGTGCCAAAGTCTTAAACAAATTTACTAGAGCACAGTGCAGAATTCAAAGGCCCGAACTACTAAATTGTTGTTAGTTAAACTAATTTTCTCAAAAGCACTTGAAACGTAAGAGTACCTTCTATTTTGAATAACATAATTTTAGCATAACTTTTAGCTAACACAAAAGAGTTAAAGTAAACATGGTCTGTATTTATTGAGTTATGAAAAATTACAAAAAGCTGAAGAACGAGCATTCATACAATAAAAGAAGATAGCTGCACAAACCAACAATCTCATTAAATGCATAAACAAACAAAAAGGCCAAAACTATTTGGCACAGTGTGGAGTCTTCAAATTCAATAAAGCTATTACAAAGGCCTTCTTCCCAGTGCTCAGGAGTTCTTACAAACTAAACCAACAACCTAATTAAAAAGAAACATGGTCGTATTGTAGGCCAACCCACCGCCTGAAAACACACCATGAGCAGAAACCGACGGCCCAGATTATCTCGAGCCGTCACAACGAACATCAATCGGCCAGGAGCATGCCAACAAAGCCACGACATAGAACGAAAAAAACATGTAGCAACAGGGGAGAACACACAGCACCACAACAAGAAATGCGACAATAGGTGAGTACAAAAGTTCAGCAGCACTTCCAAGGTAACTGTCACAGTAGCAATTGCCACGTGTCGCTCAGACGGAGCCCGACAAGAATTTGAAGAAATGCCCAGCGAAAAGCTCTGAGAGGGAGCCACGTGGAGCGCTCCAAGCAAGATTAAGTACTAGGCAGGCCCAGCTCGGAAAGCAGCTAGAGAAAGCCATGCGGCACATAGATGGAGACCGACAAAAAGCAAAGCGATATAAAAAGCAAAAAGCTTCGAGAGGAAGCCATGTGGAGCACTCCGAGGGCAGTGAGCAGTTGTAAATTAAGGCACAACCGCAAAGGTAAATATAAAATCGCAAAGGCTTGGCAGTTTTTTGTTGAACAGTTTGGCGACTCACAGGGGTATTTCGCTCGCGGAATGAAGAACCCCAGAAAATTTGGTTCAGCATCCCAAAACTGCTCACAACCTCGAGAGGGCGGCCTGTAGGCTAGTCCATACTTCATTTGATGGCGCAGAGAGAGCTCACAGATTCTCGTGAGCTAGCCTGAGATCGATGATTGCCTTGAAAGGCAATCCGCCTGATACTTTTGTCTCCAATTCCAATTGGAAAAAGAGTTGCGCCAGCTGATGCACGATTCCCTCTATTTCTTCGGCGGTTGAAGATTGATCAAAATATTGGAAGATAGAAAGATCCAGCTTCATTTCTTTGATCATTGCAACAATGTGCTCCACACCCACTACTGCCTGATCTGCAATGAAGGGCAAAGGAAGGCCTCTCTGAGTCAAATGGGAAAATTTCGCCTGCATATCATTAGTAACCTTGTTCAACCGAGACCTGCATTCTGCTACCTATTGAACGGCCCCGTGCATAGAGATGAGGACACTTACGCCCATGGCTACCATCGTTCGGTCATCGATGCCCACGTTGTTCAACGCTTCATCGGAAGTTGTATATAGCTTGCCCAATAAGATCCTAGCCTCTGAAACTTTGTCAGAAGTTAACTCTTGAACCTGCTATATTGATTCACTCACTATTCCGCAAAGGCTAGCCGCTTGTGCCATAAATTTTAAGGTGGGATGAAGAGTAAGGCACAATGTCTTCACCTTCTCCTAGTATGATGCATACAACTCTTTGGTAATCACCAACAAGTTTATCTGGGGCGCAAGCAGTTGGGTCCTTAGGGTAGCCAATTCTGCCTCTCTGTTGCTCAAATTTGCCCTTAGCTCTGACAAGTTTTTGTCCAACGTGGACATCTGCTCTCTCAGAGTGAAAACTTCTTTTTCTTTTTTTGCCAGGGCCAATTCGGCTGGCTTTGCCTTTTGAATTTCCAACTCAAATAATCTTATGGATAAAATCCCTAAAGGCAATATCCATAGCCCTTTGAAAAGTGGCTCCGACATTTGAGAGCCCAAAAGGAATTTTAGCATATGCATAAGTCCCCCACTTCATGGTGAACGCAGTCTTGTGTTGGTCCTCCTCTTTTACTCGAATTTGGTCGTAGCCCGAAAAACCGTCCAACATTGAAAACATTTCGAAGCCAGCTACAGTTTGTAGAATTACCTCCATTGAAGGCAGGGGTAATGATCCTTTAAGGATGCTCTATTCAGGTCTCAGAAGTCTACACATAGGCGTATGTCCCCATTTTTCTTTCGAACTGGCACCAAGTTTGACACCCAAGTGCTGTGTTTGATCGGGAACACTATTTAGGATGCGATCAAGTTATTTAACTCTTGTGACATGAGAGACTCTATTTTTGGGTTCATAGGTCTCTGCCTTTGATGGACTGGCCTCGCCCCTTCTGATAACTCAATTGTATGCTCGATGATCCCGGGATTGTATCCCTTAAGATCATCATAGGACCAGGCTACTACACTCAGATATTCTTCACATAAATGCCTTAATCTATCCTTATTCTTCTGAGACACTTCTTTCCCCGACCTTGAGCTTTTTCTCTTCCCCGATATGCAAATCAGTGTAATCGCCTTTGTCAGCCACGAGCTTCCTTTTGTCTCTCGCCGCATCCTCAAAATCAAAAAGGCTCTCTAGAGTGACTAGCCCTCTCAGAAGCTTATTTGATTTCAACTGGATAATTTGATCCCCATAAGCTTCAGTGATCTTCAGTTGCAGTTGATCAGAAAATTCACCGAATGATTGGAGGAATGATGCAATATGAACATCGCTATTAAACACTTGCCAATCTTGATTGTTATCTGGAACAACGGGTCTTACAATCACCTTCACCGCATGCTTATTTCTCAATAATTCGGAGGCTGGCTCGAACTGAGCCCTGACAGTTGCCATTCTGTCGGCTTCGAAATTCATCTCCCTAGGAATAGCCTGAATATTGAAAGCCTCAAAGTTGTCAATTAGATCCCAAACCCTATGTTGATAGGATCGCATACAGATATTCTTTGCAACAGAAGTTTCACGAATTTGGTTGACCACCAGCTCCGAATCTCTGAACACACTTATATGCTTTGCACCCATTTGTTCTGCAAGGCTTAAACCATGGACCAGTCCTTCATATTCTGCTTTGTTGTTTGAGTACACGAATTGGAAGCGATACGACCTCAAGGTCTTTTTCGTCATTGGGAGATATCAAACAAATTCTCACTCCAACTCTCACTCTACATCTTGCGCCATCAAAGTACAAAGTCCATATTTCTAAAGGATAGTTCACCTCCAGGTTCTTTAGTAACTTTGGGCATAATTTTCCCTTCTTCATGTATAACATAGGTTTCGAGGCCAGTTGCGTGGTAATTCTCGAAAGGGTTTGTATCAATAAACTCTTTCAACAAATTCTCCTCGTCTTCTGTCCGGGAGCTAGTAGCCTCCTCATCTTCAAGAAATTCTACATTGAACCTTTCTTCCCAAGTGATTGAAGTATGTGCTGCTTCAAAATTAAGCAGGGCCTCGTTAGCAACATGTTCATAATGCAAAGTTTTCGATAATAGTTTCATCTTGGCTCCATGTTTGGTCCTCAGAATCAAGTGCGACCAGTCCAGTGCTAGATATCCTCCGACATTTGGTGTGAACTCCCAGGACAAACAAATCCCAAATAGAGGAGGAATATCAATGAGTACAGTATCCTGATTTACAGTGATACTCGGGCAGGCAAACAAAGTCATAGGCAAACCCTTAATTATTCTGATGGTATCAACCTTGTTTCCATTTAGTTGCACGACTCTTTTGTTCAGAGGCTCATATTTTAAACTCAAAGCATCAACTACTTGCTTTGGCATGACAGTGGTGCTAGCACCAGAGTCGATCATACAATTATGTAACAGCTTGTCACCAATAATAAGTGTTAGAAAAAAAGGCTTAGGTTTAGGTTTACTTTCCTTTCCAGACTCAAGCTTCGCCTCCGGTTGAATTGTTAGCACTTTATCCAGGTCAGGCCTAGATACTTTCTCCTCACTAGATTGAGTAGGAACCTTCGCATCCTTTTCTCTTGACAAAGCCTTTTGCAATAGTACCTTCTACTCCAGAATAGCTAGTACATCCCACAAAGAAGCGTTGGTAGATGACTTCTTCAGTTGTTCCACCATGTTGAACTATGCTCTTGACTGGTGAGTCGCGATAGCTTATTTTTTAGGTTTCACAGTTGACATTGGCTTTGCGGTCGACACGTATGGCTATTTGGCAACAACAGGAGTGATCAATGGAGCTTTCCCCTTCGGAGGAAGTGGACTCAGAGAGCTAGGAATAGCCGCCTTGGATTGTGGTGGGATGGGCAATTGGCCCGTCACTGGGCTAGGTGTCGGTTGCACTGAAGCACTGGTAGGCAAGGTTGTGAAATCCCTAGTGAATCTATGCTTTGAACGCGTGTTGTATTCAGATTGCACTCGGGGCACTTTATCCATCGGGATGTCGTTTGGAAACGTTGACTCTTCTCCTTCCATCCAAGAAAAGAGAGCTTGGTTTGGGACAATGTCTGATTCTTGCTGAATGTACATCCCTTGCATTTGAGCGGCAAGGACAACATTGTCCATCTGCTGAGAGGCGTATGATGGGTTACCGAGGTTCGGTGTACTGCCTTGGCTACGCTGGTCAATGGTCTTTTGTTGCAAGTTTCCCCGCGAACAATTTCTTGGTATGTGTGCATCATAGCAAGGAAAGCACCATGAATTGGCATCTTCAGCTAGGTTATTTTGTCCAGCTACCAGCTCTTTGTTTGGACTAGGATGGACGACCTGCATTGGCAGGGTTACCGAAACTATTTGGTTACTTGGCTGAGCCGAGGTATTTCCACGTGACCTATCCTGCCATTGATTTCATTGGTACGAGGATTTTCCACCTTGGTAACTCTGGTAAGTTGACTTCTGATAACTATATTGTTGTTGCTTCATAGTAGTTAACTCATTAGTCATGGCTCACATCTGTTCTCTCATCTCGTTCATCTCAGCGGCTAAGGGATTAAGCACAAGAGCTACTATCGAAGTTTCCATTGGAGCTGTGCTTGGAGCATTTTCGAGATAAACATACATAGACTGGGGTAGAGCAGTAGGCGCACTAGTGGAAGGAACTTCAGCCTTTGCAACGTTGCATTCGGGAAACAATGGCATTATCGGTCTCGATGCCAACTTTCCGATGACAATCAGGTTATTTTCCGCAGTAATAGCCAAAGCGTAAGCATTGGGTAGAGTCTCTTCGCCAAGAGCTTGTAACATCATGGAGAAGTAGACATTGATTGACTTTAGGTAGAACATAAACGCCAGATCCGGAGGTGGTCGGCTGCCAACAGACACTCTCTGCCAGGTCGAATGGAACCTCGCATTGAAATCGGGCAGAGCTTCATGAGGAGCTCGCTTTATATTTTTTAGTTGATGGTATAGTGATGATCTATCGCCAACATTGGAGAAGCGTTCATAAAACAGAGTTCTGAGCTGGTCCCAAGTTGCAATAGTACTAGCCTCGAGAGTCTGATACCAATTTAGCGCCTTTCCTCGGAAGGAGGTGACGAGGAACCTAAGAGCTACATTTTCATTTGATACGCTGTGTACCAGACATATGTCTGCCACATCTTGCAGATGCTCCGTTGGTGTCTTTGACTCATCCCCGGAATACTTAGGGATAACTTTTAGAGCAAAAGTAGGAATGGGAGTCTATACTGCAAGAGGCACAGGTGCAACTAAAGGATTGTCGGAGTCCCAGGCTACATAGTTTCTAGTAGCAGCAGCCATAGGATTAGTTGGAACAGGCGATGGTGGAGTAGAAGGTGATAGAGGAGATGGAGGAGGTGAAGGCCTGCCTCAGTGACCTCTCATGTGCACAAAAAATAATGGTGGTACAAGCTGGCCAGGGACATTTGCAGTCTGTGACCTAGTTATAGGTCGATGGCTCATACACACTTATGAAATCAGATGAACGTGTTAGTTCACGATCCCACCGGGCGTGCCAGAAAAAGAACTGTTGACGCAATATTTTGCATGTAGCAGCAGTCTCATGGGAAACTTAGCTAATGGGGGACATTGTGCGCTAGCTAAGTGACCTCCAGGATTTTATTGAAGCTGACTCTTCATTTGGTGGGGGAAGTAAAAGGTGAGGAAGATAGCTGGAATGTAAAATTTACACTACAGATGATGCGCTAAAGTCTTAGACAAATTTACCAGAGCACAGTGCAGAATGCAAAGGCCCGAACCACTAAATTGCTGTTAGTTAAACTAATTTTCTCAAAAGCACTTGAAACGTAAGAGTACCTTCTATTTTGCATAACTTTTAGCTGACACAAAAGAGTTAAAGTAAACATGATCTGTATTTATTGAGTTATGAAAAATTACAAAAAGCTAAAGAACAACCATTCATACAATAAAAGAAGATAGTGGCACAGACCAACAGTCTCATTAAATGCATAAACAAACAAAAAGGCCGAAACTATTTGGCATAGTTTGGAGTCTTCAAATTCAATAAAGCTATTACAAAGGCCTTCTTCCTAGTGCTTGGGAGGTTTTGCAAACTTAACCAACAACCTAATTAAAAAGAAACATGGTCGTATTATAGGCCAACCCACTGCCTGAAAACACACTATGAGAAAAAGCAAACCACGAGCAGAAACCAATGGCCTAGATTATCTTGAGCCGTCACAGTGAACATCAATCGGCTAGGAGCATGCCAGCGAAGCCACGACATAGAACGGAAAAACATGTAGCAGTAGGGGAGAACACGCGACACCACAACAAGAAACGCGGCAACAGGTGAGTATAATAGTTCAACAACATTTCCAAGGTAACTGTCGTAGTAGCAATTGCCACGTGTCGCTCAGATGGAGCTCGACAAGAATTCAAAGAAACGCTCAGCGAAAAGCTCCGAGAGGGAGCCACATGGAGCGCTCTGAGCAAGATTAAGTACTAGGCAGGCCCAGCTCGGAAAGCAGCCAGAGAAAGCCATGCGACACACAAACGGAGGCCGGTAAAAAGTGAAGCGATACAAAAAGCAAAAAGCTTTGAGAGGCAGTCACGTGGAGCGCTCCGAGGGCAGTGAGTAGTTGTAAATTAAGGCGCAGCCACAAAGGTAAATATAAAACCGCAAAGGCTTGGTAGTTTTTTGTTGAACAATTAACATCATTGACCCTATTTTCCTCTATTAATTGAATAATCTTTAATTATTTAATTAAATCATTATATCGTCACCTAATCTAACTTTATTCCTCCCGATTAATTAAATAAACATCAATTATTTAATTATGTCACTAATATACCTTATTCATATAAATCAATTAAATTGTTATCATTAATAATTTAATTAAACCACATTCCCTTGTCTAAACTTGAATAATTAAATCAATTATTCGAAATCATTCAACATGATCAACCATAATTAAACCATAATCTTCTCTCAAGTTGTGTAGGTAAAGCTTTCTGATAAATAAGATTCTAAAGACAACAAAATCACAATCTAACACAACAAATCTAAATTGCACTTATTGGATCTACAATGGAAATAAATTCAATAATCTTAGTGGTCATTGGGAAATGAGTGAGTTGAATGTTAGGAAAAATGTATAGACATATTTTAGAGGAGCTTAGATTTATTCTTTACCAAGTCTGCTTATCTTCCTCCCATTTGTCATAATAAAACGAAAGCTTAATTACTATATGGTCCCAACAGAAAAAAGTGCATATTTATTAAATTAACCACAAATGACATGCAGATGGTTGAAAAGATGACACATCACATCATTTAGACTTAAATTGTACAGTGACTCATGCTATTAAATTCTACCAATTTAAATGGTACATGTAACTTGGTATCGTTCTCTCATGGCTTGCAATATTTAACTACTGACACATAAGTTATTAAGCTCATTTTGAGATAATATACTTGTGCTTTAGGTACTCTTTGGGTCATGCAATTATTGAATTGCACAATATTTTATTCTATATTTATTTTTGCATTGCAATAGAATTTTTATTTTGTGATTTTCATTATTTTTTTTTTTTTGTGATATTGGATCCTTGTTATTGATATAGGGTTACTCAATTGATAAGGGCACATGAAGTTTAAACATTTTTCCTCCTATACTCTCATTGCTTTTTACATATTCACTTTCTTTAAACCTATCATGGTTTTATTACAGTCTGATTGCTTTGATGAGTAGGATGATCAATAGGTTTTCTTGATACATTTGAAAAGATTCATATAACTCCAAATTGTTACCAATAATTGGGTAAGTATATATGTTTTGTAAAGTGACTTAAATGTTATGAAAGTATTGAAATCTAAAAATTTACATATGATAAAGCTTATTTATCAGACACTTACAATCATTGTATTTTTATTATTATTGGTAAGTACCACCAAAGGGGGTGGCTCCCTATATTGATTCAAAGAACTACAATCATTGTATTTTGATACAATACAAAGGGATCTTGAAAATGGGAGAATAAAATAATAAAATGTAATTGAACTTTATAGTGGTGTCTAGCAATTACCTAAGAAACCCATTGATAGGGTTTCTCATGGCTTTGTTGATATCAGTAAAGGCTACTTTTATTTGTAAGAGCTCTTCATTATAAAGAACAATGAGTAGTGCAATGGGTTCAACAACAATGAAAATTAATATAATTAATAGAAATTTATAGCCATCGCGTAGGTGCCAAATTTATTGGGTAATCACTAGCTCAAATTTGCAAGGTCAACAATGTTCAAGCCATTTTTTCTACTATTAAACCACATGTCCTTAGGGTACCATCTAATGTTTTAACAAATTATATTTGTTGATTAGCAAATTTTTAAAATAATATTCACCAAGTTTTCTTATGAAACATACATAACTTTTCAAATTAGTCAAAATTTGTATCTATTTATAATAAATTCCACGATTTTCCTCATAATTCACCTTTACCACATAAACCTTGTTGGGATACAAATATTTGGCAACCATTCTATCTTATGATTTTTTTTCTTCCTTAAAGTTTACATTGGTAGGTCATAGGTTCAAGTCTAGCTGGTCTATTCTCTTCAACAGTTTCTAAGTGAGCTATGACACTTTCCATTGGGGAAACATAATTTGATGTTGTTTTGCTATGTGAGGACTCTGCAAGGTAGTTCAATGCAGATGATAGGAAAAAGTCTTGTTGAAGATATATATGAGAAATACTTTTATTTTTATTAAAAAATCGTTTTAAATTATATCAATATAGTGAAAAGTTATTCCAATATTACAAGAAATTTTTATGGAAGGTATCTTCGTAAAATGCTAGCACAACATGCACACCAATCTTTGGCCCAAGAGGCATGAAATTTAACTAGATACATTTTCTTATAAACTATAAGGAATACTAGTTCTTTTCTAAAATAATGTCAACTTCCTAAGATTTACGAGTATTTCAAGTATGCAATCCCATGGGGGTGCAAATTTTAATTTTTGATTTTTTTCCATGAAGAGTTTTTGGATTCACATTTTCTTTATAGGAATGCATGACTGTTCCTATTTTGTTTGTCAAGATGGCTCCATGGTGTGCGAGTCACAAAAATAGTGGAAAATGGAAACTCAACTTAATTTTTTTAAGAAGCTTTTATCTTGATAGGAGAATATGAGTGGCCATCTCATATGTTATACTATGGTCTTTTACCAAATATCAGTCAATGGCTTGCTATTTTGTTATGAGAAACTTCCAACAATAGATTGTTGACTTTGGAAAAATTATTAAAGAAAAATTCTAGAAATTTCATTTTCATACTTGACCTTTTGAGTTTAGTTTGTGGCAACCCCATTCATGGAACTATGGCTTAAGTGTTAATTTTTTCTTAAAGCCTTTAGGATTTTGAGAGGTTCTCCATTGCTAGAGTCAAATAGAGTATTATTGGAGAAATGAAGGTCAAAAGTAGGGTTGAGGAGATGAGATGCTAATAGGTATGAATATCAATAGAGGACATTAGACATCAGGGGGCTCGATAAGCCCAACTACTTGCAACTATCTCGATTTCACCAACCTCGATAATAGTATTGGACCTCTACCACACCAATGAATATATTGGCTAATATTTTCCTCTACTAGATCAATTCAATTCATAGTTTTTAGGTTTGATTCTACCGTTCAATAAAATTAATAGGAGGGGGTATTTTAAGTAACAATTCAATAATATATAAACATAAAATGGATAAAAAATGATATACAATTAGCAATTCATGTCATACATAATCTCAACAATTCCATAACATACTTTGACTCCTATAAGACCCATAGGTTGAAGCAACATAAGTCCAATTCAACCAATTTTTTTGGAGTGAATCATCTTAGAATGACTTTCCTTAGAGATATTGTAGTATAAAAGTTATAAGAACTTCTAGAGAGGAGTTAAAGAAACTGAAAAATTCTAAATCTTGAATTCTTAAATTGGACTTTGCTTTTTGTGAAAATGTATGCAAAAAAATTACCTCATACAAACACTATTTGCATTAGATAATGGGTTTAATAACTATTAGGAAAGGTTGAACGCTAAGGGAAAACATGCTTTAAACATGGGAATATCTTAGTGGCTAAGAATTATTAAGAATACAATATAAATAAAGTTAGTAAAGTTATTTCTATTTAGTTAGGAAATCAATCCGGTTAATAAGTCCATTTGGTTCAATTGAAATGTTTTCTCATTAGTAATTATGAGAATTTATATTAATTAGAATGCTAGTTCAATTAAAGATCGAGTTCTATTTAGACTTGGGAGATAATTAGTTATGCTAGGAAGAAAAATACAAGAGGGAAGGAAACAAAAAATAAACAAATGAATTCGACTAAGAGAAAAGAAAGAACCAATCTATAGATAAACCCCAACGTATGTCTACAGTTCGTAGGAGAAAATTCTCTCTGATGAAAAGTTTGTTAATTTCACTGCTCCTCTGTTGTTCTCTATATTTTCACAATTATATAGAAATAGATAAGTAGGAGGTATTTTCCACAACGTGTCAAATTGTGATATTGCTATCAAGATTCAACCGTGTAGTTTTATGAGTCAAACTCATTGACCCATGTTTCTTGAGGAGTGGTTCATAAGAACCCATCTCTCATGGTAATGAATGGTCCACTTAACACTCATTGCATCTAGGTGATGCTCATAGAGGTGAAGCACTGGGCCTTCCCAGGAGGTCACCCATTCCAGTACTACTTTAGCTCAAGCGCGCTTAACCACAAAATTTCCCCCAAGGTTAAGCCCACTTAGCTTGCAATCCCATTTGCAAAACCTTTAACAAGTGTTATAAAAATATTCTTTTAATAAAAAGTACTTCCTAATATACATTGCCACTACTATTATGTATATCCTATAATAACTACCATGCCTATTATATTATACATTAATAAAAATAATCTAATAATATTGTAATAATAAAAATAATAAGTCTAATGTAGGTTTATAGTTTTTTTTTAAAAAGGGTGAATATAAAAAAAAAGTTGAATATGTATGCAAAAAGTGGAAACAACTTTTATTGCACATTGAAAACTAGCAAATAAGTTAGTCTATGTGTCATTAGAAATAATCTAATAACCTTTTTATGCCTCTCAATGATGATAATCTCTTCCCAACTTTTGAACGACAACAAACAAGCCAAACAATTTCTTATTTACATGACATAAAAATTCATATAAAGAAACTAAAACTTTAAAATAGATTGTATGGAAAACAAATTTAATTGACTAAAATTAAAACATTTAATCACTAGTTAAAATCTAACCCTCCACTATAATTCCATGACAAAAACTAATAAACATAGGCTCCCATAACTATACCCGCTTGTCTTATCCAAGTTACCTTTGGCTACACCACTAAAACATTTATTTTAGCACATTAGTCCATGTAAACGCCAACTATTTAATCCTCGGATTACTATATATTTATTTAATTACTTTAAAAGGTATTTCACTGTTTCCCTCTTCAATAAAAAAATATTAAACATAAAAAACAAATGGCTGAATATTCTGTGAAAGAAAAACATTTCTTTAATACCTTCAGAATTTTCAATGCCGGAGGACTTGGATTGGAATTCTTCCAGGTAAGGTATTTTTCCATCCTATCCTTTCTTCTTTAAAACATAAAATTTTGCCATTTAATGCAGAAATGTAGACACGTTTCTGAACGAAGATTCGCTTATTCTTTAAAAATCCGAGCTTTTATTTGGCAATTCGCGGTATGACGTTTGAATTTCTCAGTTGGATATAAAAAAGTTATTTTCTTGCAGGGGAAATTTCAATATTTATTGATTTAAAATACTGGAAAGTACAAGGGTTTGATTGAGATATTTATCGGGGAAGGTGTGTTTCATAACGGGCTGTTACAGGTTTGATGGTTTTTTGTTTACCTAATCTTAGTTGTCTTTCAAAATTTCAACTAAAAGCTTAGAAAAAACTGTTTTTGAAGTTCAAAAGGCCCTGAACGTGTCATAAATGGTCGGCGTTGAAAAAACACGTTGAAATTGTGAATGGCAGGTTGTAGGTGAAGGTTTCTTTTCGTGGATCTTAAGCAAGGGAAATTTTTTCCAGAGCTTAAAAATACGTAAAATGGTAAATTGTACGTGACGACTTAAGTTTTACTGAATTCCGTAATATTTCCATAAATTTTGGTAAATGCCGAGGAGAACTGCAAATATTTTCCCTAGCAAGGATCACCGAGGCTGCGATTTGTGACTAGATTTATTTTCCAGCATCTCTGACTACATGAAAGTGGTAAAGAAGCAAGCTTGCTCCGCAAAGAAACTCTGCGTTTGAAGATTATCCACCGATTTATAAATTTTTATTTTGGAGATTGTGGCCTCGTTTTATTGAAGGCTTCGTTGTTGCTTCATCGGAAATCGAGGAATCTCTGTATCTGAAGCTTTATATTTTGCAGTCTGGAGGTTGTCCACATCAAGGGTTTGATTTTATTTAGGGTTTCGTTTCTGTCCTTCCGAATCGAAGGAGTGTTGTCTGCAAGTTTAGGGCTATTAGTTTGAAGCTATACCGATTTATGAATTTAAACTGTGGAGATTGTCTACATAAAGGAATTGAAGGACCTGGTTTGAGCTAGTGTTTGTTTTTCGCTTCTTTGGAATCGAAGAAGCTCCGCAGTTGAAGCTAATTAGTTTTCAGTTTGGAGATTGTCTACATCAAGGCATTGAAGGGCCCGGTATTGATTAGAGTTTCATTTCAGACCTTCGGGTCAAAGAAGTGTCCTCCGTGGTACTTTAAGGGATATTTCTTGTGGTTTATTTCAATTGTGTAGTCTGCCATTTATATGCAGAGGTTCCGATTTCACATGTCATGGAACGTGTTCAGATTTTGCACGGCCCTGAGAGGCCTTGGCTCTATTATGATTCTCGTGGTCTTGGGGATCGTTGGATCAACATATTATGCAGTTGTGGTGGCAAATTATGGGCCGGATTTGCTGAAAGGAGGAGTTAAAACCTTACAATCATTTGTCGTATTGGTTCTCTTCCATTTATTGGTGAGTACTGAGTGAGTCCAAAGTCTTTGTATAGTGACAAGTAGACAGCATAATGTACGAGTCTGTGTTTTGGTCCATAGGTCAAATTTATTGTTTGTATAAAATTCATCTGAATTATATATCACACAGGCAATTTATATAGAAGAATATACACAGATATATGCACTGTGGAAATCTCAAATCTTTAATATAATTTATTGTTTCATTTGGATTTTGGAAGACGAAATTTGAACATTTGTGATTAATTAACGTGCTTGCAGTTGGGGATGCTATTGTGGAGTTACTTTGCGGTGGTTTTTACCGATCCGGGGAGTGTGCCATCAAGTTGGAAACCGGTGGCAGATGAAGAGAGTGGGGAGACTGTACCATTGACCTGTTCTGTGCCTGGTATACCTAGACAGACATTTCAACAAATATCAGGCATAAACGCTTCTTCAAATTCAAGACTTCGGTACTGCAGGAAATGCTCTCAGTTTAAGCCTCCACGCTGTCATCATTGCTGTGTTTGTAAGATTTCTCTTGTTCTTTTAATTAGATGGCATTTTCAAATTTTAAGATCCATACATTCCGTTGAATGATGTTGGAAAAATTGTTCATGGTTGTATAATCACGTTGATGAGAAATGGAACTATCTTTTGACTCAATACTTATCTGATTATTTGCCTCATCACAGGCATTTTTTATTTTATGTATCTTTTGCTCTTTATGTGGGCATAATTTTCTCTGATCTTTGCTTTCTTTCTTTGTTTCTAACTTTTTAAATCCTTTTTTTGGTATAATTGTCAACATTCCAGGTGGAAGATGTATTTTGAAAATGGATCACCATTGTGTTTGGGTGGTCAATTGTGTTGGTGCGCGAAATTACAAGTTTTTTCTTCTGTTTTTGGTAAGCAAATAGTGCACAGTATGTAATCTTGTAGTTTGATTGCATAGGGGATTCTATTGTGGTACACATTGGGTTATTAAATATATCTTAAATTTCATTTGTCTCTATTTTCCTTTTAAGAAAACTTGGAATCTGAATAAATAGTGTGTTTGGTAGGCAATGCAACGAGAATCTATATGAACAAGTTATGAGCAAAAATGTCTGTTTCAGGATCTTAAATTCTTTTAAAGAGGTGTTGTATGCAGTGTTCGCAAATTTGTCATATGCACAAAAGAGGTATAGTTATACATTTTGACCTTAGTGTCCATTTAATGAGTTGCCATTTTAAAAATAATTCTTGATTTGACATTTCTAGTCTCCAAGCATGTTATTGACCTTAATAATTCACCTGCTATGTAAGGAAGCTCCTTATTCGTGAATTTTAAGCACTAAATTTCTTCCTTTGGCTGTTTTCATAGAACATATATGTTGTTTGTTCAAATGAAACCCCTCCATAATTTTAATAAATTCCTAGAGATTTTTTATTCTTATTTTTGTTAGTTTCACTTTCAACTTTAGATGGACGGTATAGAGGGTACTGTGCAGGATTGTTTGGAAAAATTTTAATGAGAATATGGAGCTTAGTAGCATGGCAGGACATCTTTTGCCGACTTGTGTTGTTCTATGTTTTTGCTAAAGATACGAGACAAGTGCAAAATAAGTGCTGAAAGTTGAAGATATGTCCAAGGGATGTTTAGGACTGTTCCTATCTTCTAGTCCAATTCGTTGTATGTAAATATTATTGTTGCTCTAGTTATAGGAAAATGCTCATCTATAAAGTGTCCTTTTATCATCTAGCAATTGTTTTTGATTGGAAGGGTTTATCATGTTTCTAAGGCGATCTTGGTGTTACACCATCCGACGCTGTGTCATTGTGCTGTTTCCAGGTTTGACGAAGCACTCCTATTATGCCCAGACATTAAAGACATGAAGTAGTGAAATTTTGATGCCTGCTTTTATATTGAGAGGCCTAGCTTAGATGTTAGAAGGCACTGATATAGGTATGGTAGTCAGGGAGAAGTTGGGTTCAAGGTTAATTGGATTGAGTTTGTTTAATATTATTATTCTTTGAGTTTTGAGGAGATTGGGACAAAGGGTGTGGGTATGTGGTCCCGAGAAGACAAAAAATTCCCACAATTTTGGGGACAACTGGGGGACAGCAAATTATAAGTTAAAAATAGAAGTTAATTTTGAAAAAAATATTTAATTGCTTTGCCATTGTATAATTAAACTGTTAAACATCATTAAACTTTCTAAAAAGCTGAATTTCAAATAACACAAACATCTAGGACACTGAAGATTCGACACTGATGATTGAAAATTGAACTTGAAAATAGAGTGAAACAGAGAAATACAAGTGTAAAATTCTAAACTTGAATGTCTAATTGTTTATATATCAATGTTTGTGAAAGTAACTGTTTAAAAATGCACTCTTTTATGTTTTTTAAAAGAACTGTTGATGTAGGGGGGACATTGGGACATCTCTGCAGTGTTTTCATCAGAGTAGGGACATGCCTAAGTTAAAAAAAGAAGAAGGAAACATCCATAGGATGAAAAAATTCAGAAATATCTCGAGGAAGTGAGGGAAAAAATGAGAACATTGGGGATGGCCCTTTGGTGCGCCCCTGTGGAACACTGGTTAATAGAATAAATTTACTATAATAAGTTTACAAACATAAGGGGTTGTAGGAATTTTATTGTAGAAAATGTTAGAAGTGGAATGAGACTTAACAAAGAAAAAATAAGAGAATAGCATAGCATGTGACACGAAGTGGGTACCAATTCAGCCTAATTTGCAATGTAATGCATAACATCACATCATATGATGAAGTTTGACTTTCTCCAAGAAGGCTTGTGATCCACAAGACCAGATTATTGTGGGATGGACCAAATTGTGAAGATACATCACCTGTTTCTGTAGCAAAGGGAGAGCAGAAAAATCTTGAGTAGAGAATCCAACATATGAATATTTTTCAAAACAAGAGAATTTTAGGGCAACCTTTGGGAATGACAATTGCTCACTGAAGGTGTCAATAAATAATCAAACTGCTTGAATATTTGGCCAAATAAACATTACATTGCAACGTCCACTGACAAGATGGTTGAATAGATGTTACCATGAAAACTGAATCTCCAAGAACAGCAATAGCAATGGCATTGACATTAATGAGTGCCTGGTGAAGCTGAAAGTGTTTCGATGATGATTTTGTGAACACAAGAGAGTTGAGGATCAGCATGGGCCCTTCAACAGAAGTAAATTATGGACTCAACTAATTTTTTTTTTTCTTTTCTTCGGGGCAATGTATCAAAGTTTGAACTAGTACTCCAAAAAAATCACATGCTCTAACTGTGTAATGTGCCCCTTAAATTTTCCTTATCTTTCTTCAATAATAAAATCCGATTCACAATTATAGAAGCACAGTCAATTATAAATATGATATCAACTTCAGGAAACTGCAGTTTTAACATTTTAATTTAATTCAAATATAATATTTAGAATATATTTCAGAAAAAGAGGGAACTTATCCTTTTTATCTGCTGTTAATTATCCCAAATCTGCAGTTATCTGTCTTCACTAAAATCTCTTTGAACTGTCTCCAAATCTGCCTGAATCAGGGGTTTTTGTCCACTAAATCAGCAACAGAAACTAGGGGGTTTTCGTCCTCTAATTTCAGGCCTTGAGGGGTTTTGTCCGTAGGTTGCTGAACCACAGTTCACACTCCACAAGGAGTAATAGTTTGATATAAACTGTATTCAATGATGATCCTTCCTTCCTTTTGGATTTCCTTATATACATTTTTTTCTCCAATGATCATAACCCTTCATAAGCCCTTTGAATTTTATCAAGACTAAACTGCAAATTAATTTTAGTTTATTATCATTTAATCTCTTTTTAAAAGTTTAAGTAAATTGCAGGTGCAAGAGTAAATTTCATGACCTTGCTGGCTTTCTCCATATTATAAATATTAATCATTGAATTTGTGAATCATTGCAGCAAGCTAAATTCCAAATATTGAATTGGCTGACATATTAATTTCAGAAGGATTTATGTGAATCAGTGCAGCAAGCTAAACTCCAAATATTGAATTGGCTGACATATTAATATCAGAAGTAATTGCCGCCACCCAGCATCTAGTTGCATTTTTATTTTATGATTAGCGCTTATCAATCTCTCAAGAGCTATGGGAATAGATGGGCACACTTTTTAATTTTGGGTTTTAAATTTGAGGTGGGGGCATTACAAATTGGTCTCTCCAACAACATGTATTGTTTAGGATGTTCACACATAATGGAAGTGAAGCAACAAATAAAAGTTGCAATCTGGAAATGTCTTGAAGAGACGGTTGCCAATCAATCAATCATAAAAAATATTTGTCATGGGAATCAAACAGCTGTACTATTGAGGAAACTATCAGACAAAAGCCCCAACGTTTACAGTCTACATAATCAATCATCAATCTGTGCACACACAGACCTAATTATCAGTACTGATCTAGGATTCTACTATCCACACATCTTTGCTATCAGTTTGGGTGCAGTTTCTCTCATACCAAAAGCTTGGTGATAAGAATGTCACCTTCTGTATTGATAAGGAGAACGTCCTCAATCACTGTAATGAGGGTACCAATATGGATGAGATGTGGATGCGATTGGACTGGTTCCTGATGGTCAGTAGCAGTAGTAGAATCAAATGGTGTAAGTTATAGTTTCCGCTTATTAATAGTGATTAAGAAATCACGGTGAATTATATCTTTTGATATTGTTTTAAGACAGCCAAGGCCTGTCCTATATGTTCTTACTCAAGCTCAATAGAAATGACAATACCTTGCCCACATTTACCAAGTTCACCACTTGTACAATACGCAGGCTGAAGTAGTTTGGAACTTTTGCCCTTTGTATGATTCTGAGAATTACCAATCTTACGATAAGGTTTGCTCGTAAACATCATCATCGTCTAGCAATTTATCAAATAAGGCTTTTTTCTCTTCTAATTCATCCAAGAAAATTTAAAATCACAGTCTATTGTTTGCTTGATCTCATTAAATAGTCTTGGATTACTCCCATGAGTCCTCACCTTTTAGGACAACTGTTATGCCTACCAAAAGCTCAAGCTACAGTCATGTGAAGTGCATGACCCTTTACAAGGTAGAGAAGCCGTTGAAGATGCCGTATTAGATTCAGTCTAGTCTGCATATTATGTCACAAGATAAGCTGCTGATTACAACTATGGACCTGCCACTACAAAGAATGAACACACAAAAGGGAATGAGCTGCCAAGAGTATAGAAAGGCAATTGCGACCTACTTGATTGACTGAGAGAAGCGAGAAGGGAGATGCTTGGTGCAACATTCTAAAAATGTTTTGAGAGAGAAGAGGATGAAGGTGTACTTGGACACTGACCCTGCTAGATACAACCACTGAAAGAAGGGTATTTAAAGCAAAGGGAACCAATGCACAGTTCATTCTTGTTGATGTAGTTTGCAGACAGTATTGAGGGGGATGGAAGAGCCCAACGGGGCCCTTGCCTTGAAGCTGCCAGTTAGTGAGATACAGTTGACCTAGTGTTGTGACCTATTTCACACATCACCCCATTGCAAATGGGGACCCCCTTCTTTTTGCTTTTGGTTTCTTGCCTTGGCATCGCAACTGCTTATCATCTTTTTATTTACAATGAGGAGTTTGAGTTTTTGAGAGTCATCCTAGTCAAGTTGATATTTTGAACCTGTTTCTGTGCTTAGATGTCATGGAAATGCTCATAAGGCCCGGTAGACGAGGAACGCCATTGCTTTCGGCCAATTCTGACACTTCCTATTTTTTTAGGGATTCTGCTTTTTTGCTTTTTGCTTTTTTTATTTTTGGCGTTTTTAGGCCATTCTGGGGTTCCTATTTTTTAGGGATGCTTTTTGCTTTTTCTATTTTTAGAAAGTTTCTATTTTTGGAAAGCTTCTATTTTCGGATCCCACAGAGCATGAAGTCAACACGCCTCCAGAAATCATGAAAATCAAGGTAAAATGGCAAAAGTTTTGAAAAATGGCAAAAGTTTGGAAAAATGGCTAAGTCTGAGAAATGCGCCCATGGGAAAAGAATAGCAGATAGAGCATGAAGTCCGCCCTACCTTTGGCATGCCAAAGGTAGGCACTGGCAAGCCAAGGCTGAAGTCCGCCATGGCATGAGAGGCCTCCAAGTCCGCCATAGCATGAGAAGCATGAAGTCCGCCCTTGCCTCTGGCAAGCCAAAGGAAGGGAATGGCAGGCCAAGCTCAAAGTCCGCCCTAGCACAAGTCTTGGAGAAACTCGCCACTGGCAAGCCAGAGCATGAAGTCCGCCCTTTGCAGAGAGAGCCAAAAGTCCGCCATGTCAAAGAGCTTGCCAAGTCCGCCCCTGTCCAAGCAAGGTCAAAGTCCGCCCCAAAAGTCAATGGAAGCCAGCCTCCAAAGTTTGCCCAAGCCAAGAAGAGATGGAAAAGGGAAGGTGAAGCTCGCCCAGAGGAGAGAAGAGATTTGTCTAAGGCATTGGCCAAAAATATGCCAAGTATGGAAGATGGCCAAGCCATCATGAAGTCCGCCCTTCCTCAGCATGATAGAAATTTTCTAAGGCACGGAGAAAAATGTGATTGGCAAGACAAGGATGAAGTCTGCCATACGGAAGTAGAGGATGGTAGAGAATCATGGCAAGTCCGCCCTTGCCTTTGGCAAGCCAAAGGTAGGCACTAGTAAGACAAGCTCCAAGTCCACCCATGAGAGAAGTGGATGGAAAGACAAGCCTCCAAGTACGCCCATGTCAGAGAGATGTCCAAGTCCGCCCTTGGACAAAGCAAGGCTAAAGTGCGCCAATGTCAAGGAGAGTTTGAAGTCCGCCCAACTTTGGGAGAGGAAATTTTTCTAAGGCATGGATAAAAAAAATAAAAATATATGCCTAGAGAGAGAGGGGATCAAGCTAGCATGAAATCCACTCCTCGGCATGACGGAATAAAATTCTTTGGCACGGAAGGAAGAGTGTATGGCAAGGCAAACACGAAGTCCGCCCAACTCAACATGAAATAAATTTCTAAGGCATGGACATAAATGCAAAATGGCAGAGAAACCTCCAAGTCCGTCCAACCCAGAAGGAGAGAGAAAATTTGAAAATTTTGACCAAGTCAGATGTTTGGTTAAGTATAAAGTACGCCACAAGAAAGGAAGTGTCTAAGCATTGGCAAAGTTCACCCAAAGCAATGGCAGGCACAAGGCAAAGTCCGCCTTCCAACAGGGAAGCATGTCCAAGCATTGGTGAAGTTCGCCATGGAGATGTCCAACCACAGGATCAAGTACTCTTAGAGGAAAATGCTTCTTGTCCAGCCAGCTTCAAAGTCCGCCTTGTCCAAGAGCAAGATGGGAATAGCATAAGGAGGAAAAACTCCACCTTAACAAATGAGTAAAATGGCGCAACAATTATGAAGTCCGCCAAGGAAAACTCATAAAATTGGCTAAGTGTGGAATTTTCCTACAATAAAAGTATCAAATTTTGACTAAGTGTCGGAAAGAAAACGGGAAAAATGAAGAGGAATAAAGAGGAAATAAATAAAATTCTTGCCCAAGGATGGAGTCTGCCCTACTTGACGCAAGCCAAACTCAGAATTGAAGACAAATCCACAGGCAAACTTCATTCGAGCATAGAGATGGCCAAAATCTTGGCTAAGTGTTGAATGGTCCACATGAAGGCATTACAGAATGAAGTTGAATAGCCAAAATTTTGGCTAAGTATGGGAAATACCTCACAAAGAAAGTTCCAATTTCCTCCATTTTGGCAAAAGCATAGGAGAGTTCTTCTCCATATTCAAGGCGCTGGAAGGAACTTCAAAGCAATCAGGAAGGAAAAGTTCAATAACTGCTCAAAGGGGAGACTTCCAGATTCTGATGCAAGTGAGAAGAAGAAATCAAAATCCCGAAGGAAATCCAAGATCAAAGCTAGGAAGGTACAAACACAAAGGACAAAGTCATTGGCAAAGAAAGATATTCTAAGGCAAGTGCATGGAAAAAAGAACAAGGAGACCAAGGAGGACATCCAACACGTTGAGGTGGTGCCTCGTCATCTTCCAACCAATCAAATTGTTCCAAGTCAACATGTCTAGGTTCAATGAACTCGACTTATCCATGGAGTTGGTTTATATTTAGCAAGAAAGACAAGTGTCCCAAATTGTAATTTTCTTATTGGTCGAGAGGTAGTTAATTGTGACAAGCCCTAATTAGGGTTTTATTTTGTAATCTCGACCGTTGATTCGAAATCAATCTTGGCCATTGAATTGTAATTGGGGAGCCTATAAATTGAGCTCGCCCCTCATTTGTAAGGTGTGAAGTGAGTAATATGAAATTGTTGCGTTAGACCATTTCCGTTAATAAAAGCTCTTATGCATGATTTGCTTTGAATCACTTTTATTTTCAAGTGGTGTGCAAGGTTACATATCTCCTTCAACACTTAGATTAGAATTAGAGTAGAATTTTATTTGAATGTTTGTTAAATGAATGATAGATCTGATAGTGGTGATTGGTGAAATCTAGCTCATACTTTCTTTGGATAGATGATTTGTATCCAATGCGTAAAGTTAGCCTGAGCTCTTAAATTGTGGATGCTTAACTTCAGTCTTATTCTGGACATGAAAATCATAATCACACCCCTAGAAGATTGCACCCACTTTGCGTAGTTGTCCCAAGGAGGCGAAACAAAGTGTGGTTCCTTGTTTCACCCAATCATCGCCGTCTCTTGAATTCTTAGGATTAGATTAGCACTCCTAAACCCTTATCTATTTTTACATTTTTTTTGGAAATCCTAAAATTGAGAAAACCCAAAAAGAAAGAGCCTTCAATGTCAAAACCGTCTAAGTCCTTAGCTTGCAAATAAATTCTAACGTAAGTCCCCTTGTGATTACCAGCAAATCACAACGCCCACTGATCTTATCCACACGTCAAGACCTGACAAAAGAAACCTTGGAATCACCATATGATCTTCTCGCAATCTTAGCATACGCGGTGATTTTTCAAGAGAGGATAGAGTGTCTTTGGGCATTTTATTCTGTGTTCGGTGGGTATTAAAACGCACACCAACACCTAGTAATGCTCCTACACACTGGAAAATCAATTCACCTTGATATTACTCTGTTTTCAATGTGGTGTGCACCTATGGGCTAAAAATGAGTTGATAATTTGCCATACCATCACAATGTTGTTACAGGAGGATGCTACACATGATTCCAATAGTTTCTTTTCATGGGTTAGAATTGATTGCAGTCCATGGTATGAACTGTGGTAGCAAGGTATGGCAATAGGGAAATTGCCAATCTACAAGACAATAATCTGCTGTCCAATACGTATATGATGCCTCCAATATAATTCTTCAGTTTACACAGCCAGATATCATATTGTTGCCTTTGAAAAACAATGTGCTTCCTAAAATATTCCTCAACTGCCTGATTTCAAATAACTTGAGCCCATATCTCAAACACAATGAAGGGAGTGATACCTTTTAAAGAAACCACTTCAAAAGTTTTGGGCAATGAAGCATGACTTAATAAAAAATGGTTGTCAATGATTAAGTGTGTATACCCTCAAAATTGTAATCAAAGGCTTTCATGATAAATTGCTAAATGAGTGCTCTTAAAATACATGATGGCCAAAATCAATTAGACTTCAGAGAAATAAAAGAATGCCCTTTAATAAATATGGACTTAATAAAAGTAAGTGTGACCTATCATAAAAATTCCAAAGTATCTTGCTCTTTAAAAAATATTAGAGGCAGCCTGTGACCTTCAGTAGCATTGTAGAGATTTGAAAAACTTTAGAAGAGTATATGTGTAACTCGGAGAAACCATTTTGGTAAGTCACCTTTTTCACTGAAATTTCAAGACAGATCAAAATTTTAAAATATTTGTTCTGATTGGTTAATTTGAGTGAGTCAATGTTTCCTTTGACCTCTTTGGAACAAAATGGGGGCTCCAATCCCTGATGAATATGAGGTTGAAGTCTGTGAGTGCAATGGCCCAGGAGGGGCACAAAGCCCACAAGCAAGCTGCTCAGTGGGGGTTTGGACTCAGGTGGCCACTGAAACAGTGTCACCCCTATTTCATTGCACTATGCCATTAATAGCACCAACATTTTAAAGTATCACCCATATGTTCAGGTTTTAACGCTCTGATTCTACAATGCCTCAATTATTAGTCAACTAAGCTTAGTTCTCTCCAAGAGGGCATGTGCTCCACTTGACAAGACATCATCGACATTTAACCCACCCATTGAGACCACCTATCTGAAGCAGAACAATGTAGATATCAATACAAGCACTTGTTGATGACCTTAGTTTTCCCATCTAACTAAGGATAATATGAAGAATTGTGAGCCAATTGAGTATGCAAACAAGAGAATAAATCTATCCAAAAGTTACTAGTAAAGATAGGATCATGATCACTAACAGTAACCCTTGGGGTACCATGTAACCATTTTCTGTTTTCGAAAAATGCTTTTGCCATTATACTAGCTGTAAAAGGATGGGATAATGCAATAAAACAGTCATATTTGGTGAGGTTATCCACTAATGCTCTGATGACACTCATACCTTTAGCTCTTGGAAGGTCTATGATGAAATCCATGGAGACCTCTTCCCACCATTAGCTAGGAATAACTAAGGGCTGCAAAAGACCAAGTGACTTAACTGTTTCCCCTTTGTTTCTTTGACATACCAAATATTCTTCCACAAATTTTTGAACATCACCCTTAAGTCCTTCCCAAAATAAATCCTGCTTGACTTGATGTCTTCAAAAATTCTAAATGATGCCCAACTAGTGTACCATGGAGCTCCTCGAGAACCTTGTGTTTGAGGGTGGAATTCTTGCATAAATACAATCTCTCTTTATACCACAAAGAGTCTCATTTCCAACAAAACTTACTTCGACTATTGGGATTGTTTTGTAATTGTTGAATGAGATTCCTTGTAGCAACATCATTTTGCCACTGTACTTTGGCTTCTTTAATTGTATATGCTTGTAATATCAAAATGACACACAATAATGCCTCATCCTTCTCATCCTTCTTGGATATTGCATCAACCACTATATTCTCCTTCCCTTTTTTATAGACAAGCTCAAAGTCATAACCCAACATCTTAGTGACCCATTTTTGTGCTCTTCAAAGGATAACCATTGCTTCAAAAAATATTTTAGGCTATCATGATCTATCTTAACATTGAAATGTCTACCCACATCAAATATGGCCTCCATTGTTTTATTGCATGAAGAATAGATAGCATTTCCTTCTCATAAATGGGTTTGAGTTGATTCTTACCCTTCAATTGACAACTTTCAAAAGCAATTGGCCTACCTTTCTCCAATGTCACAATCCTCAATAAAATCCTTGATGAAGTCTGGAGTGGCTAGAATTGGGATGGTACACATAGCCTCCTTCAGTCTCTTAAATGCTGTATTAGCTAACTCATTCCATTGAAAAACATCCTTCTTCAACAGAGTGTGAGTGCTGCTGCTATGCAGCCATAGTTTGTCACAAATCTTTTGTAGTATCTAGTGAGTCCGAGGAAAACTCACAAGTTTTTAATGGTTTTAGGAATAGGCCATTCTGTCCTAGCCTTGGTTTTGTTAGGATCAACCTTCACTCCTTCTCGAGACACTATGTGACCCAAGTACTCCACCTCTTTAAGACCAGAAGCATATTTCTAAGGTAATGCAGTCCAGGTTTGAGAACCCAATTAAATGCTACAAACTAGGCAGCCCTTTTAAAAAAAATTGTAACACAATTTTAGCAAATACATAACAAAAAAATTTAACAACTCAAAATAGCAAAACAATACTTACCTACATTAATATTCATGAGTCAACTCTCAAGTCCAGGTGTTTGGCCTTAAACACCTCAATTAAAAATTCTTTATTCAAACATGACAATTTGCATTTTGGGGGTTGTACAGGTTTAGCTGTATCAAAAACATCTTTCTTCTCTTTGCATTCAGTTTCAACTCTTTTGTTGAAACCATTTTATTATTCAAGTTCCAACAAATCCATCTCACATTGCTGCCTCCCTTTTCTAAAGTAGCATTTGCAAAGAAAAGGTAAAGGTGTTTGAATCGGCCTAGCCTAAAATTAGACCTAACAGCCACCCCACTCACCAAGGACAAAAACTTAACTAATAAAAGGTAAGCGTAGGGTCAATTACACTTCATCAGATAGAAATTAGATGAAATAAATGATTGCACCAGCATAATAATCAACTCTTCAAACTCAAATAATATTCCTTGAGCACCCTATAACCCAAAATAGCAAATGAAACCGCCTAGTTACTGTGCTAGCATAACAGCTCCAAAGAGAGCTAAAAATAGAATATACCAACTAGGCATAGAAGCAAACTGGAATAAAATCTAACCTAGCGCTTGCAAACACAAAAAAAAGAATGCAAACAAGAGGAAAACACCACAACTGACCAAACAACAGAAAATAAGGATGACTGGATGCTCCTACTAAACCTGGTGTTGTTTGAGAACTTGTAATGCGTGACTTACATGGTGCAAATGGTCTTCCCATGTCTTGCTATAAATCAATATATCATCAAAGAACATTAATACAAACTTCTTCAAAAGGGGCTTAAAGATATAGTTCATCAAACTTTGAAATGTAGGAGCATTAGTAAGACCAAATGGCATTCTAGAAACTCATAATGATCCACGCGAGTCCTTAAATGTCGTCTTGGAAATATCAAACTTTGAAATGTAGGAGCATTAGTAAGACCAGATGGCATTCTAGAAACTCATAATGATCCACGCGAGTCCTTAAATGTTGTCTTGGAAATATCTTCTACCTTAATTCAAATTTGGTGATGTCTTGAGCTAAGATCAAGTTTTGTAAAAACATAGCTCCATTCAATTCATCTAGTAAATCATCTATGATTGGAATAGGAAACTTATCTTTGATGGTGTATGTGTTGAGCTCTCTGTAGCCTAGACACATGCACCAAGTGTCATCCTTCTTATGTATCATCACCATAGGAGAGGACTAGGCATTTTGGCTATACTTGATGATACCTGCCTTGAGCATCTCCTGAACCATCTTCTTGATCTCACTTTTTTGTACATAGGGATACTTGTAGGGCTTGATGTTGGGTGGTAAGCTCCCTATTACTAGCTGAATGGCTTGATTCTAATCCCTTTTAGGATGCAGTCCATTAGGCGTATCATCAAAAACCACTGAGTGATTATCGATAATTCCTTGCAAATCTTGCTAGGTAGGAACATTTGATTGATATGCTGCTAATGAAAACAATTGGGTCACAAATCCATCAACCCCTTTGTTAAGCATCTTTTGCATTTGATAAAAGCTTATCATTTGTGGGGATTTTGCACACAACCCTCTTAGTTCAACTATCTTGCCCTTTGAGTGAAATCTCATGAATAACTAATGGAAATTCATCTCAATTGCCCCCAATGTAGTGAGCCATTGTACTTCAAACCATAGAAGCATAAATCCTCAAAAAATAAAAATCTCGATTTTAAAAAATCTTCGGCCAAAATGATTTTTTCCCCAAAAAATCCTGATCTAGTTAGCCATGATTTTCAACAATGTTCAAAATTTTTTAAGGGTTTAAATTGTGTAAAAATCACGAAAAAATCATGTAAAAATCATGAAAAAATTGTAGCACAAAACTGAGCACTGGCCATTGGGATGTAGTTCACCATCAAAGATTCACTAGATTTCATTAGGTTGCTGAGGTAAATTGCAAGTAGGAAACCTTGAATGGATGTATATTTCTAATAGATGTTAGGACATTAAAATAGAGACACGTTCTTTGGTATGCGTCTACATTTGATGTTAAGGACATTAACATGGAATGGTTAAGAGACGTGTTGCTTTTTTCTCTATATTCCACACTACTGTCATTTGCCTTAGCCGTGTAGTAATGCTTTCCATGTATATAAATCCAAAGACACAATTTAGTGGGAAATAGTAGACAATATCATAAATACTAAGTAAGGCTTCTATCTTATTTTCTGAACATATCTGAACCTTATAAAAGTACTTGCCAAAAGTAAATATAGAAAGGCAGACTAAACTGAAACCAAACTCTATTGGCTTGATATCAACCTAAAGAGGTTTGTTTTCTTTGAATTCTTGTGATCTTGACTATTCAATTTTTTTTTAATATTTCAATTGTCAACAATAATACCAAGGTGGTTGTTTAGATTATCAAGGTTAGGTTGGGACATATGCTAACAAAGTGTGATAATTTGGAGCTTCAATTTGACATTGGCTATTAGTTTTAATGATAAGCGGGTAGGGTAGTGACAATTGTATAATCGAGTGGGAAGCATAAGTATATACATAATAGTATATAGACATTGTGGAACCGGAAGCAGAATGGTCCCTATTAGAAAGAAAAAAATTAGCATGTAGTGCTGAAAAAAATAAGTAGTTGTAGTATTTTATATCAAAATGAACGATTGTTTTGGCTATATTTAAATTTCCTATATATTTTGCAGGCTTAAATTTTTGTTAATTGGTGAAACTCACTGCTTAAATCATGTCCTAGACTTGTTCGGGAACTACATTCCATTTAGGATCGTCATATACATGGAGGTTTAGAAGGCCTGCAAGGAGTAAAATAGTAGTTCATGAATGCTTTAGACATATATAGTGTAGCATTCCATGCATGTTAAATAGGTATCAGGCAAACTAATAAATGCCTTGAGAGAAGTCATGCCCTAGTCTTGTGGGCTTATCTTAATCCCTCTCGAAGCATGTCTCATATTTTCTCTTTAATGATCCAGATAGATTTCAACAACTGTCCCATTGAAAGGGAATGTTCCTCGTGCTTTGATTTTCCATTGAAACTTGTACCTATAATGTCTCAAATTCTCAACTCAAATTCCATCAATGTTTTTAGCTCCATCATCCACTTATACTCAAAATTTAGAATGATCAATTAAATAGTAAATACTAAAAATTGAAATTTGCATCTATCTTAGTGAAACCGGTTGGGTCCCAAAACCGTTGTTCCAAAATTGTAAACATGATTTAACTTTCAAGGCCAAGGGTTGTCATCATGAAAGTAAAAGCAAGGTCCATCCATAGATTATGGAGGGTGAAAGGCCAATGAACAAGAGTGGATAAGCTCTCTTGCGCTTCTCACTCAGCTTAAACTGAGGAGGGTATTCTGAGAGGTGATCCTAAATGGGATTGAAGGTGCAAAAAGGTAAAACAATAAAATAGCTTTGGAGTTGTATCTATGGCAAGTTCAACCACAAACATTATCACTTGGTTAAAGACTAGCTAACTATACATATACCTCTTATAGAGCTGATAATAACATCATTGCAGGATATGCAAGACGATGACACAAGGTCATGAGTCACAAAGTATTTTTGCTAGTAATGGTCACAAACATAATTTTCCCTGTTTTTCATAACTGAATCATGATTTGTAGATATATGAAAATTAACTTCAAACTATTAGTTAATGATTTTGTTTGTTTAGAAGCATGATTGAATCATTTTTTTTCTCGGACTGGTGTTTATTCAAATGGGTAAAAGAGTCACAGTTTACAAGAGGGGAGAAGCAGTGAATGGAAACATAGAAGGATGATCTAAACGTAAATGCATCAAAGAGTAGACATCAAATGTAAAACGCACTTAATCATCTAGAGTTATGATAAACAAATCCATAGTCAAGAAATAAATGACCATTGCAAGGTTTATAGTGTTTTAAAAATGTTGTGACATTTATCAAATATTCTTTTCATTCATGTCAGCAAATGTGACAAGGGAGATACTGTACAAACTGTTACAGATTCCCTTGAAGATGTACATACAACCTTGGAGACTTTCTATCTCAGACATCTACAACAGTTGCTAACCTTCAGATGCTTCAAAACCCACTGTACTCTTGAAAACTTGACATTTAATAGTTGAAACCCTAAAAAACTGCTTGACATTGAACATAAATCCAATGGAAATGGTAATGATCAACCCCTTTCACAAACAACTGACTTCTACATATAGAAAAATGGGGAAATGACCACTCAAAAAGTGGATAGAAATTTGTAATGGCTTATGCAATTCAAATTGACCAACTGCATTGATGGCAGCACGTCATAGCTTAACAAAACAATGAAAAATCGTCTGCAATAACTTTTGCAACATTAGGTCTCCTTCATTTGGTTGAGAAGCAGAGATTTGAAATGGCACAATCCAAATTAGGCCACAATGGCGGACTTGGTAGTTGTTGTAGTAGTTGAAACTTGAACGGATATATACACAGTTGTGGCTATGAAAATGGCTTATAGGGTTTCAAAATCTTGGTCCTATCTGCACATTAGATGCTACCATGGAGACAGATAGTAGATTTTACCAATAAGAATGTTGCACAAATTAATAAAATGCCTGTGACCAGGAAGCTTTGAAAAAACAAACAATTAACACGGGCACTCATTGGTGATTAAAAGGGGCCAGTAAAACCACAATCCTCAAGGGCATTAATTGTAGCACTTAAGTGATTATATTGGATAAACTAGTCAATGTGAAATTAGAAAAGCTACAGCAGCAATACAAAGTGCCAAAAATTCAACGGGTTTAGGGTTTTAGCATAAGACGTAGCAGTAAAACCCTAAGGACCTTCCTAGAAAATTGAATGTCCCAACAACTCCAACAAAACCCAAACCTGATAAATATTCATTTATCTTATTGTACCTTGCACAAGTTCCCTATTTCAGACCATAATGGGCTCTCTTCAATTTGCGAACATGAGTCTCACAATCATGCACCTCAAAGCCCCTTGGCTTATTTATGTACACCTCAATCAATCCATTAATAATTTTCTTTCTTCACATCAATTTGATATAAACACCAATCAAAGACTGCTGCAAAAAACATAATAAATCTAATAGAGATACCTGGCAACTGGAGCAGAAGTCTCCTCATAGTCAACTCCCTCTTTGCGGGAAATGTTTTTAGCCACAAACCTACCTATGCATTTTTCTATGCAGTCATCTGTTGCATACTTGATCTTGTATAACCACTTAGAGTCAATCACCAACTTTCCTTTTGGTCGAGGTACAATCTCCCACATCATTTTTCATTTAGAAGCTGTACTCCTCCATCATGGCATTCTGCCAAACTTGCCGACTTGTTGCCTCCTTAAAACTAGAAGGCTCTGCATTAATGATGGAAGACATTAGTCCCACATAATTTGGAGATTTCTTGGGAGGATGACTTACTTGAATAGAAGTCATAGGAGATCCAACTGAAAGCTTGCTGATCTGAATTTGATTTTTCTGATTTCACCAGATTTTTTTGATTTCTCTGATTTTCACAGATAAGCTTTTGAGGCAGCAAGTTCTTCTACCTCCTTAGTTGCCTTGAGACTTGGAGGATCATGCATTCTTGTCAAACTTAACATCTCTGCTCACAACTACCTTTTGCTGAAATGGAATGTAGATTCTATAAGCGAGGTCTCGTTATAACCCACAAAGATACCCTTCAAACTATGAGGTTCTAGCTTGGTCCTTTTCTCATTGGGGATCTGAATGTAAACAGGACAACCGAAAACACAAAGATGTACTACTTGAGGCTTCTCACCTACGAATGGCTCCTCTGGTGTCTTGTTCTTCAACACTCTGAGGACACCTGTTAAGAATATAGACAGCTGTAAGACATGCTTCTGCATAGAGATACATAGGTGATGGATCATAGAATTGGCTGTCTCTAATTCTATGATAGACCTGTTCTTCCTCTCTGCAAACACATTTTGTTGAGGCTTGTAGGGCACTGCCAGCTCCTCCTTGATTCTTGCGTCCCTATAAAAAGTGTCAAACTTTTTGGAGGTATACTCTCGTCTATTGTCAGACCTTAATACCTTAATCTTCTTTTCTGTTTGATTTTTTACAAGAGCCTTAAACTATTGAATCTTTCTGAAGACCTCATCCTTGGCCTTCATGAAGTAAATTTAAGACTTCCTTGAGAAATCATCAATAAAAGATACATAGCAAATGTTGACTGATAAGGAAGCTGAAGAAGACATGGGTCGACATACATTTGAGTGGATTAGATCAAGAATCTCTCTTGATCTATGCTCATTGCCAGGAAAAGCAGCCTTCACATGCATGCTGAGTGCACAAACCTTGCATATGCCTTTCTTCTCAACCTTGAAGTTAGTCAATCCCTGCACCATGACCTTCAAGATTGGCAACGCTTCATTGTGCAAGTGACCTAGTATTTTGTGCTAAAGCTCAGATAATTTGTCACTATCATACACTAGAGCTTTCACAAGATCTCCTTTCAACCTATATAGACCACCCTTTCAAACACTTTTGGTCAACAATCAACCAAGATCTAGCCATCTCTTCTGGAAGAGAACTTACTGATCATCTAATCCAGCCACATATCTGAGATTTGTCAATAGTGAAATTGAAAGAAGATTTTTAGTTAAGCCAAGTACATACAAAACACCAATAAGCTCAAGGATATTACCTGATGGCATTTGGAATGTGATGGATCTCACTCCTGCAATTGGATTCGTGGCATCATCACCAAGTTCTGCTTGCATGCTTTCCTCCTGCTCCCGAAGTTTGCGAAATGCCCTCTTGTTAGAGGTCATATGTTTGTTGGCTCCACTGTCCACAGACCAGTCAATACCAGACATGGTGCTAGATGACAGCATGAGATCATAGAGAAGTGCATCTCAAGCTTGGATGAAAGCTCATCTTCTCTAGCTAATGTTTTTGCAGTCCCTGCAAACTGCTTCTGTTGTTGTTGCTTGCCCTTACCCTTTTCTCAGGACATTGAGAAACAAAGTGCCAAAACTTTTGACACTTGAAGCATTTAATGTGGCTCAAGTCCTTTTTTTTGTTAGAGGAACTTGAATCATCTTTCTTCTCTTTTTGACTCTTCTTGGGTCCTCCTTTCTTGTTACACTTCATCTTGCTGATGAGGGCAAGATTTTGCTGCTTCTCCATTCCTGCAACAGTCTCCAGTCTTGTCTCCTCCTGATTGAAGTCATCTCATAGCTTTTCAAAAATGGGAAGTTGAATCAGGGCACAAATTCCACAAACAGAAGATTGCCAAGAAGAGAACCAATTTAATGTGATGGGTACTAGCTTTTCACCCTTGACATCCTCTCCAGCTGCTGCAAGTTGATCACAGAGTTCAGTAATCTTCAAATAGGTATCTTTATCTGTCTTTCTCATCTGCATGGCTCTAAGCTTATTTTGCAACATCTTTCTATTGATGTTCCCACTCTAATATGGAGTAACTAGAGAATCAAACATTTTCTTTCCAATAGTCTTTCCAGTGATATGAAGGATCAAATGATCCTGTACAGAATCAAGGATGCCATGTTTAGATTTCCATCTTTTTCTTATGATCTGCCAACAATGTGGAATCATTAGGCTTTGCAACTGATTCCTCAATAAAGTTTCATAGATCCTACTCCTCCAACAACATTTGTACCTGACATTTCATGGGACAAAGTTAGAGGGACCTTCCAATCTGTCTTCATATCTGAGATTGAAAGTACTCATACTGCTGCATTGGAATATCCTGCTAAACAAAACAGATCAACAATCTAACAAAAAAACTCTATCAGAGGTCCACTGTGCTTTGGTCAAGCACAGATCACGGGCATATCACTCCTGAAACCTAATGACAGCTCTCTCTCACAGGTAGCAGCCCTACTATCCCATTCAAGGATTCCTAGAAGGTTGCAGTAAACCGCTCTAATACCATGTTAAATTCTCTAAATCATGGTAAACAGATTCTGCACTTGATATTTAATTCCTACAGCAATAAAACTGAAACTGAAACCTATCAAAACAAAACCTTATCTCAGATGCAGGAATCCATCTGATACATACTAAATAAAACACTAGAAATATCTCAATGAATGACTGTCAATTTTTTTTCGCTATTTTTTTTCATTCTGAACATAAATCTGCTATAGAAAATAAATAGAATTTCTCATACAAAACTGTACCTCTGCCCTTTCAATTTATAAATCTGACAAGGGGGATACATAAGAGTTATCACAAGTGAAACTCAGCTTCAAACTAAAGATCTGCATGATCTACATGAAGGGATAAGATAGTGCACTCCAAGAGATAGGTAAGTTTCTCTTGGAATCTGCATCCTAACCCAGTTAAACTCAAATAAGAGAACACTGAACTGAAGATATTCTTCACTTAAGCTCAGCACATGGGAAATAACTTTATTTTAATTTAACTATAAAAAGCTGATGCTCAGGACTTGAACTCCAGTCTATTTAACAGCTATCTAAAGCTGAATTCCAGCCTTATTTAACAGCTGCTGTGTCCTAGCTAGAACTGCTGCAGAAGACTTTCCAAGATACATATTCTAACAAGGGCAAGGCCAAAGAGATAGAGGAGAGGCCTTTGCTGTGCAGGATATCAATTCTAGTGATAGCAACAAGAGTTTTTTTATGTGTAGTTCTTCTGTTCTGATATATCGAATATATCTAGGATAGTACTAGGGTTTATCCTTTGTATAGTTGGAAAACTCACCAAAAACTTGCGAGTTGTTTTTGAAAACGAGTTTTTGCACCAAAAACTCACCAGAAAAAACTCGGCCTCTTAGCAAAAAAAAACTTGCAGCGAAAATAAAGGCAAAATCGATTCATTTTTTTGCGGTTTGTGTGGTTTTGAAGGTCTTAATTTGGGCTTGGTGGTGGGGGCTCCACCCCTTGACCCCGCCTTGCATCACGACAGGGAGTGCGTCAAGGGCATTGCCCCTGAACCCTGTGAGGGGCGTTGCCCCTCAACCCCGATAGGGGCGTTGCCCCTAGACCCCCACAAGGGGCACTGCCCCTCGACCCACTGGGGTTGTTGCCCCTAGACCCCCATGAGGGGCGTTGCCCCTCGACCCCGCGGGGACCCCCCACGAGGGGCGCTGCCCCTCAACCCTGCTGGGGGCATTACCCCAAACCCCCACAAGGGGCGTTGCCCCTTGACCCCATTGGGGGCATTGCTCTCAAACTCCCATTGAATTCATTTGATTTTCTAGGTACTCTCCAAGTGCAAGTTTCCAAGTTTGCCTACAAGTCTTCATCTATAATATCGTCTAGTTCTACCTCTCCCCTAGTTTTCACTAGACAGGGTAAAGAGGAAGATGCAAATTTGTAAAATATATTAATGTAGTATTTACTTTCATTTTTACAAAAACAATTAGCTATTTTCATTTTGTTTCAGAATATCAACATCAGTGCATTCCACATGAGGATGCCATTTTGTACCCAATTTGCTTTCATATCAATCAAATACAACTAGACTTAGCTTGTTTCTTTTATGTACTCATTTATTGACTCATTGGATGCATCTTATTATTGAATTTTGCAAAATAAATGCGTTTTTAATGAAATTTAATCAATTTATTAAGTTGCCGAGTTTTTTGCGAACCAAGTTTTCCGGGCTTACTGAATATTTGTAATTGGCAAGTTTTCCAATTATGATCCTTTGTATCTCATACTTTTTTTCCAACTCTGATGCGGCAACAAAGGATCTTGTAATCATTTTGAACATATATATTGAAAGGAATTGCTCCCAAGCTCACATTCACACATAAAAAAAACTGAGCTTGGGCATGGACAGAAAGTGTGACTTAGCTATCAGCAGCTCAAATACTGCATTCAATTTCTCATGTTTGGTTTGAGAATACTGGTAGAAGTAAAATGATTAAAACACTTAGTGGAATGCGACCAAGGATGGTTCCCAACATTGGATGCTATTCTGTACTGCCTATACACTGAGCAGACTGGATGACTGAGCATCTTTGCTTCCTTCATCCAATGCTATTGAAACTGATTGCTGTATTGCCAGTAGAAGACTTGAAGAAATCACCTCTATTTAAAGTTAATACTTTTGTATTTAGAAAAAGTATAAAACAGCCGTGATCTGAATCGTGACTGTGGATCCATGCATCGCCCATATATAATTTATTGAAGCCCATCAGGATTTATGAAAAAGAATGGGATATAGTTCTAACTGATAAAGTTTCTATTCTGTTTACTTTCAGCAGTATACTTGTTTATAGTCGTGGAGTTAGCATAATTGTCGTTGAGTCCATTTTATTTCAATTATTAGTTGAAGGACAAGCTAGTGTCTGAACTGATTTGTTGGTCTCAGGCCTCGTAAGGTCTTATCTGTTTTTGTTATTGGAGGGTGTCTTACCAAACATTAGTGACTCAATATATGGAATGGACAATGCTAAGAGCATGTAAGATCTGATCCAAAATCAACTTATCAGTCTCATCAAGAAGCATTTGGTTGTTTTTGCAGAAATTGCAGCAGGAGGCATTGAAGAAATTTTGTTGGTCTTGTACATTTTATTGCACCTGATAGATAAACAATCTGTGTCTCTGCTAAACTGAGGCCAAAACTTGTATAGTTTATCGCACTTGATAGGTAAACAATCTATGCCTCATTTAATTGAGGCCAAAGTCACATTTCCTTGTTTAAATTATAAAGAAGCATACTGCTTTAATTAATCCTTAAATACCAAGATTTTAATTCATATGCTAAGCTGGTTCATGATGCCTCAGAAATTTAGAATATCTTAACGCTGTTGTCCTACACCCACACTTGTAAGTATGATGCACGATCTCCTCTTCTTGAAGTATTGGCATCATAAGGCATTTGTTTGATATCTAAGAAGAAGCTTGCATCCTTGAGTTCAGAATTAGGTGGATGCACATCAAGATCAACATGGTTAACCTATGGTTGTTATGGAGGGGTGATATTTGCCAATGGTTCAAAACGAACCAGGGCTTGTTATGGCCACAACATTCCCCTGTACTAAACTATTGTCTAACTGGTAAGAATGCGGCAGATATGTGTGTATTATTTAGTGTTCCACGAGGAGCCCCATCCTGCCCCCCCTCCCTCCCCACCTACCCCCGGGAAAAGAAAAACTGTGTTTCTAGGACGGGGATGTCTCTGGGATGCGGGGACTTGGGGGAAATGTCCCCCCCGTCACCGCTGCCCAAGTCTCGGGGGTATCTCCAAGCTGCCCCTTGACTCTGCTGGGGGCTTTGCCCCCAAACCCCTGCAAGGGGCGCTGCCCCTTGATACTGCTGGGGGGCTCTGCCCCCAAATATCCGCAAATGGCACCGCCCCTTGACCCCAAATCTCCACCCACTATTGTTAATGTTCATTGCAATCATTGCCATCTTTTTAATGTTTATTAGTTTAAACTTTACTTAGTATGCCAAAGTTTCATTTGCAATTCTTATACTTATTTCTGATTTGCCTCCAAACCTCTATCCACCATTGTTAATGATCAAATTTCAATGCAATCATTGCCATGTTTTTAATGTTTATTAGTTTAAACTTTACTTTGGTATGCCAAAGTTTCATTTACAATTCTTATACTTATCCTTACACATCTGTTCATAAATAATTTTTCAAGTAATATATGTATTTGCACCAACCCCCTGACGCCTTGCCGTCCCTATGCCGCCATCCCCCCGCCGTCCCCCGTCCCCCCTCTTGCAGCCAAATCTCTTCACAACTTGAAGCTCTAGAAATTATGAGGGCAATACATTCAGTTTCTGCATTGCTGATATGAATTTTGAATCAATATTTTTAGTTAGACTGATGACATGTCTATTGATGAATCAGTTTCTTCTTTTAAGCAAGTTCCTCTTGTAAAAGTATGGATTCAATAATTGAATCTAAATGAGAGGACAAAAAATAGCATATATTTTCCTTCGGCATCATTTGGCACTTCTAGAAATGAGAACTTTGCATTTGTAGGAGTCGGGTGACCTTCATCCTTGAAATTTGTTAACTATTTCATTCTAATGTTTCTTTTCTCTTATTGTACAGTTCTACACATTTTTGGAGACTGTCCTGGTCACACTAGCATTGCTACCCCGTTTCATAGATTTCTTTAGTGAAGAGGAAATTCCTGGCTCAGCTGGAACACTTGCCACCACATTCTTTGGATTCGGTAAGCTAGATTCTGCACAGGCTGACTTGTGCTACTGCTACTGTTGTTAATTAAGCAAGCTAATATTCCAGTATATTCATATTGTATGCATGAAGCTTGCATTTACCTACCAGTAGTTTGCTTTTCATATAAACTTCATTTATCACATGGTTCAAAATTATGAGCATTTCTAACATTGTTTGCAATACTGCAATTTGTCTTCAGTGCTAAATTTAGCATTTTCACTGAGTGTTCTCGGTTTTCTCATTATGCATATTTCCTTGGTGTCTCACAACACTACTACAATTGAGGTAACCTGATATTTTGTTATTTTTCTTGCACATGCACTATTATGCTGCTGCTTTACTTTTCATCTCCTAATTGAAATGTTGGTCTTTTTTATATCCAGGCTTATGAAAAACAGGTCTCACCCAAATGGATATATGACCTAGGTCGAAGAAAGAATTTTGAACAGGTAGATTTTTGCAATGTGTTTTGACATATGGTCACTCAGGATGTATCTTGTACAGCTCCTAATATTTTCCTTTTCATGAACAGGTGTTTGGTACTCAGAAATTTTATTGGTTAGTCCCTGCATATGCTGAAGAGGATTTGAGAAAGATGTCTGTTCTTCAGGGGCTTCAATATCCACCAGAGCCGGACATGGACGCACAGGAGTTATGAACTGTGCTAATACTGACTTCCTTTTGACATTGACCTAGGAAAGAGATCTGTGTCCAACTCTTTCCACAATACATGGAGAGTATGCTGCTTACACAATGAAGTGTATAAGCTGCATTCTGGGCATATGAAAGATGGATGGGAGTGGAACTAGTCCATGAGTATACTTTACAAACTCCTTTGCCTCTGTTCTGTACTTATAATGCCTTTTATACTGGAGGTTAAGCTAGAATGGTCGCAACTCATGCAAGGCAGCATTCTCAGCAAGTATGTAATAGCTTAAGGTTGGGGAAGAAGCATTTCCTCTTGAAAATGTGCCAACTTTCTGCTTGAATAGGATGTAATGTGAATGGGCACCTGCTTGCGAAATGTGATGTGGAACTTGACTTTGGTTTGTTGTGTAAGCAGCTGTGATGACTTATGGTTTCGTTACACAAGTTGCTGCAGATAAATTCTTGATGATGTTCGGAGTAATGGATTATGTGGATAATTCATTTTTTTTCTCATTTTTCTATTCTTGAGTTCTCTAAACTTTTCTCAAATAGTTAATCATATATGATAAATAATCTAGTTTAACAGCATAAAAGTTTGCCTTTGCCTTCTATTTAAGATTTCTGTAATGTTTGATGATGTATATTGATTGGCTACTAAAAAGAGTTTTATACTTTCATAATCACAATGCAAGAAGTATTTCAACCTTTTGGCTTCTCTTTGGTCATAGAGCTTAGAATTAATACAACATCCTTTCAGTATTCCATTTGATAGTCAGAATAATTGGATTTTTGTCTTATTATGCATGTGCTGTTTACTTTCCTTTTTCTTCTTATATTTGGCAACTAATTTTTTTGCTGAACTTTGAAAGTTTGTGTTCATTTCTAGTAAGTAATTAACTCGTTGTACTTTTGTTATAAAATCTTTAAATCTGTGAATTAATTAATTCGGTTAAAACTACACCTTGTTTTGATGCAAGAAGCACTCGCTATTTTTGTTGAATATTTTCCACGAGTAATATATGATTAGCAGTTCACAGTCGCACTACTGAACATTTTCAGCATATAAACCTGCACCCAGAGGACCAGGACCATTTATTGTAGATATCTCATAAAAATATTATTGAGAAGTCCAGTGCTTCTTGATGACGGCAGTTTCATTTGTAAATCTAGTATTTTCATGTCTCACAATTTTTGATTCTGTCTTGATGGGTAGTTGGACTACATTAGTGATGGTATTAATGTATTATTATCGAATCAGTTTGGGTTTATTTGCTTTTTTTCATTTGTTTTAATTTCTATTCTCTACTGGTTTGAAGCATAGGAGTGTTGATGTGTACCATTTACTCAGAAAAATTACAAAAGTGCAAATTCAACTTCCTCATAAAAATGGATAGATTGCACCTAAAATGGTAGGATAGGCTTGTTAGCTTGTTTGGCTATATTTTTTCTATTATGTTTAGATGTTCTATTAAGTTGCCATAGCTTGCAAAAACATTCGCTGTTTTGGAAAATGTGTGCAGAGCTTTCGGATGGTAGTGATGGGTATGCTAAATTCCAAATTGCCTTCTCTTGTTGTAGTGGCTGTCAAGGTGGCAAGCAATGGGACATTTATATCCAGTACTGATTACCAATTCTAAAAGAGTTCCATTGAAGACAAGCCTGAGTTCTTGCAGATTTAGGAGATGGTTTGCTCACTTTTGAAGCATATACCAAACGAGTTAAAATCTGATGCTTATGTTCAATTGCTAGATGGTGTGTTGGTAGGGAGTGAGGACTTTGTGATGAATGCATTTCTTTATATGTTTAGCACAAAGAGGTGGTGGTTGGTATAAATTGTAAACATCCGGTGTTATTGATTGATTGATCCTTTCCATTCAAAAGTTATAAGCATTCGAATAACATTCCTTGTGTCTTTACATTTATTGACAATCAAATGTATTTATTTTGACTGTCAAAATATCATACTTGAGCATGGGGGAGGATGAACTATCAGCTTTACAAGGTTATACCGTGTTTCCACAAGTTGCAATACATGTAACAGAAATACTGTGAGTTGATACCTTTCTTTGGTAATTCCTGAAGTTGTCATCTTGTAGCAATCAATCAAATTTAGCTCGAAGTTTCAGTTGCGCTGATAGTTCAGAAGTCACTGGATTTTTCTTAGGAGTTATTTTAGCCAACTAATCCAATTTACTGGAGATTATGTTGGTTTAACACCTGCCAGTTTTGGGAGCTAAAGTTTGATTTCAGTTGGACATGGAAGCGGGAATATCAACCAAGAATGTCTTCCCTTTTGCGACCTTTACAGATAACATATCATCCCCTCCAAAATAGTTAGCATAATTACGGTTAATATTTTCAGTTCCTAATATCTAGCTTATGCAGCTACTATCAAGGCTCTTTTTCAGTTTGCTTTGTCAGTGCTTCTGTGCTGTACTGCGCAAGTTCGCTCTTTATAACTTTTATGTGTCAAGCTTCGATTTCTGTATTCTCACATCAATGGTGGCCTATTTTCAAAATTGAAGTCTTGAACACTTTTGTTTATTTTGGTATCTTTGGTGTCCCTGGTATACTTACTTTCTCCATGAGTCTCAAACGAAGATTTCTGCAAACTCTATTATTTATTAATATACGATTTGGTGAAAGCTCTATCAAAATTATTAATATACAGTTTTATTTTGTTATGGCATAACCTTTATTAATTTTTATTTTACCTGTTAAAAACCACTTAACTATTTGTTATTTTATAAGTATAGTCTTGATTGGAAATACCTTTCTTTCAAGTGCTAAATATACAAAATATATATGGTGAAGATGGTGAGGTGGTTGAGGACAACGATGTGCTTCTTGTTGTGAGGTTGATATGAAGACAACAATGTGGTTATTGTTGTGAGGTTGATGCTAGAACAACAAGACGAAGGAAATTGAGAGGTGGGCCAACTTATTTATTGAATTTGTGGAAATGTAGGATAGGTATTTTAGATAGGGTTATGAAGCTGCATGACTAGAATAAAGGGTACGAAGTCATTGCAGTCACAAATATGTAGAAGATGTGAAAGGATAACGAAACAAGGAGAGTGATGTTGATTGGTGTATTCTTATACAAGAGTAAAGTGTATCCTTAAGCGAGGGTAAAAGTAAAGTGTATCCTTATATGAGGGTAAAAAGATTAAGGAGACTTGAGGTTAAGGAGTATATCCCTATAAGGGTTAAAATAAAAGGATGTTTTTAGATGACATAAATTAAAATGCGAAAGGTATGGAGGAAACTTACGTAATATATTCTTATAAAAAGATGAAAGTAAAAGGGGTTCTAAGTCGAGTAATTTACACACAATCTTTAAGGTTTTGACATTATAATTAGGGGAGAGGACTTTGTAGTTGAACATGTTTTAATAGTTGTGAGTATTTGTTGATTTAAGGTCTAATATTTTTAATGATATAGTATTAGTAGTTGTGACTTTAAAGTTGTTATGTTGATCATGAGTATTCATAATCGAATAAAATGTATTCCTTACTAAAAAGTAACAAATCATGTGATGTCACATCAATGTACCAAAAAAACATGATTTAGTGAACAACTATTGCATTAACTTTTCTTGGGGCTTTTTGGACACCTCAACAAAAAGTATGTTTATGTGGCATCATATTTGATAGCGTGGACCTTAAACTTTAGTTATAAATAGGGAACTTGTCAAGTAAGATCTTGTAAAAAATTGGGAGCGATTTGAAATTGTCATATAAGATTTTGAGAGATGTGAAATTAAAATATTCAACTAATAAATCCTCAAAAAAATCATACAAATCATTTTTATGACATTTTTTTATAAACTTTTGAAAAATAAACTTTTAATTAATATAGTAATAATTATATAAATGTAAAATAAAAATATTGAACAAATCATAATAATACCATGAAACCTTATTTTGTATTATTTCTATGTTCCAAGTTAAGGTTGGATTAGGGCTGGATTGTAATATTTGTGTTATGTTAATTGTTTGTTATTCTTAATATCTATATCATAGATAATGAATGAATATGTGTATATGTTTTAATAATTAATACTTTTAAATATTTTATATCCATAATAAAGTACAAAGTTGTATTGAAGTTAGATATTTCAAATATGTGTGCTTTCATAAATATTACATTCATAATGAAGTATGTACAAAACTTAAATATTTTAGTTATTATATTTTTAATATCATAAAGTCTTATATATGTATTGATGTAGGAGCATTCAAGGTGTAAAGGCAATCTTATGTCACTAAAAATATTTTAATTTTGTTTTGCTTGATTTTAATAAAGTCTTAGGGGTTAGGAGAATAATAATTTCCTCTACAACAATGTAAATTCTCTTGGTGTGAAAATGTAAATGTAAATTTAAATTTGATAGGAAATAGGTCCCGATAAAGAGATAAAAGCATCTAGTGGGGGAATATTCCATTTAGGCGTCCACTTTAGGACGAGGACAAGTAGTTTTGTCTTTTAGTGGTTTTGGCATGGTTTGCATGTACATTTGTCATAAATTGTCATAAGAGGGGCTGCAAAGAATCTTGCATGTCTTTGCATGCAAAGTTGTAATCGACAGGCTGTAAGGAATATGTAAGAGGTTGTGAGATGTCATAAACAACCAAATATGATTGGACAAAAGTTTAGGCACTCAAGAGAAGGTTGGCATGCATTGGACCTCATTTCTTATTGCATATTTTGAAACTCCCAACGTTGGGTGTGAATTTCTCAAGGTGGTTTTAGGAGGCTGTTTTGTGAAACCATAGATGGTATTCTTTTTACTCATTCTCTATTTATTGTTGCCTTTTCATTTGGAGAGGGGGGCTTGGAGAAGTGAAGTTTACATACCCAGATGCTGTCAGAATGATGCTAGGATGTTGAAGACATTATGTTGCAGATTTTTGTATGTTTGAAGCCCAAATTGTAAGGAAGCCATGAGCTTCAATTTGATGTAATAATTTTATGATTTAAGCAAATAAGAATGTCGTTGATTTTATTTCTTTAAATCTGAAATTTAATGGCATATTGCATCCATCTTGCAAGTCTCTTTGTGTGTGTTTGATTTCAGATTTGTAAGGGGAGTCCCCTTCATCATGTATGCATTAAAATATTAAAATAGCTATACTAATATCTATTACAAAATTATTTTAATTTATGAAATGGTAGGAATTTTTTTGTTAAGAGATGGTTTTAGAGATGGAGTGTATGAATGTGTATATAAAGTGATGTCTTTTAAATAATGTTTTTTTTAATGGACATTCATAAAATAAATAATGAAGTATTGAATCATAAATATATGGATGTAAAAATTTATTTAAATATTTCATAAAAGTTGAAGTTGAATGGTTTACAAAGAGTTTATTGAGGATTTAGTCTTGTTGAATGCAAGGCATGTGATGCCTTAAAAGGATGAGGCAAGGATCGTGTCTTGAATAATTTTAGTGGAATGTATATCACTTAGTCCTTGAATTTTTTTTGAAATAGGTCACTTATTTGTGTACCCATGATTTGTGTTCTTGATACCAACATGGAATAATCTAGAATGCTTATCCTTTTTTTTAATCCAAATATCTTAAACAATGTTATTTTTTTTAAAGGGATAGTTGATTGAACACACTGTTAATGCCACCTAATCTTGCACTTCCTTGGACCATACTTAAATATTAGAGACCTAAAGATCAAAATATAGAACAATTTATGAATATAAACTAAGGAAAGAATAAATTAATTTGTTAAGGAGGTAACTAAAACAATGCAATTGTGCAATGTACCTTGCCTATGAATGATAGCTTATAAATGAATATTGGAGTAGTGAGAGGTAACGTAGGTATAGCTGGAGTATGCATTATTATTTGGTTATCTTTGAGGGTGTAAGAGTATATTTTAAACTACTTTTGTCTTATAGTAGATTAAATTACATTCATTACAATTTGTATTAATTAAACTAAAAAACATGTGAAGTGCAATTAATTTAGTTGTACACACAATTGAATTAGCGAATGTATAAATGAAAAGAGATCTTATGCACAAATAGGAAAGTACAAAACATGAAAAGGAACATAAAACTTGGTATAAAGTTGAGAAATTCATGTCTAGTTGAAATGATAATTTGAAAAATGAATTAAAAAGGATGATAACATATACGATAGTGCACTTCTTGGATGACAACATGATTGCAATATATTTTGTAAGGTGCACAAGTGTCTAATGAGTACACGAAACTCTATAAGTGGTACACAGTTTGTGAATTTGGAAAATAACCATAAATATACAGAGTACCAAGCTATACAAATGTGCAACAAAGTAATAGATAGTTTATGAACCGATTTGAACAATTTAGAGGAATTGAAATTGTATTTAAATGTTTTTTAAATAAATGAAATACAACAAATAGAGGTAAACCATCGAGTTGAAGTGTGGAATCTAAAGAAGAAATTCCCAAGAATACATATAGTTGAAACAAGGGGAAAGGGTGTGACTAATTTGGAGCTTGTCAAAATGATCAAGCCCTAAATTTGGTCTTTTGACTTCCACAACATATCAAATAGAAAGATATTGCATTCATATATACTCTTAATTCTATGTGCATCTAGAAATAATATTAGTAAATTAAACAATAATAATAAAAATGGAGTATTCATTGTTAATCCTGTGTGTATGAAGGAGAGTTAGGAGATGTAGAATCTAAAAATGCAAAAGAAAATATACAATACATAATAACAAAGAAAGAATGAAAGTGCAACAAATTGCTTCAAGAAAGTGGAGTCTAAGGACATGTAGAAAGCTTCACAAAGACAATGTAGAATGCTCACAAAATTAGAGAGTTGTTAGAGCGTTGTAGAAAACTAGAAGAAAGAAAAATTGAAAGCCAAAACCAATTCAATGTATGAAAAGGAAAAGGGAATCCAATTTGAAAATTTTAATCAACGAACTACAATAAAACCAAATTACAAGAATTGCTTTTGACTAGTATTTTAGATATAACTCTTGATTTTGTGGAAACTTTTCGAATTGATTACTTTCAGTCATCTTTGTGAAAGCAACTTGATTGTTGATAAGTTGGTTAATGTAGAGGCCGACTAATCATCTCTCTTTGTGGAAGGTTAATGTGAATCCGTATGAGGGGAATTAAGGAGGAATTAAAGAATGACATCAAGCAAGGGAAGGATTTTATTCCTCCCAACTTCCAATCTCAAAATTTTCAAAATGACTGTTAATAATCATTTTTCACTGCTTGAAGTGGCATGATCAATGGAAAGTAAGATGATTTGGAGTCCACAACTTGAGAACTTGCACCATTCATGTCAGTAGCATATTGAGGCTTCCCTCTTCTCTTTCCACAAGAGAGTTTTCTAGTTTGTAGCTGGGGTTTTTGTGGTTTAGTGTGGATTATTTTGTGTGTAAGTTTTTAGAGGATTTATTAGTATGTCAAGGGCACATGAAATAATTATTTGCAAATGGATTTCCCTTATCCAACATTTGTACAATACATTTAGCATCTAGGATCTTGGCATTTTGCAATGTTCCTAAGGGGGTTTGGATTGGAAGGGATCACAAATTTAAGGGCTATATATAGAGCTCGATCATGAGTGGATTCTTTATATAACACTTTTTAATTAAGATTTTATTTTTGTTTAGAAAAAAATTGGAGGATGGTGTCTTTGGAAAGCATATTATTTTGGGCCCTCTTCAATAGGATATTGAATAATTGTAATCTATTTCACTTGGTTTGTTGAAAAAATAGGTTGATTGGATTCTCTATTGTCAAAATTTGGCATTGTGCCTCAGTGATCAATATGTGATGATGCAAGATGCCAACTTTAAGATATATAGTTCTTACCACCTCATTACTTGAAAAAGGGATTTCAAAGACAATTCGTAGGGTGACTATGGAGCTAAGTATTTTTGTGGTTCCCAAGGATAAATTATGTTTAGGTCATAATTTATTTGGCTTGTGTGTGGATGTTTTTCATTTGTAGATTCATATATATTTAATTATTAAAGTTGCTGGCAAGATGTAATAACTTTAGTTTTACAACCTTTTTGTCCCTATGATCGTCTTTTGATGTAGTTATTTTTATCTTCAAGAGAGGGTCCATATAGAATCCTCAATTTAACATATTAAAAATTTGTTATGATGATACTACTTGTTTGACACTTCCTTCCATTCAAACTCAAGAAACCTAAGGGAGTGACATTTTCTTGTTAATTTTGATGAGGGAATTGCAATGATACAAAATCATACAATTCAGGCACCCATATTTTTTTAATCTAGTATGAAAGTTGCATTAGACATAGATTAAAAGTGATGTAATTGTGAGACCTAGGAAATTAAAGTACTTAACATAACAAACTATAACTATGGATGGACAATATTAAAGAATTTCACCAACAAAGTCAATTCAAACCTATAACAACTAGTTTTTAAGCTCATATTAATTAGCTATATTGACTTATGCATGCTCTATATGTTGGAAGATGGTCAGCCCCCCCCCTTAGGATTTGTGACATGGACTAACCACCTCCCGTGGATTCGTTAACTATGGCAGTTGTATCGAGCATTAACAAGTCGAGCTTTTGGTGCAACGAAAACTATGGGCCAACAAGTGGTATCAGAGCCAAAGGTTCCAAGTTTGAATCCCCTCGGGTAACACTGAGGGGGAGTTTGTTGGGGTCAGCGCTCCCCTTGAGATTCATTTCATGGACTAACCGCCTCTTGTGGATCCGTTAACTCTGGCAGTTGTATCAGGCATTAATAGGTCGATCTTTTGGTGCAACAACAATTGTGAGCTAACACTATATTCTATTACTGAATTTGTTTTGGAGGTGACTAAAGCTAGAGTTTAAAATTGTAAAAATCTCCAATCACTATTCATACTAAGATATATGATTGTCTAGAGAGCTTTTATTTTAACTATGTTAGTGAAGTATTAACTAAAGTCCCCCCTCCCCTAGCCCCACACACACGCACAAAATGAGGGAGCCCCCACCCATAAAATATAAAAATGTGAAATCCTAAGCTCAAAGAGCTATTCCTTACTAGATTAAAAAACTAGATTTTTAAACTATACCATAATTTTATATTTTAATATTGCCAAGAATTGGTAAATCCATTCAAAATTGACCTCACTATTAAAATTATGATCACTCCTAACACCTTCTAGAAAAGGTGAACAATTCCAATAGAAATAAAAAATTACAATTATTGATTCCCACACATGTGACATTATCTTGCATACTTGTATCTTTGAATACATATCCTATGATTAAATCTAAATGACAACACACACAAAATAGATTGCTACATTTCTATATATAAAATCAAACACAAACAAACAAACCTTTCATTTGGTTTGAATGAATCCCACTATAGATAGAGAAATTATGGAATTTGGTATTGTAACATGAATGGTGGATTTGAAATCATTTTTAATTCTTGATCCTTTATTCTTTGAGTCACCCATTTTGATTCCATATTGAATGTTGAATAACAAGGCCTTCGACTGTGCCAGACACATACCCAAAGCACTACCTAGGCACTCAATGTCGACCATTCATCACTGTTGGAATAACAATAAAATTGACTTCATATTCCAATAGGTTGAAGTATTTAATGTAGTTTTGATCCAAGCTATATTAGCCCATAATGAATACTTCAATGTTATATGTCAACTCCTAGGATTATTAACCACCATTTTATTAAACACCTTAATTATTTTATTACTGGATTCAACTACACTATTCCCTTACAAGTAGTAAGTAAAGTAATATCTTATTAAAATGCTTTTATTTCATGGACCCATTCAATGAAATTAATAGAGAAAAATGTAGATCCACTTTCACATACCAAGATAAGTGGAATTGAAAACCTAGTTATGATGCTCTCAAGAATTTTACTACCATCTTTATAATATTACTCTTGAGTTCCTAGGCCTCTATTTCTCTAGTATAATAATTTATGGCCCTCAATAAAAACATATGGCTAGAGGAAGAGTTGGGATTGAGCACCCCAACAACATCAAGTCTTCACTAGGACAATGGTTGATCTTCCATCACCACTTGTAAGACATACTTGGATTATGCTCTCTCTATGCATGCATATTTAAAAAATATGCCAATTTTTGGTATGGAGGTGTGCATCTTTAAAAACCAAGGGGCACTAATACACTACTTAAATGATTTGATGTGTGGTTAAACTACTTGAGGTATGATTGGTTTCAAATCTATTATGGATTACATGAAGAACCTTTATGGCTTCTTTCTTATTTAAGCATTAATAAAATGTCCGTATAGTTTTTGTCATATAGTACCCCAAACTTGATCATAACATTGGCACCCTTCAAATTGAGTGTAGAGCTTTCCCTTAATACCTAATTAACTAGTGTAACTACTCATACACATGACTTAGTGGACCCGAAGATCCTTCATATCTAAGCAGTCCATCATTAAAAAGGGGATTCATTTAATTGTCAACCAAGAAATCATAAACTTAAGATGCTGTTGGCACTGTATACGCATTCAAGAATACTATCTTAATCAATTGAGTACAAGTATTGAAAAAATAATTAAAAGTAAATTTTGTTGAAAGAAAACAGAATAAGTAATCTAACTACTACTAGTTGCTTCAGGTACCTATTGAAGAGAACACAATCTACTGAGGGAGGGGGGGGCCAGGCGGGGTGAATCAGTAGATCAAATCTATTTAAAATTTCTTAACTTTTTCCACAATTATCAAAATATATGATTCCTCATAGCAAAATCCACATAAAAAAACACAACAAAAAAGCATAAAGAACACAAGAGGACACTAGATATATGTGGAAAACCCAAGATGAGAAAAACCATGGTGAGAATAGCTGCTTGGATCTACTACCCAAATCCAACCTCACAATGTAGAAATATACAAGTGAATTTTACACACTGAAGTAAGTAGGCACAAACCTACTGGAGACAACAATCCCCTATTGTGTTTGTAGGCACCAAACTATTAGAGACACCAATTCCCAAATGACACAATACAATAGGAAGAACACCAGTCCTACCAAAATACAATGATAAAGCTTGTGGATCTTAAATACAACACACATGTTCCAGAGTCATTACTGACACTCTTCCTTACTGAAAATGATCTTCTGATACTAACACACTCTCTTTTCTTCACACTTTATCCTTCAGACTAGTTTTCTTCACATCGATGTAATTATACTTCACATACACATACTCAAGTCACATTGCATGCATTTGAACATTTGAAATATATACATGACATTACATTAACACTCTTCTATGCCGTTTAAGGATCCAAAAATAGCCAGAACGACATAAGATGGACCTAAATTCAAATTACATGAAACATGTTGTAGGTCGGTCCAAAAACAAATTATCTTGCCATCAAAAGAACATAATACCATGCACTACTATATGGACCTTAACCAGGTCCTATCCTAACAACACACACAAGATTTGAATTTTGTGCGCTACTAGCCATTACCGCACAAGCCTTGAACTCAAATAGGTTGACATATAGGAACAAAGAACCTTCTGTCACTTAAAAATTCTTGCACACTGAACACATCCTCCAAAAAATCTCAAGAATATGATAGATCTAGTGTAGACATACTCTCCTTCCAAACCACAGGGAAAAATTGCATTTCTTTCAGAAATGCTGACCGCATTGTATTGCCAGAGAAATATCTTTACCTAGAAGATATCCTTAAGCAGAATTCTGAACCACCACAGTCATAGTGACTGAATACTCTACATAGTATTATAAACATACAATACACATCAACTCCCGAAAAGCAGTCATGTCTCAATAAAACTAATAGTGATATAATTGATGAGACAACTTCTTCATGACAATAAAATTACCAACACAGATTGGTATGCAACCACATTGAACCTCTGACATACAACATGCATATATGACAAGGGAATATAATGATAATTCTAGTACTCCTACAATCTTTTCCATCTTTGACATCAACCTTCTTACTGCATCACTAACAACCTTTGACATCAATGAGAACCTATGTTCAACACTTATTACTTCCATGGACTGTAATAGATTAATCTACGCTCCAACATACATCTATCCTAAGTAAATCATTGAGTTGAATATAGAATTAACTAGTGAATTGGGAATTTGAAAATAACAATGAATTGCAATGTAAACTAAGAATAAAAATTCAAAACTTCAATCAATAATCTAACTAACTACTACTATGTGGAGTTGGAAGTACCTCAAGTGGCCTTTGCTTGAATTTCTTGTTCCACAATATCTTCAATTAACTCAAAAAATTAGATATCTAGAGAAATCTTTTTTATTGTACTACCAGACATCAAAACATAATGTAACAACTACTATTCAATCTAACTTGTGCAAATATCTAGAACATATCTTCTAAATAACCCGATCTCTCAATAAAACACCTTTTTAAATAAGGTTTATTAGAGTCCATTTATTATCAAACTATAAATAGACTTATCCACAAAATGTCAACTCTTCCCAAAAGATAGGAAGAGGACTCGGGTTCATTAAAGTTGTAAAAACAACTAACTATTGGAAGCAAGAGTGCATAAATCAAACAAGGATTCTACATATTTTAAGAAATATGCTATATCATAGGAATGTGCTAGACAAAGCATCCTCATAATAACTATCATTCTTATTCAAAACATACTTCTTCTTCTTCCAAGTTTATTTAGTGGATGGAATGCCACATGGATAACTGTGTCCATGACTCCTAATCATCATCTTCATCATGTTCTAGAAAACATGCTGATGTCGTAGCCAATTGACTCCTTTGTTGTGCTGAACCGTCACCCCTTTGCTGTGAGTTAGAAATCCTTATGTTGTGGGTTGACAAGTCTTTGATCTACAAGGGTTAGTATTTATTTCTAATGGCACATTCATAGTTAATCACTATAATTGATCAAGAAATTATACTAAACTTATAGACATATAAAATCTATGCATACATTCATTAATACCACATACATAGTCTTTAAATGCTTGAAATACTTAAAGCTATATAAAAAGGTCTTGGTAATATCTTAAAAATCTTAGCAAAAATAAGATATAAATTATGAAATTGTAGTAGGAACTAGTTAATTCTATGGCTCATAATTTCCCCCCAACTTAATCTTTTACTTTTCCTCAAGCAAGTTTAGGGCTGGAGGTTATATTGCAATGCAATTTCCTTGTAGTCCACCACTCTGGTTACCCCTGTCCCCCGCTTCAAGTAAAAGCCTTGTTGGTATGATATCTTCACCCACCTATTTTCCTTTGTTGTATCTATCTCTCGTTTCCTTCCTGTCCAATGTGGGATAGGAAACAAAAGGAGAGGAGGATGAAAGGTGAGGAGAAGCCAAGTAATTCCATTTTTCAAGGTAACTGGGATGTACTTAGGTGCTCTTTTGACTGCTGCACCACATAATTGCAAACAAAATGGGGTTCCTTCTTTTTGAGTTCTAGGGTAAGCTCCCTCCATTTATCTCGGGAAAATTTAAATGGCTGCTTAACTGTTATTGCTGCAAGTTCCTGAAATCTCTTGTAGTCCTTCTCCTTGTTCTCCAATATTTTCACTACCACTTCCTCCTTTTCTATAAGATCTATCCACTGATCCACCACTTCTTTTGGATCTTCTAAATCTTCCCTCAATTGAAGAGGGGATGATTTTTCTCTTTCTTGATTTTAATTTCCTCATCCAACTAATTTCTCCTCCAAATAAAGTAGAACTATAGCTACTTGTGGACCTTCTACAATCAAGATATTTAACCCAATCTAAATCAACAAACCCTTGCAAATCAATCATTCTAACCATATCATTAGATCCATGATAAAAAATGAAATGATTGGAAGTCTCACACAAATATCTAAAACCATTTTTACATATGCCTAATTTTCTTTGCTAGGATTTTCCATAAACCTACTAAGAACTCACATTGCTTGGGCAATATTAAGTTTTGTACAAACCATGACATGCATAAGACTTCCTACAGCATTAACATATGAAATGTTAAAAATATTTTATGTTAATAATTAGTTTTAGGACATTGATCAAGACATATACTAGTGCCAACCAGAAAGATAGTAATAATTGGTTTTTAATAATGCATGGAAAAATGCTACAAAATAGTTTCAACATACCCAATTCTTGTTAATTTTCATACCCAAAATATATTTTGTAACCCGTAATTCTTCAAATCAAAGCTTCCAGATAATTGACACATAAGTTCTCAAATAATTCCCTTATCTCTCCTAATAAACAACATATCATAAACATATAGAAAAATGATTACTATTCAATCATTAATTAATTTAAAGTAAACACAATGATATTCTTCACTTCTAATAAATTCATGATTCAATGCAAAATCATCAAAATTTTGATACCAAATTCTTTGTGATTGCGTCAAACAACAAGCAAACCAAGTGTTCTTTTCCGTTCACCACAAAATGACCAGGCTATTTTATAAATATTTCCTCATCAAGATCCTCAAGTAAAAAGATTTTTTTAACATCCATTTTCTCTACCTCTAAATCAAAAGCAACAACAATAGATAAAATGAATCTAATAGAGGTTAGTTTAGCTACAAGAGAATAAATCACACCAAAATCCACTCCCTCAACCTAGGAGTAACCTTTTTCAACTAATCAATCCTTGTACCACTCCAAATTATTATCTAATCCAAGCTTATTTTTAAATACCCATATGCATCTAATCACTTTCCTTACTTCAAGTACCTAAACTAGATCCCATGTGTCACATTTGTCCAATACCTTTATTTTATCTTTCATGGCCTCTAACCAGGACTCATGCTCATTTAAAGACAAAGCCTCCTTCATAGGTGTGAGCTCATTATCAGTATTGGATAAAGAAAAGACACAAAATAAATTAGATGGACTATATCCATACTTATCAACAAATTTTCATTGTCTGGTGAATGTTCTTAGAGGTGTAGCAAGAGGCTCTTGTGGTTCCTCATTAGAACTTGAATACAAAACTTCCTCCTCCTCAATATATTTGTTAGAGGAATAATCTTTACTTGGTAAAGGTTATTCTTTAATTGTAATTATTTATTAACTTGTAGGAAAATTCCAAAGGAATCCCTACAAGTATTTTTGTCTTTTTGTCTTCTCACACATGTGTGAGGATGACTCATTTTATTTTTTAATTCCTTTATTAAGGAATATTTGTAGCCACCTCCTTAAGAGGTTCTTGACACATTGCACACACATAGATGAATGGTGGCATTCATTAAGTTGGGAGTTACATTCTAACTCCTCTTCTCACCTCTATTTATTGAGGTGCCTCTCCTCTCATTCTTCATATTCAAGAAAGAAAGTTCAAGGATTGAGTGCTCTCTCTCTCTCTCTCTGTATCATTCTTAAGCATTTTGCCTCCATTGATAATATTGGGGTTTTTCTTGTTTTTTCTCCTTATCAAATTCTTGTTTCTCCTTTGCATTTTGGTGGTGCTTGGTTTGGCTTCTCTATTTCTTGGCAATCTCTTTCCTTCAAACAATGCTCATTAGTTAGTACTTTCCATTTCTCATTTGATTTTTCCTTTCAATATCGATCCTACTGTCATTCTTGTGGTTGTTCTAAATGTGCATCTTCCTGTTTATCAACCTTAACATCAAAATGCACTATTTTGTTAGGCTTTACACAAGGTTGTTCATCATTTTTAAACTCCCTAAGCTCCTTGAAAATAACATCTTTAGAGTATACCATTTTCATTGCTACAATATCCCAAAGCTTATATATCCCTTAATATTATTGCCATAACCCATGAAAACACACTTGTTAGCCTTGAAATCAAACTTATAATATTTTTTGTTAGGAGAATGAACATATGATTCATTGCCAAAAATATAAAATGTGAAATTGATAGTTGTTTACTTGTCCACACCTCATAAGGAGTTTTGTCAAAAAGAGTAGAAGTCAATGAACTATTAATTAAGTAACAAGTAGTGTGAACTTCTTCAACCCAAAATCATTGTTCAAGTTTAGCACTGCTTAACATGATTCTAGCTCTATCCATTAAAATCCTATTCATCCTCTCTGCCACTCCATTTTGTTGAGGGGTATATGGATTTTTTTTTCTATTTAATAATGCTTGCATGCCTATAATAGTCATCAAAGCCCCTAGAGAGAAACTCACCACCATTATTCATTCTTAAAACCTTTACTTTGTTATTTGTTTGTTTCTCAACAAGTGTTTTAAAATTTTTAAATATAGAAAATACAACAAATTTATCCTTTAGAAAGTAAACCCATGCATATCTATAATAATCATCAATAAAGGAAATATAGTAGTGGGACATTCCAATTGAAGGCACATCCACATGACCAAATAAATCACTAAGAATAACCTCCAAAATTCATTTAGCTCTTGTACTTCTAGATTTGAAAGAAACTCTATGTTGTTTTCCATTCACACAATATTCATAAAAATAAAAATCAATTAAGTAACTAGACAAACCATCAAACATATTTTTATTTATGTGGGTTTTGAGACCCTTCTCACCAATGTGGCCCATTCTATGGTGCCACAACTTACAAGATATATAGTTATCGATTGCATAAACAAAGTTATAAAATGTAGATGCATCAATCATAAATAAGGCACCGCACCTAGTGCCCCTAACTAACACTAAATTTCCTCTGCTTAACTTGCAAACACTCTTCTCAAAAGTAACATGCATCCCTGAATCATTCATTTTAGATATAGAAATTAAGTTTATAGATAAACTAGGGATATGCAATAAACATTTGAGGTTTTTCACCCTTCCATCACCGAAAAATGATCTTACCTCCCCTTGGCCCACAATATTCTGTGTGCTATTATCACCGAGGAAAACTTCTCCACCATCATAAGCTAAATATTTTGTATAACACTTCTTGTAAGGAGTCATGTGGTAGGATGCACTTAGAATCTATCAACCAAGAGTCACCAAAAGTCATGTTAGCAAAAATAATAAGTGCATTAGTAGATTCATCATTAGAGGATTTATCTATAGAGGAATCATCATTATTTTAATTTTTTATTTTTCCATTCCTTTTGGAGATGATCCCATTTAGCATAGTTCCAACACCTCAATCTAATTTTATTAGTTGTTTTAGACCTTTCCTTTGACTTAGAACAATCCTTAGACTTTGTCCTTATCATCCTTTTTCTTGTCCTTACCTCTCTCCTTAGATCTTCCTCGCACAATCAATGCATCCTTAGACCCTTTTGAAGTCACACCCATTTCCTCTAAGAACAAGGTGGCAATGAGGGCATCAAACTTTAGATCTTTTATTAAAGAATCGATTATTGCAAGTACAATATTATCCCAAGACTAAAGTAAAAATAATAATAATAAATTACATTTATCCTCATCTTCTAGCTTTACATCAATTGATTGTAACTGAATCAAGTTTGTATTAAATTAATTTAAGTGTTTTGAAACCAAGTCCCCATTCTTCATCTTAAAAGAATATAACTTTATTTTTAGAAATAATTTACTTACGAGACTCTTAGTTTGATATATCTCTCTTATTCTATTCCACAATTTATATGTAGTACTCTTACTAGAACTATTTAATAAAATAAAATTAGATAAACATAAATAAATAGTACAATGTACCTTTTTATCTACTTTTACCCATTCTTTATTTGACATATTTTTTGGCTTCTTCTCACTCTTCATAACAATACATTGATCTCTTTCTTCCAATAGATCCTCCATCTTTAGCTTCCAAAGCTCGTACCCTCTACTATTGAACTTTCAATCTCTAATCAAGATGAACTAGCCATGATCCTTTATCACCTTGAAACTAAAGCTACAAACAAAGACAACAAATTCCCACTACAACAAAAGACCTAATCACACACTCAAAGAAAGATTTCCCTTTCTCTAATCAAAACAACCATGACTCTAATACCAAATGTAGAAACAAGATATTACTTACAAGTGAAAGTAAATTGTAAAATCAGAGAATCCAAGGACAAAATATTGATAAATCATAAATAAAAATGAAATAACCAAACAAGATCTATGCAAACTATTACGCAAGATATACATGGAGAAACCCTTTCGGGAAAAAAATCCACAACCAAAGAGATCCAAAGCTTGTATTAATCCTTCAATAAAGTTACATCGATACAACTTCTCTCTCTAAATTTTTACAACACTTTGTTACTTGTACAACCTGCAAAACAACTTGCTTTCCTACTATTCCAAGCTCCAATATTTAGCTAAAGGTAATACAAGAAACCATAAGTGGTTTCCAATACCATGGACTAAAACCATGATCCAAGTGTTCTACATGCAAGAGATACTTCATGACATGTGTCAGGGAGTTACAAGTATCTTTCTAGTAGCTTCAATAAATTTTCTATGAGCTTGGTTGTTCAACTTCATAAAGGGACAAAACAACCCACTAAAAGATAGATTAACAACTCCTTACATCCAAAAAAGGCTACCTACTTCTTACCTATAGTCCAAAATACATTATTATACCTCTTACACTCCCATAAATGCTTCTTACACCACTATAAATGGTGAGATTATCTTTCATTTCATGTCAAATCTTTGAATGTCGTTGGCCTAGTTAAGCTTCCCCACTCATGGCCACCTAGCAAAGAATATTCCAAGTCTCAAGTAAATAATATTTAATTACAAAAATATTTCTCCTTATATGAGGCATAAAATTTTCTATTCCATGATTCTTGGAGTCACATATAACAATAATTGACTTCAAAATATTCAAGTTAAAATGCATAGTCATAGGATTGCAATGTTTATATAATCAGATCGTAACAAAATCAAGAGCATGCAAAACCAGTCTTGAACCTTTGAAGGAAGACAAGAAAATATGGCCGACAAAATCAACATAATTGTTTAGTAACTCTCTCCACATCAGATGGTGAATAAACATGGATAAATACCACTACCTTTGCACTCAACAAGCCAATTCAACCAGAGGCACAATATTGAATGACTATTGTTAAATATAATCTAGTTCAACAACACTCAAAGAGCAATTTTAGCAAATAAAAATAATACAAATATTCATCATTTTTTAATATGAATGACAAGTAAAATTGTTATTGATCCGTTTGACCATTAAACTGAATAAAATTTAAATAGAGATTTTTGTTTATCTCTTTAAGTGTTACTCCTATCATTTTTGATTGAGACATTCCTTACCCATCTTGCTAGCTAGATGTCTTTAAGATTCCATTCATTTTTGATCGAGACATTTCTTATCCATCTTGCTAGCTAGATGTCTTTAAGATTCCATTCATTTTTGATTGAGACATTTCTTACCCATCTTGCTAATTAGATGTCTTTTAAAATTCCAACCATTTTTGATCGAGACATTTCTTACACATCTTGCTAGCTAGATGTCTTAAGACTTGTTTTGGTTTTGGGCATGGTTTTTACTGTTTACTGGTACGGCAATCCTGTGCTACAAAGCTTAATGTAATCTCTTTTGTAAAATTCTGCTACTTTTAACTTAAATTTCAATAATTGCCAAAAAGAAACAAACAGATCTTTCGTCCTCCTCATTTGGTTTTTTTACTTGTCAATAAAAGTAGAACAAAATATCTCGTCCATGGGACGGTATTACCAACATTGTTAAACAGCTCAATATAAAACACAGCTATCTCCAGCTGCCATTGTTAAGGATGTACGTCCTTTATTTATTGTAGCTGGACAAAATTTGGGTTGTCTAATAGCCCTGAAAAAGTGTGAGCATTCTTGGGGTCACCAGTTTGTATTGTTATAGGGATGAGGAAAATGATACGTTTAGGGTGATAATGTTGTCATCATGCTATATGTTTTTGTTTTCTCTTTATTGTACTCCAAACAGATAATTGGAGTAATTATGGAGATGTTGATACATTGGCCATGATTCTCTGTAATTTTCTTACCAATACCTAAAAAAAACTTGAGTGGTTTCAATACAAAGTTATTATTAATCAGTCAAACCAGGTATCCCTCCGACCAATTGGCATTCCAAGAACTTTCTTTATGGAAAAAAAAGGCACCCAAGAAAATAAAATGAAACAAAGAATATTATAGCTTGAGTATGTTTCTTGACCATGGTGTGGCAAAGAAATCCAACTTTGACGTCCACCATTGAATTGTGTTGATACCAATAAGAATATTATTATTGTTTTTGACCTTGAAATTAGTAGGATCTCTCTTTCTATATCTAAGATTGAATAGAGCAGAAAGAATGAATACAAAAGGCAGCCAAAGGGGCTGCACAATAAGAGATTACAAAGAACGATTATTTAATGGTATAATACTTAAAAGTTTAACTAAAACATAGACAGTTGGTTCTATTATAGTAGGGTAGGGATATTATAAGTATGTTAAAAGTGTATATTCTATTGATTCATGTGTAATTTTGTTTAGCTCATATTTTTAATATTGAATTGATTCAACATTTTTTATGTTGTGATATTCTTTTATGCATATATTTAACACAAGTATGAAGGCTTTTGGTAGACTGACTTTGCGTACATCTATAGAAGTATTGAATCTAATAGTTTTGTGAAACCCAACACAAGAAAGGCACACACACTTTTTATTCATGTTGCACAACTTCAAGAGTTTGCACTTTAGCTTAGACAATAGACTCAGTAGCTCCCATATCATTTCTTTGCATTGGGAGTGACCTACACGTAGACACACATACATTTGCATTAATATAATCAATTCGTCTCCATATATGTTCAACATTTAACTATGCTTGCTTCACATGATCATATGAGCTGATTGGCATTGTACAAATTCAACATCTATCACAACTCTAATCATATTGGAAGCACACCATACACATGTATGTGACATTTTTCAACATATTGTGGACAACTTAATTGACAACCTATTGTCGAAATATGTCTCACTATACATTTTATATTTATTAGTATTTGTAATAATCAACCTAGTCTATCTAGTTGACCTTGTATAGTTGTATTCCAAGGTTTTTTTGGAAAATTAGATGGTCACATCTCCTAGTTTGATTAAGAGCCTACTCTTCTACCAAATTCTTTGTAATTATGTGCCATAAAACTTTGATGAATACAAGACAATATTCTTCACATATTTGTTATGTCTTTGCTTCACCTTGGCCATGATATTATAAGAATGCTTTCTTATCACAATTTTTTTACTAAAAGTATATTTTCCTTTAATAGCTTAGCTCCATAATTTAGGGCCTACATGTGAATTTATCCTTTGATTCACAATGGAAAATTGAATCATTGGTATTAAAAAATAGAGGTTCAATCCCTTGTTTCCTGACATTAGGTGAATCTATCTAGGTTCCAAGCATCACACCATTCACACCACTATTTGGAAGAAAGAAGTCTAAAAAAATAATTCTTTGGGATATATTTTTTTTGGCCTCTCTACATAAAAGTATTTGTTCATTTATCTCTCTAGATGAATATAATTATTTGCATGGGAGATTCAACCTCATCACTAATGGTGAAGAAGAAGAAAAAAAACAATTCTTTGAGAGACTTCATTTTTTGCTACCTCTCTACATGAAAGGAGTTCTTCATTAACCTCAATATATGAACAAACTATTTGTATGAGGTGATTCAACCTCATCACTAATGGTGATGTTTTCTACCACATGCTTTAAAGATAAAAGGTCTGAGTTTCATTATCACTGGGTGACTGACTACTTTGTAGCATTGTACTATACTGCTGGTTGACAACTTATCTTGAGATGTTTGACTATCTCTAGGGAGAGAAATGGTTGCACTTTCTTGAAAACCTTAGTAATAAATAATAGCACTTTATGCATTGATGTATTGGTGACCATCAACAACATGCATGCATTAGGAACCTCTAGGAGCCCTGGGCTTGCTAGCCAAACTATGACACACACAACAATCCAACATACATAATTTCTAATTATAGGCTAGATAGCACTTAGGAAAGTATATTCAACCATATGTACCCACCACCAAATTGACCATCAATTGGTTTCTACAGCTATAAGTAGTGCTAAATTTAGACAACTAAACATTCTTCCATCATGAAAATACTCATGTAGCCTTTTAGCTATACACCCTCTATCATCAAATATGCACTAAAATTTACAAAAATTATATAGCACTTGCATCACCAAGCCATGCCCCATGCATATCTTATTCTATTTTATATAGTAGAACCTCTAATTATTTTTCTAATGTTATGAGGATATTGTTCTATAAGAAAGGATGAAGGATCTAGACACAACTAGGCTGTGGTTTAAAAAAATGATAGATTTTAGATCAATACCACTTAAGTCCTTCATATTATACACTAGGTACAATGCAGACCATCACTCTACAAGAAAGGGTGAATGATTCATGCTCAACTATACCCATCTGATGTTCTAAAAATTGAATAAACATCAACACCGTCTATGCTATGATATTTACTTGCACACACACTTCACCAAGATGCATAACAAAAACATGAAGGATTTTGGTAGAAGAATCTCATTTACATTTGCATAATCATCAATTCTGATGGTTTCATGCAACTCGATGCAAGACAATCACATCACACTCTTCAATAATTCCAGATAACTTTACGGTTCTACACTTTGTCTTCAATAACAAAATAATTAACTCTTGCATCACTTATTCATATTGTTTGTGACCTATATTGTATGGGTGTGCATGCATATGTACTAATATAGTTAGTTCAACTCCATACATGTTTGGCATCTAGCACAACCTTTTCCACATGGGATGTACACCATAAATGTATGATACTTGTTAGCATATTATATAAGATTGACCTAATGACCTATTATGCAAATATATCTTATTGTACATTATGTAAACTAGTCTTCCTATTAGTCAACCTAATCCATCTAGTTGAATTGATATAATTGTACTCTAGGGTTTCTTTGGTGAATTAGATGGATGCATCTCCCTATTTAATTATAGTATCCAACAATCCCACTAAATTATTTATAATTGTATCATGCACCTTTGATGAGTACAAAATAATATTCCTCATGCATTTGTCATGTCCTTGCTTTACGTTGGCCATGGAATTATAAGAATGCTTCTACATGAATTATATCTACCTCCACAAGATTAGATCCATAACTTCACCTATATGAAAATTTGTCCTCTTATTCAAAACCACCAATCAAATCACCTGTACAATTTTATATCTCTTTTGTTTTCTTATTTTTTATGGATGTTGTAAATAAAATGAATTTGAATTGTTTGTCTTACTAACCAATATTTACTCCTACACCATTTAGTCATATTCTATTCTTGGTTACTATGAATCCCAATTTTCACACAATATTTTTCCTTATGAGACTCTATCAAGTGGTGTAACCTAGGCTTTGTGCTAGACTAAATGATGTGGCCTATTTAGCATAAATCTCTATGTGAGTCTTACATATGCGTTAGTTAGATCCATTGCATCAACATTTTCATTTCTACTTGGCATATTTTTTTATCTATACAATTTGCAAGGGACCTAGATTATATCAAGGAATTCGAGTCTTCCTTTCATCCTATATTTCCTACTATACTTTCCAACATAACACCTTGCTCAATATTAGTCCTAGACAAGGTCATACTAGTTACACTAAGTTGCATGGCATGACCTAGTTCAAAACAAGGTCACATGATAGTTTTTCCTTCAAAAGTATAAATATTTAAATATCTATATCCCAACTTCCTAATATCTATTTAAAAACTAAAGTAGGTTATATTATTGTAATTTTTTGTAGCACATCAATTGGTCAACAACAATGTAAAAATTAACACAGTTTCCTCTTATTTTATTTCTTATTCTTAGTCACTTAGATCTTCACATCTTGTTATAGTCTTAGATCTTTATATATTACAAGTTTACATTTTATTATAATTAATCCTATATATATTAGTTTATAGGAAACCTTTTATTTCCCTTCATTTTGGTTAACCCATAACTTTAACACCTATATATTAAGGGAACTTTTTAATTTAATTTAATTTTTTATTTTTATCTTGGCATGTGCATATTTATCATATTTTTAGATTTACATTAACAAGAAGCTCCTATTATCTTAAGGTTAGGATTATGGTGAGATTAACCTTGCAAATCATATGTATCTCATGTGTCTCCAACACCTTAGGAATGGGTGCATGGATGCCTATGGGGCAGACTACTTATTTAATTATTATTTTCCTTGATTGACTTGGAATATTGGTTATAATGGAATTAAGGGGAGGTTACTAATGATAGTGGTGGTTATAGAGTGGTTTGAATTAATTTAGATAACTTTCTCATTCCTAAGCACTAGGTGAAAGAGTGGATCATTTTCTTAGTATTGGGTAGGTCCCTCATGAGTTATGGTTTACATTTAGGAGTGCCATTTTTTGGAAGTGTGCACATGATGCGTGAGAGGTAAAATGCACCATTTAGTGGTTACTACTCTCAAAGAATTTAATATTTGGTCATCGGAGTTGTTGGAGTTTTTTCATACCATGAGTTTCATGGTTGTTGGTTTTGGAAACCATTTGTGGTTGTTCCTCTCTAGTTATTTGTAAATTAGATGCCTTGGATAATTGTATTATGATCTTTTAAAATTTTAATATTGCTATACAACCAAAATTATATCAAACTAAAGAGTTAAAATTGATGTATTGTTGTAACACTATTATTATGATTAGTATAGACTTGTGCTCTCTTCAATGGTGGGTGTTTCTCCCTGTTATGTGTTTGTTTATTTTATTATTGATTATTTTGATTACATACTTTTCCAAGTTTTATTTCATATTTAGATGGCTAGTCACATATTCATTTAATAATATTTACACACTTAATTCATAAAATTTTACTTCATTTTTTATTAGTTTCTCAATATAGGCCTCCTTCAATGAAGTGCTAGGTTGAACTCTCACCTTTCTACCACAACTACCTCTCTTCATTATATTTATGAGGATAACATGTTGTGATCTAATGATGAAGAATGGTATAATAAACGTGAATCCTTCATTAAAATGTTTAATTAAAAAATATTAAATATTTGTGCAATTAACTAGCTACCACAAATGATTGTATATCTAATTCATTTTCCATTAATTATCTTATTAAGATGCTTATTATTAACCAACATGACATCAATATAATTAAGGATATAGGGTAATGAAACAAAAAAAATAGGAACCCTAGGTCTAATGTATAAACCTAGGATTCAAACTTTGTTTGTTGTGGGTTTTTTCTATTGTTTCATTAAGATGGAGATCAACAAGGTGAATGGATTGAATTTCAACCATGAAGGTGAGTCAGTCAGGCCTGGATCTCAATCGTATTGAGTCTTAGAATGGATTAGAATTAATTTTTTATGATTAACTTAAATAGACTATATGACCTAATATGTAAAATGCAATAATTTGACAATTAACAAATTGAAACAATAAACTGTATTCAGATTTGGGAAGTGAAGAGGACTGTGTATTTATCTTGAAAAGTTGGTTCTGATCATTGTAGGGGGATAGAGTCACCCTAGGGAATATGGGTCCTTGTATGCCTCTTTTGCTCTATTTTTGAGGTCCTCTGATGATAAATATGAGCTTCTGTTTTTCGGTTGCAAAGTTGTTAGAACACTATTGAACAATACTCCACTAGCACCTTAGTTTTCTGCATAGAAAGGATTAAGCAAACAGACCACAAAACAATGCAATAGAGACCCACAAAGCGTGTAAGATTTCCATACAAAGTACCACCACACCTAAGCTGCCAAACCATAATATCATGGATTACAAGGAGGCAATAATGAGAAGATTAGGTCCAAAACACGACGTGCAAGAACCAACTCATAACAAAATAAAAGAGCCTTTCCCCCGACTTAATAAGCTTAATGACAAGAAACCTGGTCATTGTTAGAGATAAACTTAAGATTAAGAGGCAATGATTCAAAATCATCCCAATTATTACGAGACACCATGGCCAAGTTAGCCAACCCATCAACCAACGAGTTAGCTTCCCTAAACACATGAGGAATTTTGATCTCATCAAAAGAATTGATGATAGACAATGAATCATTAATAAGATAGGAAATCGATCAGGAAGGCGAACTAGTCAACAAAAGACACTTAATGATATTAAGGGAGTCCCCTTCAAGCCAAAGTTTGGAGACCCCAAAAATTTTTGCCATAAAATGGCCATGATAGGTTGCTACAGAACCTAATTAAGAGTTGAGATAGATCATGTAAGAGAATTTTTTAATCTAAAATAATAGATGAAAATGCATGCTTTCTGTTTTGATCAAAATTTTCAAACATACTTAGAATCACATATTCTTGTGTGTTAAGAGAATAATGAAATATAAACTAGGTTTCTCTCATGATATAGTATATTGATCTCCCACATGCAAAATTAACCTTGAGAGCCACATATTTAATCTCCTACATTGATATGACTTATAAGTTCTAGGAATGTACATATGAACTATATAATTATGCAAATTGTATCACCCAAAATTTTCTCTACATTAACTATCGAGGATTGGTGATATTACAAAATACCTTGGTAAGGCTTCTACATTGCTAGGGTCAAGTTATCCTAGGTCAATCCCCTAGAAATATTGATTTATAGTCTTAGAAATGAATAAGGATAATGATTTTTAGATGGGTAAATGCTCTTGAAGGATTGTGTAGATCTAGTTATTTCTAATACTCTAATTTAAGTATTCCTATAATTATTTTATCTCCAATGCATAGGATTTTGTGAATAACTACTAGACATGAGAGAGTGATAGATTGAATTCATTTACATACCAAGTATTAATAAATTACATGAAATATGTACCAAGTTAGATCATGCTATGAATAAAATAGGTAGATGTTGACCAAAAATTGAATTTTAATTTTTAGTTTTTAATGTTCAAGTCCGTATACATGAGATTGATCTAGGACATGGAAATAACAATATCTAGTCAAGGGATGAATTTCTAGCCATGGGGAAATAAGAAGCCTAATAAATACTAGATATGTGCAGATATAGATACGATTATTTTGAGTTTGGGAGATTGTGTGAATAGGGGCAAGTAACAACATGAGAATATGAGCTTCAATTTGTAAAATAATGCACTATTCATTGATATGAAATTGAATTGTTATTCCATCAATAAGGGCCCAAGACTAAATGGGAATTGACACAACTATGCTAATTTTACCATGATATTTTACCCCCACTACAAGATACATGTGAATCCTAACATGAAATGTATCTTAAATTAAACGAGCACTCACAAATCTATATGTAAAATAAATATTTAAACATATGTAAGGATATTAGGGCCATTTAAAGTGATGGATCCCTCCAGATGTACTCATGTGTTTTCATTTTTTGAAATGCATGCTCTATAGGAATTTGCAAATAGAGAAAAATATTCAACATGTATCTTTTATCACACAAGTAACAACAATCAATTTTTATTTTTTTATTGTTAATGATCACGAGAAGGAGAGAGTAGAGTTATAATTTTTTTTCCTACATGGAAAGTGGTATGGTTCTACATTTCCTAGCATGGTGACCATATGATGAAATGATATATAAATGCTACCATGTTATGCAACAATAATCCATCTAGAAACAACAATGAGTATTTGTATAGGTAGTTGTGAATGACTACAATATCAACATAGAAGTTTTAGAATATGTCCCCTTCAATTAGTTACATCCATAAGATGCAAGGATTTGAGGAGAGGTAAAAATAGTACATAAAATATACAAGCTAAGAATATAATCATGTAAAATATATTAGTATTATGAACACATCATGTGACATTTAAACTTAAGATATATCAAATCATAAGAGAGAAGAAAATGTGTGAGAGATAAGGGTGGAGGAATATAACATTGATCCCAATATAGGAAAATAAAAATTGTGATGCAATTGTTAAGGGCTAGGAGCACTTGTGTAATTAAATAAGACACTAGACTAGGCTTATTCCCTTATTTAGGAATTGAAGAGCACATGCACATAATATTCAGGGTAAGACATTATCTCTAATGGTAAAAAATATCTAGATGAAAAATTAGACATGTAAGCACAAATGATAACGGAAAGGCATAATTCCCCCAATGTAAATAAATATTCAATGATAACACAATAGAGAATGGGAAAGGAAAAATTCCCCCAATCCACTATGATAACTCTAGTAGTAAGATATGGTAATGGAAGCACAATATAATATCAAGGAAGCATAGTTCCTTAATTCAATAGGGTGATATGGAAATGGAAACATAATATAAAACAATAAGATGTGAGAAATGATTGCATGAGCTAGCCAATCATAAGATAAGGGCATGGCGATGAACTTAATAAAGATAGCATAAATATGTGAGAAAAGGTAAGTAACAAAAATATGTGATGATGATTGAAATGTATGAAAGATAGGAGCATAGATAGATAATTGTGATGATTAAAATCAAATAAAGATAATGGTAAGAATATGCATAATGATGCATATAAGAGTAGGAATTAATAAGGGAAATGAACATGAGAAAAATAAGAATGAGGCATTCAAGGGAATAAAGCTAAGTAATTTGGAGATTTAAAAAATGATAATAATAATCACGTTAGGTAAGAAGGAAGGGAAATTCCCCCAAGTTGGGGGAAGACAATGTATGAAATAAAATATTCGAAGGCACAACAAATAAAGAATAAAAAAAGAGCTAAAGTTTAAAACAAGAAATAAGTATATGTAGGAATATATTATATAAGTAAGCTCATAAATTAAAAATAAATCTAGTAGGATAATTATTATCCTTGTCCCAAAATGTATCATTATAATAATCATTGATTCTTGCATTTTCTTCTTCATAGTTTATTTTTGTACCATATATTTCTCTTGTTGATGATCTTTTATAAAACAATGGTATTTTTTTACACATTATGTGGTATATATTTTATTTCATGTGTAACTTGAACATGGGGTTGTCATGGTGAATAGGATCCATATCTTAATGTAGACCATTTTTTCTATATGATTTATGGCCCCATGAGTATGCTCAATTCTCATCTTCCCTTCATCTATAAGATCTTAAGATTTGTGGTTGAATTCCATTCATCTATCTATAAAATGATAGGAACTAAATTAATTAGCATTGTGTGATACAAGACTAGAGTTATCCATTGGTTTGACAAGAGGTAAGTTGATGAAATTGTTTGGAAAAAGTTCTAATATCATATGTGTAGGATTTTTTAATGCAATAAACTCTCTTAAGTTCTTTGGCTTACAAATTATATTGTGATCATCATGAATATCATTAAGTATATCCTCATTTGCCTACTTAATAAATGAGACAATGATTTTGATTGATGAAAAATAAGGAAGTAGTATAAATATATTGACATAAAGTGAAACTTTTGATAAGGAATGCTCACACTTACACACACTAATGCATAAATTTGAAAATGAAAAATGAGGCACAAAAAAAACTTGAATTTAAAATATTGGAAGTAAAACATAAATAAATATATATTGAATATCATCATCCCTTAATGAAAATCTCATATTAGTAGTCAAATCTTGAAATATATGTTATAATATTTAATCGACTTGTTTTGTTTGTTTGCATTGCATGAGTTGAGTGATGAATGTATTAAGCTTAATATGGTTCTTGCATTTATTATTTATATTTTTTTCTTATACCATATGTTTCATTATGCATATGCTATGTTATGGTGAATAGAACCAATCCCTTGACATAGATCATGGGTTTTGTTATTTCTTAGGATTAATATTGTAATGAAAGTGTTTTACGAAAGTATTATCTAAATCCTTGAAGGAAGACATATATGCATGAGAAAATTAATAAAACCATGTAAGGGAATGATCAAGTTAAAGCTTGAAAAAAACACCTTAGCAAGAAATTGATTCTCATAAAACAAGGGAGGCACATTACTTGGAAGTATTTTATGAACATTGTAATGGATCACATCTACATAAGAATTTCTAAAATTTGGCATCACAAATATATTTAGTGAAGGATAAATGAAAATTTTATGTGCTAAAGGATTGTGTAGTATTTCAATAATATCATTTTATGGTTGAATATTTGTAATGCATAGATGGAGGTGAAATAATATCATCTATGTTCATCCTATAATATGTGTCATAAAGTATATCCTCACTAGGTATGCACTCATCCCTATGAAAGTTCATATGATCATCATTAAGCTTATATATAAATGAGTTAAGTGTATCTAATAGGGGATGGATGAGCATTGATCAACTCCATGAAAAAGGGAAAATGAGACATAATAGAATAACACCTCTGTATAAGAAACATCATTATTCTTAATATAATGTTCCATTATAATGTCAAGGATAGAGGCATTGTATGTAATGAAAGATAATATCATATCAAAAAATATGAAATGTAAGAATGTATATCAGCTAAGAAACAAGACTTAAAAGGAGCCACATAAATATATTGCAAGAAGAATTACTCTAAGGGTATATATCTAAAAGATTATATATACCCAAATAAATGTGAGTAATTAGTCTAAAAGTGAGGTAAGGTATTTTATATGTTACAAATAAATCTCTAATCAATTTTAAAACAAGTGTAAGATGTAAATCCTAAATCCAAAATAAGGGTGGGCAATGCAGGTTTAAGATAGATTATATAGATAAGAACATTAAATCTTAAAATAATAATGTATCAATGTAACATAAAGATAAAAGAAAGATAATATTTAATAATAAACATAAAACTAAGAAAATAATGAATTTTAAACTCTAACATTGAGAAGAAAACCCTAGGGGAAACTAGGTCGTGCAAGACTAAATGAGTTCACAAAAAACATAAAGAAATAAATGGATTCCTTTACTAAGAAATTATGATTAATTAGTATAATAATAAATTATGATGAATGAATATAACGAGAAATGCACTCCAATTAAGAGGTAGGATAGATCATGTAGCCAAATTTTGAAATAAAAAATAACATAAATAAATGCACTTAGTTGATTCCAATGGCCAAAAGATAGTCATCTATTTTTTAGATCATAACTTTTGACCATAACTCAAAAACACAACTTCTCATACATGTAATCTAAATTTTTGTGTGGATTTGATTTACAAAACATAGGAATGAACTTGTGCATTATGGACTTCTACAACCTTTGTCACTTGAAACTCTACTTTGTACTAATAGTAAAGTATTATGAATATTGAAAAATACTTTAGCAAGGATACCTAATTGCTAGACCAAGTTCTATTAAGTCAACCCTTAGAAAACTAGCTTTATAATCATGAAAATTATGGGGGACAACAATCTTTAGACAAACAAATTCTCTAGAATGATTATAGAGATTTAAGTTTATTTTAGTATTGTTATTGAAGTATTTCTAGAATGTTTTCTCTCTATAATGCATAAGATTTTGTGAATGATTACTAGATATGAGAGGGTGATAAATGAACAAGGAAACAATAGACATTGAATACGATACTATCTTCTTTGGGTGACTTTAAAATGGGTGACAATTTGTTGATATGTCTTGATATTTAAAGACACTTAATGTACATGCATTTATCACCCTCTCATAAATTATGTTAAATGCATACCAAATTAACTTATGAAATAAATAAAATAGAAAATATCAATCAAAATTTAAAAAATCAATGATTAGAATTGTGAATATGAAATTGTTCTTACATACACAAAGTTAACTTAAGAAAAAATAATAATACCTAAATAAAAACCAAATATATAATCATACACATAGTAATAAACACACTCTCTCTCTATATAAACATAGCTTAACACAATAGTAACTCATAAATAAAATTTATCCATCATCTATATTCAATGAGGGGAGGCTCCACAATATCCACAATGAAACTTAATTGGGTACTTAATAATGGATGGGGTAAAATAAAAGCAGGCTCATGATTGAATGAGATACATTTTGTTGTCATTATAGGTGAGTCCTTGTTTTAGCTTTTTGCCCATGACAAAAGCAAAGGTCGATCAGTCTTGTCCAAGCACTACCAAAGCCTCTTTTAACCATCCAATCTGTCTTCAATCCCCATACCCCATAAAAAGGACATATAATAATTAGTGTGATAAAGACCATACTTATTTTCTTCTTTGGCCATGAAAAAAGCCAAGCAAGTGGGGTCCCATTCACAAAATTGCTTGAGGATTTTTTAACACCTCGTGGCACAAAATATATCCTTAGACAAAACCATGAATAGAGTCCTTATAAGAAGCTTTCAAGTGACGTAGCTTATGGGGCCTTCATGGTCCCACCATCTACAAATTCAAGAATTATTAAAAAGACAACAAAACCTTCTCATGTAGTGAATGAAAGATCCAATGCTTAACTATTCTCTTCCCATGAACTATATGTGTGAGTTAATACTAACCATGGTTGGAATCTAGCCATGAGATAGAGGATATAGGTATGCATTACAAAAGCTAACTTTATGGTTGGAGAGGTTTGAGGTAAAAGGAATCATATGAACAATCATTTATTTATAATTTTGTTATTATATGAGTTTTTACTTTTACTTATTTCTATTTTTAAATATTATTAATAATTTTTTAGAATGATTATTGGTATTTTTAATTTGGAGTTATATAGTGGAAAAAAGAATCTATGGTTATTAAATATAGTTTAAAAATATTATTGAATGATTAATACATAGATATATGCATAGTTATTCTGATTAAGCATAATAATTTTTTTATAAAATTATTTTGTATAGTGTTTAATTGATAAAATTCTAAATGTATGTGTCTACCAACCATTCAATAACATCTTTATAATGATACCCTTGCCTAACAAAGCTCATTTCCTATGTCATTGTTTTATGATACCCCTATTATGGCCTACCATAATGGTCAACTTAGCTACTACTTCAACTTTATATTCATTTGATACACCTAAGAGTCTTGATTCATGTAATATTGTATTTAGTGAACATAGTATTTCACTATCTAATAATAAATTTTATTTTATATCTATAGATTCTCATTCGGGTGATCTTTTGCTTCAACTTTCCTTACACACATGTTCCACCTTATAAGTTAATAATATTTCTTTTATATATATATTTTTTCTCATGTTTGATTGATAATGCATTTAGTGAGAAGTGACGTTACTTCTTTTTCTTCTTTGTTATGAGACTTTTTTCTTAAGTAAAAAAGAAATATTATTTTCCCATATAAATGATATTTTTGAATTAAAGGGGAATAAAAGGTTATTATTTAACCCTTTGATTAAACACGATAAAAATAAATGTTATAAGTTATAATACTTGATTTAAAAAGGGTTAAAATGAATTCCTAGGGAATTATCTATAAAATACTTTGAAATCAATTGATTATTCTATATTAAATAAACAAAGAATCATCTTGAGAGAAAATAAGACAAAGTAATATTTAAATTAATTATTTATGAAAGAGTGTGATGGTTTGGAAACTACCCCTTAAAATATTACATAAACCATTTATTGGAGACTTCAAAATGGTAGAACTCAAGTCACTTAGGGAAGATATGGATAGGCAGACAATGGACATTGGAGAATGGACACATAGAGGGTGTCTAACTAAGGGTACAATACATTTAGGATTGTCCTACCTAGGGTTGTGTAGGAGCACGTGTTTATTAAAATTGTTTTTTTTTAAATTATGACCATAGATTAAAGGGCCTACTCCATACATTCTACCATTAGTGGAAGTAGCCATTCTAAAGAGTTTATTTAGATATGGATTTGTTTTGTTGTTGTTTAGATATTTTAAAATTTAAATATATTTATAGCTTTAGGTTATCTTTGGTTAGATCCTTTAAATTTTTTATTTGACTTATTAGTTAAAAATAGTTTAATATTATCTAATATTTGTGATTATAAAATTATGAAAGTGAATCTCTATTTTTTTTGAGATATATCTAAAACTAAATAACATAAAATTGAAAATTTTGTAGAAAACATTTGATTTCAATGACATAATCATCCTTAAATTTTTACATCTCTTCTTAAATATTCAATATTTATGTATATATTTCAAAAGATAAAATATTAAAAATTGATTGATTAAAATATTAATTATATTCATAAAAGTTCATTTAAACGCAATGAATAAAAATCTAAATCACAATAACTGTGTCATCTATATTGTCCACTATGACTAACATTATGAACTCACAATAGTGGCTTCTAATAGCAAAGATACAAATTTATGTATGATTAGTAAGTTAGAAATAAACATTCATTCCATTTAACTCGTATTTCATAAAAATACGAGCTTAAGTTAATATTTTTTCTTGTAGTAAGTGTGAAATTAATTTGTATTGGTTAAATATCTAATTGAAATGTGAGTCAAAAAGTATCAAGAAAATTTCTTCTTAAATAAAATAAATAATTCCATATACACAAATTTGTGATTGATTTATATAGAAGATCATTTTTCAAAATTCACAAATTTTATAATAATGTGAATTATCATTCAATAGCTTTGAAGAGATCAATTAATTATACAATGAAGTAACTATTTAAGGATGAACAAGTATAACTTAGAAGTAAAATTAAGAATATTCATATAAAAAAAAAGAACACATGCTTTCCAACCTTAAGACTATGATATAATAATGTTACTTGGATTAAATTAAGAAATTGGATAAGCATACAAATTCTAGGAGAAAGAAATTTAAGGTAGTAGATAAAAATAATTTAGAAAGGAAGAGTCAAAATTTAAAGTACTAAGATAAAATGTCTATTAATCATCGGAAGTAAAATTTGAAAGTTATAAATGAAAAAAAAAATGTTAAAAATAAACTATCCATAATAAATACCCTCAATCTATAAACATGGGTATAAATATATTTTATTAATTACAGCTAGTATTATATAGTTGTATAAAGTAGTATATTATTTATTCTTAATAGAAGAAGAAAGTCTATATTATAACAAAGATAGTGGTTATTTTATTATATACTCTATTTAAAATTAACCATCCTTCATAAACTTAGTTCTCTCAAATTTTTACACAATCATTTGTTGTGTGTAATCAATATTTTTGTAAAAAAATAGTAATTAATTAGAAGCTAAGACTTAAATAATAATTTTAAAGAATTTAATAATAATTGCTTAATGTGAATTATATGAATGAAATGATGTGGTTTTGGATGATATTAGTACTCCACAAGGATGTGATCATTATAAGATTTTTTCTAAAAATACTATTTTTGTGTAGTTTGAGTGTGATGTGAATGAAAAACTACAAATTTTTTTAACTAATCAACCAAAAAAAAATACAAACACTCAATTAAGACTAAAGAAGATTCAAACTACACAAATTACGCAATAAAAACCCATGTTGAAATCTTGTAGTTGCATAGTGAAGTGTATTTGCCTTATGAATTGAGGATGCAAGTGCTTAAATTATAAGCTTAACATTATAGTCAAGATTGATTGATCAAAATGGCTTGGTTGAGGGAGATTTTATAGGATTGTGAGGATTTTGATGGAGGGACAAGTGACAAGGGGCATAAAAACTTGGACCTTGGAGTAACACTTTTCATAGGTATGCAAGTGCCTCATGTGGTGAGTGGCATCCCCACGTGCATAGGATTCATGATTACAAGTGAATTATTAAAATACAAAATTAAATAAATATTTATATTTGTTTAATTTTGATAAAAATTGTGGTAAGGTTATGTATGAATAATTATTAAACAATTATCCAAAAATTAAACCTTAGGGATAGATGAGGAAATGGTTTTGGGTGATGAAGGGGGATGACATAAATTGATGAGGAATATTGAATTAAATAATAAAATATTTTTAATTAGTATAAATTTTAGGACACTAGTTAATTTATCAGTTTCAGAAGAATAATGGGAATTGATAAAGTATCAATTTTAGGTGCCTACATTTTTTCTCTCTTTTAAATAATATTATAATAATGTCATTTCAATAAAAAAAAAAAATAGGTAACTTGAGGAGTGATAGAGAGAAAAGGATACCTTGGTACGATAGACATAGAAGAAATGTGATAGTAGGATGATGTCTCCCTAGTAAGGTAGGTGGGTCAAAAATGATCTAGTTAGCTTCTTATAACATGTGAAAAAAGGGACCCTAAGTTTTAATGCACAAAATCTAAGATGAATCTCTTCCTTTTTTAAAGATACATTAAAATGCAAATCAACACGATAAATAGATTGACTTTCAACCAAGAAGGTGAGTCAATTAGACCTGGATCTGCATTCTTAGGGCCTTGAAAAGGGACTGGAAATGATTTGGAATGATTAACCTAATTAAGATATACAACCTAATATGACAAATGCAATATTATGGAAACCCACAAACTAAAATAATAAACTACAAGAAGATTTGAGAAGTATTGGAGATTGCACACCTGTCATAAAAAGTTGGATCTGACATGCAAGGGAGGACTCAAATGCCTAGGGATGTATGGGTCTTTGGTATGGGGGTCTTGAAACTGATTTGGTAGTCCTCTTATGCTAGATATGACCTTATGCTCCTTGGTTGCAAAGTTATCAGAATGTCATTAGATAATTGTGTAGGTGAGTTTACATGGCTTGATAACTTTTAGGGATTTGAATGCAACAATGGAAAACTTGTTTTCAATATTCTTTCAATCCTCTTCAAACCTATAACCTACACATTCAAAGAGAGGGAAAATGTTGTACTATTTATGGGCTTCCCTTAGTCAAACCCATGTAAGTATTTTCACTTCCACAATGGTAATTTAAATGATATAAATGATAATTGAGAGGAAGGAATGATGAAATCACAAATTGCTACAACTCACCACCCTCCAATGGCTTCCTTGAAGGACTAAAGTCATGCACACCATCTCAAGGATTCAAATATTGCTTGCTTGATTGCTTGAATGCTTTGGAGACCTACAACAAGGGTTAGCCTTCACAAAACATAAACACACATAGAATTTGACACGATATTGGATCTTGAATTACTGCAATAAATCACTGAAATGCTACTCTTCACTTGCTCAATAGTGCTCTTGATCATAATTTTGCCAATAAATTTTTTGTTCTTTCTAGATAGATTTGAAATGATACAATAATGAGGTATTTATATGCACTTGTGCTATTTCCCAAAAATTAGATCCCAAAAGCCAACAGTTGAAATTTGAAATTTGAATGTTAAAATATCAACAATAACATATTAAAAATTGACCTCCAACAAGATAGGGGGACCCATATGCCCATGGGCGTATGGGTCTTGGCCCTATCTTTCAATATATTGAGTGTCACGATCAAAACATTAATTTCTTGCATTTATTCAATGCTTGCAATCCTCTAGAGAATTATAAAAACAGGCCTTTGGAATGCATAATTTAGGAAATTAGGGACCCAATTACGCTCATTAATTTAGGGGGAGAAAAAAATAGAGTGAAATTGTCATGGGTGACAATTTACGATGCTACATTTAGCCCCCACTTTAGTGAGAGTATGACCTTATGCTCAGACTCACACTAAAGTATAAAATTTATGTCAAGAGGGGTTCAAATATACAAATTTTGAAGAGATAGGATGACTAAGGATCAAGGGAGGTTATCAACCCCCTAGGATCCAAGATACCATGGCAAACCAACATAGGCACAAATGAACACACATATATATGAAATATATCAAGACAATATATATTAACATACAATGTCAAAATGAGATGCAAAAAGAGGGTATGGACTAACAAGTTCTATTATGCTACGACCCATACAAAAGGTGTTCATGACTCACACAATAGAAAAGTCTGATATTTGCTAGGTGAATCACAAACAAGATGGCAGATGGGCTAGTGAGGACCATTTTTCACTAGGTGAGTCCCCAAGACAAGGTAGCAAAATGAGAAACACACTAGGTCTAGTGAGGATCATTTTTCACTAGGTGTGTACCCATGTCAACCATATCAAGAGTTATACCCCTTGATAACCTTGACAAGGTACTTCAAAATTATCAAAATATTGTGCCAACACTACATTAAGTTCAATGCCTATGAACAAAGTGAAGCAAAAATTCCAATGTCAATGTCAATGCACCACTAAGTCCAACACCTACAAAGTGAAGCAAAATAACGCCAATGCATGCTGTGACCAATTAATTTAAAGTAGGAAATGATAAATGCCAAGTAACAAAGATCACAAGAGCTTATTTGGAAAGCCCTATGCCAATGATATGTTTCCAAATAAAACTACATCATGATAACGGGTTGCCCCTAAATCCCATGCAACAAACAATACAAAAGATGTACACAAAAGGGATCCAGTGTCAGTATATGTCTTTACTACAGTGATATAATAGAGCTCAGAACTGACATCATTGCCAAAATACTCATGGCACACCAAACATAATGGAGGAATGCCACATAGAGAGAGAAGACAAGATTTTTTTTGGGTCAACATGGAAGAGACCTAAATGTCTCAATGCCTTGCATCGTCCCCAAAATGAAAACATAAGACAAAAATGAAAGATAAAGTTTACGACATATAAAAGAATGAAGATACAAATATAATTAATGTCATGACAGGTTCATTTCCCTTGTATCCTTGCACCAACGGAGAAAGAAGGGTCATCCAAAGAAAACTCACAAACATAAAGACATACCAAGCAACATAACATGAGAGATCACATCATGTACAAGAAAAAAACAAAGAACACATAAGACAAAAATAAAAGAGTACCACACATGTGAGTCGACCTAAAGCAGGTCATCTGTATCCCAATCTTTCTCATCATATAGGGAAGGCAGACAACTAGCTAAAGGGACTACAAGTGTCATATTAGGAGTATCTCTAGGTGCAATACATGGTGGATCACTCTCCTTAGGAGGATCATCTTGATTGCCCCCATCTAAATTCATTTTCTTTGAGAATAAAATATTAAGGTCATTATGCACCTCCTCATCAATTTTAGCAATTTCCTCTTCATCACCCAAATTGATCACAATGGGAGGTTTTATGACAATTGCAGTTGGATTTTCTTGTTTAGCTTCTATGTCCTGTTTTGGTGAAAGTTGTATTTCTTCTTAAGTTGTTTTCATAGGTGTTAGATTATCATGCACCATTTTATTCTTTTCTTCCAATTGGCAAGCAATATCACAACATTTATGCCTACGCTCTTTAGCATTTCAGTTTCTACTTACACAGTTTTTAATTCATGATGGGGAAGGAGCGGGTTTATCGACCATTGGTTTCTTTTCTTCCCTTAAGGGAGGAATTGAAGGAACCACTAGGGGTTGGGAAACCACTATCTCTTTAGGTTTATACACTTTTTTTTAATCTTTGGAGGCACAAAAGGAATCATGTGGTTGTCTCTTGGTCTTTTATATAAGATGGGTGGAGAAACTACACATAGTTTCCTTGGTTATTTGGAAGGGTCTTTGGTTCAAGCATAGGTTCATTCATAACTGGCATGGGAGAAGGAACAACCATGGACCTATTATTTTCAAGAATATTGGTAAGAGATAAATCTATTATGTACTTTGCCTTAAAATTTTGATATGACTTGAAAAAGAAATCTTCATGAGACTTTATAGGTTCCATAGGTTGAGGACAAAAGAAATCCAATGAAAAATTCCCATGAGAAGACAAAGGATTAAACCCACTATGATGCACTGTAAATATCTCATTTTTAAAGGGGAACTTTATGCATTTGTGAATAATCGATGGGATGGCATTCATGGAGCGTAACCATGGGTAGCCTAGCTTCACACAAAATTGGTTCGATGATGGGATGATGGAGAATGAGACATCTAATTGCTTTGGTCCAACCTTAAGAAGAAGAGTGATCAAACCGATCATAGGGTGAGACAAACCATCACGGGTTTTTATCCATGCTTTCAATTGTTCACAAGAATCTTGATAAAGCTCTTACACAAACAAGAATTCCTCAATGATCACATTCTTTACACACACGATATCAATGAGTATTCCTTGTATAGGTTTTTCATCAATACAATCGACGATGTAGAGAGGACCATTGGGTGCATGTCTACGTGTATCACTATGAGTGAAAATAATGCCGAGTAACATAGTGGTTTGGCCCTTACAAGTTTGAACATCAATTAGAGCAACCATGCTATCTACTTCCTTCTCTTCACTATTATTGTCATTCATGTCATCACTCATATCGTCAGTCTTATCAACATTCATCTCAACACTCATCTCATCTCATTCATTTTTATAATTAATCTCTTAAATTGATCCAAGTGCAATAGGAAACTACTTTCTTAAATCCATATAACATAAGAGACTCAAACCAAGTTAAACCATGCTTTACCATTCTCAAATTTATCAAATGACATAATTTTTTTAAACTATGATAATGCATACTAAATTATACCTTTATTTGTGTCCAATAGTCAATCTTCTCTACATATCTCTCTCCTTCAAATGTTAAAATCTTAATCTTTTCTCCGTGTTTTAATTGAGGTGTCCTTTGGTAGAATTGACTCACCATGGTGGTCTTTCCCCTTGCTCTTAGTGTGTTCCATTGAGAATACTTTCTCAATTAGATCCTCCATGACCCCCTTCATAGTCTTCATTGACTAAGATATACTTTCAACATCAATTCTAACTCTAGGAACCTTGCTTCTTTATCATAGGTTTTGTCTCCTTTTCATGCTTCCTACTTCTCTCTTTTAAATACAGGATTCAATGTCTCTTTGTAAAGGGAAAACATCTTACATTTGATATTGCCATGGGTATTGACCTATGGAATTACTCACAATAACTTACACCAAACAAAGAACTTGCAATTATATTGATGTAGTCTATAAACTAGAGATGACTATATTATACAACAACCATTGCATACATATTGTAAAGAAGAAATTATATACTACACTTTCTAAGTAAGTAATTAATCTAAACATGGAAAGAAATGAGAGAATAATTATCACAATATAAGACATAAGGATTTTCCCTAGAGAACCAATGGGAAATAATTATTACCAAAATGAGGTAAATTACCTCTATATCCACTATATTCAATGAAAAATAAAATCGCGGGCCTCTTATTTTAGTCCCTAAGGTCAAACACAACTATATTACACTCTTTCATTTTTATTTTTCATAATACAATCTACATTGATATCTCTAAACTTTATGAATTTATTGTAATTATAATAACTTATTATATGTGTATGAATACATCAAGAATATTAGAAGTCACTATAAGTCAAATTTAAAAGAAAATTCAAAGCAATATTAGGAATCACAACAATTTCTATAGACAACAAAATTGTCACTTTATGTAGCAACAAAATCAATTTTCTAATTCTAAAGTAAAAATTACCTGCTTTACAATTTACCCCTTATGTTTATACAATTAGTTCAGTGCCCATCTCCTTAAGTGTGTTTAAGGTTCATTTACCTTGATTTTATTCTTATCTTGAGCATTAGACTAATTTATAGTGCCCTCAATTCGTTTTTACACCTAAAAAAACCCAAAATGTTAAAGTCAATTCAATGTTGAGACAAGCTACACTAGGTGCTAGAGCCTCAAGACAAATTATACAAAGGTACTATAGCCTTAGAAAAAATTATAACCAAACACTAGGGTCTAAATTTAAGATAATTTATTTGAAATTTTGTTAGTGTAATATTCATAATTTAACTTGGATATGTTTCTAGTATAAATGTGATTCTCCACATTATTAATAAGTTTAGTTAAGATATTGGGAATATTTAATTATCCTCATATAAGTAGCAAATAATGACATGTTCACCTAACTTGAGTACACAAGTGTCACCACTACCTCATCAACCTTTGATTCATGATGGTTAGGTGTCACCTATGCTCAATAAAGGTCACCATGTATCCTACTTTGAGTTAGCTCGCCTCTTGATTAGGAGTAACTCTAAGTTAAACTCATGACCTAAACGTATAATCTCCTTAATTCATGCATCCAAGAAACATATATATTTATAAATTCATATCCTCTATCTTGAAATAATAACTTTTATAAATTGTCTCCTTTCACCTTCAATGTTGACTCATGATTGAACTCTCATTGAAAATTGCATAGTATCAAAATATTTAAGTTTGTTCGAGTTACTTGTATCCTTTCATCTAAGATCTTAACTCATATAATTGAACTTTCATTAAATGTTATATAGTATCAAAACGTATGAAATTTCTAAGATCTAATGAAGAGATTAATTTCAATAGACTATAATGTTATATTATTATATATACTTTTAGATCCATTGAAAAATAAAATCTCAAAATTGAAACTTCAATGAAGAGATTACCTAGTTTCATTATATATATACCTGTAAATCTACTAGGTATACCTAAATTCATCCAATTTGAAGTGGTGCAACCAAAGGCCAAAAAATGTTGATCCCGAAGTGTATGACATCCGTACCATCGTCTGTATAATCGCTGCACAAACTTGCTGTCATATGCCCTGAGGGCGACTTCATTTCCTCGGATGAATGTATCTGTTCAATTCGGTAAAAGAGTAGACTTTATTGTTTAAATCGAGGTTCTGTTGCAGGTAACAGAGTATCATAGTACACAGGACTGACGGAGCATTTATTTGCAGATATCTAGTGTCCGTAGGTAATGGTGTTAGGGCACTGTAACTTCGCTGACCTGACTTCGATTAAGAGGCGCTTTTAATATAGCTTAGGGTTTGTACTCGGCGCGGCCATCAAGTGCTGACCAGTGAGGTCATTCTGTGTATTTCTAGCGCAGCGGCCTTCGTACGGCGGCCGGTGGTATTGTTTTTGGCGCCTTTTGTAAGGCGCAGGGCACATTTATTTAAACTTTGACCTTTCAAAACTTACGGCCCAGCCATTAAAGTACAGACAGTGCTTTTCGAACTGCAGGCTCACCTTCCCATCCATTTCCTCACACAACTCACAAATTTCCGGTGGATTTCCAAGAGCTCGGAGCGCAAGTACTTGGGAGGCTTAAATATCTGAACATGTGAGGTGTAATTTGCAATGGAAATTCATCCAACTTATTAGATTCAATTCAGTCTGAACAGCATGTGGAGCAAAATTTACAGTGTGTATGTCAGGAAACTTATGGCATTCAGTGGCGCCTCTTTTAATTAATGAAGATATCAGCTTTGTGAGTAATGGCATTCCCATGGTTTTCTTTTTCCTTGCCTGAATCTTTCTAAAAGTATACAGGTATTGTATACCATGGCCCTTGACATTTTCAAGTTGTTTTGACACCTTTTTTTCCCCCCCTTTTATGTAGGATTTCTTATTTTGTATACTCAATGGAAAACTCTCTCAGCCTTACAATCTAATATAATCTATTTTTATCTTATTTGATCACTTTTTTTTTTTTTTTTGGTAATGTGCTATTCAATTCTTTTCGTTGCTCATTTTTTAGTCATTCCATTTTTATAAAATGCCACCTTCTTTTGTGTGAGGAGTTTTTTGATTGAGTAATGTTTTTGTTTTCTTGTTTGTTTGGTTTTTTTATTGGTCTATTGTGTGACTAATTTTAGGAGTTTATCATGAATACAAATCATCTTTCTATTGTTAAATTTCATATAAAAAATTATAAGGTTCGGCAAGTTGAGATTATGAAATATTTTGAAAGTATGGATATTTTGCTCTTTCTTTATTTCTGAATCAAGTGACAAAGATCAAAAGAATAAATGGGATGATTAAACTAACTATATCCTAACATTATTAGCATACATGTTGATGAGTACATAAGATGGTTCATTTGACACATTAAGTGTCCTCACACTCTTTGCACCGCGATTTGGGAGATGTATGGAGATCCTAATAATCCTCCAATACCAGATGTTCTTACCTTAGATAATCTTAGACTTGTAGTTGTTCCTAATTCTCCTCCTCCTATAGAGACTACTATTGATTCTTTGACTTTTGTAATTCCTCTTGATGATTTAGAGGCTAGCGTCTTTAACTTCAAGTTAACATTTTAAGGCTAAGGACTCTTATATTTTAACATTAACAAATTTGATTGTTATTCATACTCAACCATCTAATGTTGACATATCATGAGATGAGGTGTTGTTTGATGGCATGCTTTGAGTATATTATGTATGTCTTCATTCTTTGTATCATTATTTTCTCTACTAATATTAATCCTCTATTGTTCTTCTCATTTCCTTTCACCCTATTCATTCACCCTTTCTTATTTCCCTTCCAATCCCCCCCTAATCATTTCAATCTCTCTATTTCCCTTTGTCATCCATACACACACACCATGATTTGTATAACATCCTCCTAGGGTATCCATTTTATCATACAAAATATTCTCAAAACATGTCACCATTTCACTTTAGGGTTGCACATGTATCAATCTTTTACCCATGACTTATTTGAGCTTGACAAATAACAAGGAATATAGCCAAAACCTTCCCTCTTGTCCCTTAGATTAAATCCTAGATATTAAAGATTCCAAACTTATTGTAAGATCCCCTACTTGGAGTATGCCTGAATTTTCCTTAAGGGACAATTACACAACATACAATTTATTTTACAAATAATATTCCATAGTAAATTATATAATAAATATTGAACTTAAGAATAAATAAACTATTAACATTTATGAAATAAGGAATAACAACTTAAATTTGAATCCAATATATACTCTTTTCCAATAACCAATCATGGTAGGGATTGGAACAAAATGCGTGATAGGGCACCATAAAAAACTATTCATCACAAGTAAGCCCAAGGGTGTGCTCATACCCCCCTTGGCCCCAAGTGGCAGGAACATCCAACCAAGACAATCCCATCCAACTTAGGGTGGTGTACTTACGTTGTGAGAACATCCAAGTGGCAAGAACATCCAACCAAGACAATTCCAACCAAGTGGTAGGAACATCCAACCAAGACAATTCCAATCAAGTGGCAGGAACATCCAACCAAGACAATTCCCATGTCGCCTTTCCCTAACATGTTTCCTTTCCATCCTACACATGATTGCTTAAAGAACGATGTAGTTTATAAATAAATTCCCTATTTCCCTTATTTACCAATTTAGACATAACATATCTCTATGCATTGCATATTAATTATTATGAAATTATATATATATATATGCCTATCAAAATTATACATTAAATGCATATACAATCAATTGCATACCAATCACTTATTGTTTCAATGGTTGTTGCTTTCCTGAATGCAAATTTCTATTTTTGATCTCTTCCATGATGATTCTCCCTTTGAAAAGTTCCTCCCTTTATATCCTCCACGGTGGGGGGGAGAAATGGTTGTTCACCATACCCTTCCCTTGGTATTGGACACGTCCCTCTACAAATTGATCGTTGCCTCAAGACTTTTTGTTAATGATTAATTTATTAATAAACTCTGCTTTTATCATATTAATCGTTGCTTTTAGGAAAATACATTTGTTGTTGTTCATTATTAATAACTGCCTTATATTCAATCACTAATTTTTATTAACCCGTTTCTATTTCAAATTTGGGCGCTATTTATTTGAGTTGCCATCTTTTGTAAATGCTCCTTTATATTAATCGTTGCTTCATATTATTGTTCAAATGAGGGTCGACCCATGATAATGACTATTTTCTATTTTATTTATGTTGCTAAGTAAAAGAGGTCAACAATCCTTATTAAGTCTAATCACTTGATTTGTTTGTTTATACCAGTTGTGGTTTGTATTAATTAAGGGATGTTAATCCTAGTTTTTATCCTCAAGCAATAAGAATTGAAACTCTATAACTAATGATGATTGTCTTGGTTATGCTTGACTTGATACTATAATGATGTCCTTGGAGAGTAGCTGTTGGTATACTTGCCCCAACTTGACTACCAATAAGGTTAATACCATCCTCTAAAGTATGAGGACAATTTATTCTCCAATATTCTCCTGACTCATGTACTAATATTTCAACAACAAAACCAAGAGTTGGAAATTGGCAAGATCTTGTTATTTAAGACAAGTTTTCTCTCATTTCATTACCACAAAGATCCTAGGAAATGATAAAAATTCTTCATTATCCTTGTTGAAATTGATAGAAAAAATGTGGCATTCTTCGTCATGGGAGTGTTGTGAATATCAAGATCCCACTCCTTTGTGCAAAACCACTTTTGCATTTGAGTAAAAGGATCTAGATGTCCTTTACTACATGTTGTATGAAAATTTCCCTTAGATAAAGTCCAAGTTTTGAGGTGAGTTTGTTTCTAATGAGGATGGAATAAAAAACAACCTAAAACATCTTTCAACATATATTCTCTTATCACTAACTCATATGTTATAACCTTCTAAGTATATATTCTCTACATAATACTCAAGTACAAAATATTTGGATTGATTAGGTTCAATAAAAAAATGAAAGATGTACAATAAAAGGACTAACAATTTTAGGTTTACACTTATATTCAATTCTTGTCCAACTTCCAAATCAACTGGAAGTTGATACTCCTCTTGCAAAATTTTATGTATATCCCATGTTTGCCACTAAGATTACTTTCATATCTTGGGAAAGCATTGTTTTATTTCACCTAGTTCAAAACAACATCAATGTTTTTTATTTTTATTTTTTTTCCAAAGTTTAAGAGGTAAAAATGATCTTGGGATTTGTGGGTTATGGGCCCAGAATGTAACTTAAAATAGACTTATGTAACAAATTTGGGTATAAATTTATTTGTATCAAATTTATCTAAGGCACATGTATTCCTAATATTGATGTCCTTGATTTTTAATTATGAATGTAGGGCTACTCTAATTAAGAAGGATGAATTAGGAGAAAATACCTTGGGATGAAATGATCTACTCTAAATATAGAAGTGAACTTGGTCCAAAACAAGGTCTACACGATCAATTTTGTAGGTTACAAGGTAGATTCAAGCATTGCTATTGATTCAATCATGTGTGGTACGTACTTGATTTGTATTTTATAATCTTGTTCAAAATAAACAAATTACTCTTCATTAGAATAATTATGTTCCTCCTTCATGAAGCTTGATGAATATGCCCTACGATAGATTTCCAAGATCTCTTAAGAGTCCAAATTTGTAGGCTTCTATAGGATTGAGTTGTCTTCTTTCAATGTTGTTTTGGCATATCAAATTTTGGTTAAATTTAGACTTTAGATTTTTATTATGATTTCTAATTCCGACTAGGCATGCTGACGATGATTCACTCTATAATGTTTCAATTGGGGTGTTACAGGTAAGACCAATTTTCTAGATAAATCATTTTAGATTATTTTGGAATATGTTCATGGACTTTTAATGTTATCGTTTGGCTTATGAGAGGTTGACCCTCCTAGGTTGAGATGATATCTTGGTGTACTTATATCTCAAAGTTTGAAAGTAAGATAATCTTAATCCATCTTTGTATCTTAGTTATGCCTAAATTTTTGTGACAAATAGGGATGGTGACATGTGGATTTCTATTTTGAAAATAAAGTTATATCGTTAAATTTTATCTTTAACTATGTTTGTTATGATTGATTGTTCCTTCCTTTGGAATCTCTTGATATTTTAATTGCCTGATTTACTAATGAATAGATGAGTGATGATTCCTTGATAGATAGGCGAGTGATGATTTCTTATTAAATGCCAATGAATTGATTTATCCTTTATATCCATTTCTTGAAGAAGTCACCACCCTTCACAATAAATGAGTCACCACCCTTCATTATAAAGGAGTCATCATCCTTCATAATAAATGAATCACCACCCTTCATGGTTTCCTTTTGAGAATAATACTTTACTTCTAAGTTGATTGATAGATTTATTTCCAATTGATGATTTCTTCACAAGGAAATGATTCCCCTTTTATATCTTATTGTTGAGGGATTCATAGTCTTTCATATTTGGAGGGTCGCAACTTTTCATTTGAAGAGTCACAATATTTCATTTGAAGAGTTGAAACCTTTCATATTTGAAGGGTCACAAATTTTCATTTGAAGAGTCACAATGTTTCATTTGAAGAGTCACAACCTTTCATATTTGAAGGGTCACAACTTTTCATTTAAAGAGTCACAATCTTTCATTTGTAGAGTCACAACCTTTCATATTTGAAGGGCCACAACTTTTAATTTGAAGAGCCACAATCTTTCATTTGAAGAGTCACAACCTTTCATATTTGAAGGGTCACAACCTTTCACACATCATCACTATTCTGAGAACCTAATTTAATTTACTTGTAAAATCACTTAAGGTTCTATTCTCAATTGAATTCTTCAATGATATTATGGATGTATTTCTCAAATGAAATGCTCTCCCCTTTATATCTCAAGTTTGAGGGAGTCACACCTTTTCACTTCAATAGTTACAACTCTTCATTGTTGTATTTGGAGGCTAATAATAATTTAATTTTAAATAAGTAAATATGTTAGTGTTGCTAAAGACACATCAGACATGAAGCAAACACATAGATATATGTAAGACATGAAGCATGCATATAAATACATGTAACACATGAAGCATACACATAAATACATGTAAGACACAAAGTATACATAAATAAATGTAAGACACAAAGTATACATAAATAAATGTAAGACATGAAGTATACACATAAATTGTTGATGTTAATACAGCGTCGGTCTTCACTAGACACATATTAAATACATGGGCCGACCTTATATTTGATTTATATCATGTACTTATTCTGGCCGACTTTAATTGTTATTAAATATTTATCAAAGGCCGACCCAAGTGAAGAGGCGCCTAGGAGATATAAATACAAGGTCACTTCTTGGTTATTAAATCAATTCGAATATCAAGAAGTTTGCTATTATTGATAGAGCAGAATTCGTAGTCCTAGAAGAAGTTCATACTTAATCAGTAGATCATCATCTTGTAGCAGCAAATCATCATTTTGTAGCAGCAGACCGATTTCAAGGAGAAACATATTCATTTGTATCTTTGCATCTAGGAGAGGTGCTATTATTCATTGTATCAAATTCAGCATTGTGTTGGGCCTGAGTTCAAGCAGATTTTTGCTCTTATTCCTTCAATATATAAGAGATATATTTGCTGGGTTTTTCTCCCTCAAGAGGAGGGTTTTCCCAGGGTATCTTGTTGTGTTCATTGTCTTATGTGTTGCATTTATTTTGTTCAATTTTTTATCTAATCTGATCTAAGAAACACTAACATGGTATCAAAGCGGGTGTGAAAAAGATCGTGATCAGATTTAGTTCGCAACACTCACCTTATTCTTTTTCAGTCTATCTTCTAATTTTTTCAAGATGGTGAACGGTCTGAAAATCGAGGATAGAGTCGAAGGGATCTCAAACTACATATCATGGAGGTTCAGGTTCATGCTAACCTTGAAAGAGAGTGATTTGGCTGAGTTTGTGAAAACAAAAGTTCTCGAACCTGAGGGGGAAGAAGAGAAGCTGCAATGGAGGAAGAAAGACACTAGGGCAAAGAAAGCATTGGTTGATTCCGTCAAGGACCATATTGTACCAATTATCTTCAAGTTGGATACAACAAGAGAGATGTTTACAACCTTGGAAGAGATGTACGAAATCAACAACACCAGTCGTGCCCTTGCTCTGAAGCAACAACTTCATCATGTGAAAATGGCGAAAGGAGAATCTGTTATTACATACTTCATGAGGATTTCAGAGATAAAAGATCAGCTCTCCACTATTGGTCACATGATTGATGATAAAGAACTGACTATGCTTGCTCTCAATGGTCTTCCGCTTTCATGGGAGGCGTTCATCCAAGGAATCAGTGCAAGATCCGAACTTCCCAAGTTTGATCGATTGAGGATTGATTGCATTCAAGAAGAGTCAAGACTAACAGCAAGGGGGATTGGTCAAAGCTCAAAGAATGAAGAATTACAAGTTCTTACCTCTCATTCATCAAACAAAGGAAAAGGATTTAAGAGAGGTTTCTTCAAAAGGAATCGAGAAGATGGAAATGAAGATGCTCCTACCTTCAAAAGGAAACGAGACATGTCCAAGATTCAATGTTTTCGTTGTGATAAGTATGGTCACTTTGCGAGGGTTTGCCCCCAATGACCTAAGCTTCAAGTTGCCACTGCAGATGTTGAAGAAGTTGCTCTACAAAAGGACTCCAATGATTATCTATTTTATTCAGCCTTGTCTAGCAATGTTTCTACTGACTCTAATACTTGGTTGATTGACAGTGGTGCTTCTAGGCACATCACCGGATTCAGAAGTCATCTTTCAAACTTAATGGAAAGCAACTCCAGTGATCAAGTTGTTATTGGAGATGATGCTAGATATTCTGTAAAAGGGATTGGAAACTCCACTCTTCACTTGGATTCTGGAATTTCTTTGGAGTTGAATGATGTACTGTTCGTACCAAGGATAAAGAGGAACCTTGTTTCAATTTCAGCATTAGAAGATAAGGGTTATCAAGTTGCCTTCTCTAAAGGGAAAGTTCTTATATGGGAAAAGAACTCCAGCTTCAAAACTGCTCAAGTGATTGGAGTTAGACATGAATGTCTCTACACGCTGTGCACTCGTCCTCTTCAAGCACTTGTGCATAACAGTACCAGCATGTGTGATCTTTGGCATCGAAGATTGGCTCACATTCACTTTCGTGCTCTACCTATCATGGAGAAGATGGTCACCGGTCTTCCGAAATTCGATCAAGAACATGAAGGTACATGCAAGGGATGTGCCCTAGGCAAGAACACAAAAGGTACATTTCATTCCAGTGAAAGTAGATCTAAATGTATTCTTGATCTCATTCATTCTGATTTGTGTGGTCCAATGTCTATTGCATCATCTAGTGGTTTCTTGTATTATATTATTTTCATTGATGATTACTCTAGAAAGACTTGGATCTATTTCTTGAGATCTAAAGAATCAGAAGAAGTATTAGAAAGATTCAGAGAATTCAAAGCACAGATTGAAAATCTGTCTGGGAAGAGGATCAAAGTATTGAGATCTGATAATGGTGGAGAATACACTTCTGGCACTTTTCGAGACTTTTGTATTGAAGCAGGGATTAAGAGGGAGTTCAGTGTTCCCTATAATCCACAACAAAATGGTATTGCTGAAAGGAAGAATAGGTCTATTATGGAAGCAGTGAAAGCTATGATCCATGATCAAGACTTACAAATCTCTCTTTGGGCTGAAGCATCAAGAACAACCGTCTATGTTCAAAACAGGAGTCCCCACAGGATCTTAGAGAATAAAACTCATGAAGAAGCATTCTCAGGCGTGAAGCCTGAAGTTAGTCATTTGAGGATCTTTGGTTGTCCAGTCTATGTTCATATTCCAAAGGAAAAGAGAACAAAGCTAGAACCTTCTGGGAAGAAAGGAATTCTTGTAGGCTACAGTGAGACATCAAAAGCTTACAGGATTTACATTCTAGGACAGAAGTCTATTGAGATCAGTAGAGACGTCACATTTGAGGAAGATGTTGCTTATAGAAGGTCCAAAGGCACTCCTATGGAGGTCGATGAAGAAGAACCTCCTCAAGATATGGAAGTTGACCATATTCCAGAGAATCTGAAGGAGGATACAGAACCTAAAGAAGATATTGATCCAGCTAAGCCTTTGGATCCTACTGATGGGCCTCTAGACATTGTGATTGGAAAGAAAAGACCTCTTTGGGCTCGCAGAACAATGTAGGAAGCAGAAAGGTTTGCAGCCCCAAGAGGAGCCTTCAGAGAAAGCAAGAAACCTCACAAGTTCTCTAGTTATGTTGCTTTGATGAGTCAGATTATTGAGTCAGAGCCTTCAAATGTTGAAGAAGCTTCTAGTCAACAAGTATGGAAAGATGCTATGATTGAGGAGTATCAGTCTATACTTAAGAAAGATGTTTGGGATATAGTTCCTAGACCCAAAGACAAATCTGTGGTGTCTTCTAAGTGGCTCTTCAAGATCAAGCATGCAGCTGATGGGAGCATTGAGAAACACAAGGCTAGATTTGTGGCTAGAGGGTTCTCACAAAAAGAGGGAGTTGACTATGAAGAAACCTTTGCTCCTGTGGCTCGTTACACGTCTGTTAGAACCATCATTGCTATTGCTGCATCTAGAGGATGGAAGATTCACCAAATGGATGTAAAGACAGCTTTTCTGAATGGCATAATAGAAGAAGAGGTTTACATTGAGCAACCAGAAGGATTTGAGGTGCATGGGAAAGAGTCTCATGTCTGCAAGCTGAAGAAGGCCTTGTATGGTCTTAAACAAGCTCCTCGTGCTTGGTATGAAAGAATTGATCAGTATCTTTCAAGTCTGGGTTTCTCAAAGAATGATGCAGATTCTAACCTCTACTTCAAAGTAGTAAATGGTGAAGCATTAATTTTGGTTTTATATGTTGATGACTTGATCATTACTGGTGAAGAACATCTAATTCTAAAATGCAAGAAGGAATTAGCTTCAGAATTTGAGATGAAGAATCTAGGTCTCATGCATTACTTTCTTGGCTTAGAAGTTTGGCAAAAGCCAGATGAGATGATTCTAAGTCAAAGGAAGTACACTGTTGACATTCTCAAAAGGTTTGGTATGATTGACTGCAAACCTATGTCTACACCCATGGAGACTAATTTAGATAAGTTGAAAGAAGCTGCAGCTAGTTCAGAACCAGTGGATTCTACGATGTATAGACAGTTGATTGGTTCATTGATGTATCTAGTTAACACTAGACCTGATATTTGCTATGCAGTGAGTGCACTTAGCCAGTTTATGTGTGAACCAAAGCAAATACATCTTGTAGCAGCTAAACATATCCTGAGATATTTATGTGGCACAATTGGATATGGGTTGAGATATTCTTCAAACGTGGATTTGGAGCTGCATGGTTTTACTGATTCTGATTGGGCAGGATGTGTCTCAGATCGGAAGAGTACTTCTGGTTGTTGCTTCAGTTTGGGGACTGCTATGATCTCCTGGTGTAGCAGGAAACAGTCTTCAGTGGCCTTGAGTACAACTGAAGCAGAGTATATTGCAGCTTGTGTGTCAGCTCGTGAGGCAGTGTGGCTTCGCAAGCTCCTTGCAGGATTGTTTGGACAATCAATGGAGCCTACTATCATACACTGTGATAATCAAAGCTGTGTGAAGCTTTCTGTCAATCCTGTGTTTCATGACAGAACAAAACATGTTGAGATCAAGTACCACTATATTAGAGATATGGTGCAAAGGAAAGCTATACAGTTGAGGTATATCAGCACTGAAGAGCAAACGGCAGACATTCTCACCAAGCCTCTCGCCAGGATTAAGTTTGTATACTTCCGGGAGAAACTTGGTATGGTGGAGAATGCAGCCGTGACTGAGAAAGAGTCTCAGTAATCAGTGATCCTTGTTGAGAATGCAACTCTTTGCTGAGAAAGAGTTGAGGTGCAAGCCCTTGTTAATACAATTCTCTGCTGAGAGAGAGTTGAGGTGAAAGTCCTTGATAATGCAATTCTCTGATGAGAGAGAGTTGAGGTGAAAGCCCTTGTTTCCACCCTCTGGGAGAAGCTATGGTGGATGTCATGTGTGTGACTCCATGACAACATCACGTGAGAGAATCCGTGATGAGTTTTTACCATCTATGGGAGTAGCCATAATGGTTAATATCACGTTGAGGTGATATTTTATTTTGTTTTCATTCTAACATAATGTGTCTTGTGCAGATGGAAGTTCATCCCTAGCTGAGAGGGAGTGTTGATGTTAATACAGCGTCGGTCTTCACTAGACACATATTAAATACATGGGCCGACCTTATATTTGATTTATATCATGTACTTATTCTGGCCGACTTTAATTGTTATTAAATATTTATCAAAGGCCGACCCAAGTGAAGAGGCGCCTAGGAGATATAAATACAAGGTCACTTCTTGGTTATTAAATCAATTCGAATATCAAGAAGTTCGGTATTATTGACAGAGCAGAATTCACAGTCCTAGAAGAAGTTCATACTTAATCAGCAGATCATCATCTTGTAGCAGCAGATCATCATTTTGTAGCAGCAGACTAATTTCAAGGAGAAACATATTCATTTGTATCTTTGCATCTAGGAGAGGTGCTATTATTCATTGTATCAAATTCGGCATTGTGTTGGGCCTGAGTTCAAGCAGATTTCTGCTCTTATTCCTTCAATATATAAGAGATATATTTGCTGGGTTTTTCTCCCTCAAGAGGAGGGTTTTCCCAGGGTATCTTGTTGTGTTCATTGTCTTATGTGTTGCATTTCTTTTGTTCAATTGTTTATCTAATCTGATCTAAGAAACACTAACATAAATAAACGTAAGACATGAAGTATACACATAAATATACATAAGACATGAAGTATACACATAAATACATGTAAGACATAAAGCATACATGTGAAAGGTACACACATATATAAATGCACTATTGGCCTACTCAATAAGAGGGATCAATAGGATGGGTGCAAAAATATGTAAAAGATGAAAAAATTACAGAATTAGATTTGTGCTCATTATTCATCATTCCATGCACAAATCAAAATCTTGACCAAAATGCAAAGATGTTTCCTATCCATTGGTGCCATCGCCAAGAGATTAGGAACTTTTTTTGGAATAGGTGTTACTTGGTTTTTGATTACCCACCATGCAACAATTGCGAAGTCCCACAATATTTCTCGAGGAAACTATACTGTGAGTTCATCCTAAACAAAAGCTCAAATTATTTTGATATGAGGGACTTCTAGGCGAGAGGTGAGGGGTCGACTCAAGATAGACCCGGTGCACGATAGGATCCTAGGCAGAAAATGAGACAAGCTTTCGCTAGGCCAGATCATGAGCACATCATTATCCCTTCCATCACGAAGGAGAGTTCTGAGGTAGACACTTTGCATGCTATCGCATTTTTGACCTAGAGAATAATACAACATGCCAATCCTATACTAAAACGCCATCCAGGGGAGTCTTTGAGTGGTGGGCTTCCACCCCATTTCTGTCAGGCTTGCAGGGCGACTTGTTCATATGACCCCACCGACACTCAGGAGGTTGCTATGCAAGATACATCTGCATCTATGGAGATGGCGAGGGTAGCTGAAATTTTGAATGAGGCTTATGGAATTGATACTCAGGTAAATGTTAGCATGCTCATTAAATTTAATTTCTTAAATTTTAATTTTGAAATGCAAGATTAACTAATTTAGTTTTATGATTTTAATAAAATTTCAGGGTCACAGTGTTGATACTGGATACACCAGCCCTACACTTGCTTATTAGTCCACTGCATATACCATTGAGGTATGCAACTAGTAAAAAATTATAAATTTATTACATATTAATAGCATTGTTATATGAATGGCATTCTAATATCTGATTTTGGATGTTGAATAGGTTAATATTGGAGGTTTTGTGGGAACACCTCATAGTGCTAGTGGAGTTAGACAAACCTACACGCAGGTAATAGAATAAAGAGTTTAACTAATGAATTGTACTTAATAGATTTGTGTATTTTATATGCATATCGTTGATTACATTGCATTGCACATCTTTCAAACTCAAAGCATTACTTCACATTCCATAACTAATAACTAGATGTTGATAGATGTCAAAATTTCAACTATAATATAGTTGTTTAGAAAGTCAACATAAGCAGTGATGCAATCACTTCACATAGCATAAGTAATAACTAGGAGTAGCTGCCAATTGCATTTGCTTGGCATGGCATTCCATGAGACCACTTTTTACTGAGGCATATTTTCAAACAATTCACTACCTTGTATATGCTATGGATGCTTGGAAGAAATATATGAAAGAATAATAGTAAGTAATAGCATAGACAAGGAAATGAGTTGTTTGAAAAAATGCCTCAAAAAAATGTGATCTCAGGTGATGTTCATCACCATGAGACCCAATTTTTTTGAGGCATTTTTTCAAACAACTCACTGCCTTTTCTATGCTACCACATTTTCCATACATTTCCACCAAAGCATTTTATCAAATAGTTCACTTCATTGACACTATGGCTAAAAGTCTAAAAAAAGGTGCTTTGCAACAAACTATGGATTCTTGGAAAAAATCTATCAAAGAATAATAGTAAGCATAAACAAGGCAGTGAATAGTTTGAAAAAATTCCTCAAAGAAATGTGGTCTCATGGTGATGAAATGCCATTCCATCACCATGAGACCACATTTCTTAGAGGCATTTTTTCAAACAAGTCACTGCCTTTTCTATGCTACCACATTTTCCATACATGTCTACCAAAGCATTTTATCAAGCAGTTCATTTCCTTGTTGCTATGGCTAAAAGCCTAAAAAAGGTGCTTTCCAACAAACTATGGATGCTTGGAAAAAATATATCAAAGCATAATAGTAAGCAATAGCGTAGACAAGGCAGTGAGTAGTTTGAAAAAATGCCTCGAAGAAATGTGGTCTCATGGTGATAGAATGTCATTCCATCACCATACAACCACATTTCCCTGAGGCATTTTTTCAAACAACTCACCGCCTTTTCTATGCTACCACATTTTCCATACACATCTACCAAAGAATTTAATTAATCTACTCACTTTCTTGCTGCTATGGCTAAAAGCCTAAATTAGTTGCTTTCCAACAAACTATGGATGCTTGGAAAATATTTATCAAAGCATAATAGTAAGCAATAACGTAGACAGGGCAGTGAGTAGTTTGGAAATTTTTCTCAAAGAAATGTGGTCTCATGGTGATGGAATGCCATTCCATCACCATGAGACCACATTTCTTTGAGGTATTTTTTCAAATAGCTCACCACCTTTTCTATGCTACCACATTTTCCATACATGTCTACCAAAGCATTTTATCAAACAATTCATTTCCTTGCTACTATGGCTAAAAGCCTAGAAAAGGTGCTTTCCAACAAACTATGGATGCTTGGAAAAAATCTATCAAAGCATAATAGTAAGCAATAGCACAGACAAGGCAGTGAGTAGTTTGAAAAAATGCCTTGAAGAAATGTGATCTTATGATTATGGAATGCCATTCCATCACCATGAGACCACATTTCTTTGAGGCATTTTTTCAAACAACTCATCGTCTTTTCTATGCTACCAAATTTTGCATACATGTCTACCAAAGAATTTTATCAAACTGCTCACTTCCTTGCTGCTATGGCTAAAATCCTAAAATAGGTGCTTTCCAACAAACTATGGATGCTTGGAAAAAATCTATCAAAGCATAATAGTAAGCAATATCATAGTCAAGGCAGTGAGTAGTTTGAAAAAATGCCTTGAAGAAATGTGGTCTCATGGTGATGGAATGCCATTCCATCACCATGAGACCACATTTCTTTGAGGCATTTTTTCAAACAGATCACTACCTAAAGAATAGAAACCAACCCTTTAGCCAAAATTCTCCTCCAAATTCTTTTCAAGGTCCTCATCCTCATCCTCAATTTACCAATCCATGGAACCTTCCACCTTTTATTCCACTTGTTCATGTCCCCACACCTCCCTCTTCATGTTATGATTTCCCTCCATCTCAAAACCAAGAGCACACTATACCACCCCATCCCAGCATAATACCATAGAGAAGGCAATGAACTGTTTGAAAAAATGCCTCAAAGAAATGTAATCTCATGGTGATGGAATGTCATGACACATTTGTTTGTAATGGAATTTCATCATCATGAGACCCCATTTATTTGAGGCATTTTTTCAAACAGTTCACTACCTTCTCTATGCTACCACAATTATCGTACATGTCTACCAAAGTATTTTATCAAATGGTTCACTACCTTGCTGCTATGGGTAAAAGCCTAAAAACTAGTGCTTTCGAACAAGCTATGGATAGGGAAAATAGTAAACATGATAGTCAGAAATATATAGTTTAATAAGTACTCAAAATTTTGTTCATTATCCCATACATTATAAGCCATTAGGTGCATCACTATTGTAGTTTCTGTGATTGAATAAATTGTTGTTTTATTTTCAGATGTTGGAAGTGGATACACCTCCAAATGTTCATAGGGCAATGGAGGTTGGTGTTTCGTCTGCTATAGACTCCTCGATGCCTCTCACAGAGGTATGAGACAGATTACTAAATTTTAATTTACATTCATTGTTATAGCTGTTAGTTAGTGAAAAATCAAACCATTATTGACTCGTAGTTTAATTCCTCTTTGGATGGTTTCTATAGGGCTTCAACATGCCACAACATGGGCATGCAAATATTTCCCTTGAGGAGAGTGATCGTCTAGAGGTGGTAAGTGATTATTTTGTTAAATATATCATTTTTTATACTGTAATTTCTATATATTAATGTCTTTACTTGTTATTGTAACAGATAAGGTTTGATTGAGAACTAAACCTTAGGAGGAGAAGCATGAGCACTCTCCGACCTCAGAGTAAATGAGTGATATACTTATCACCATTTGGTTGACCAACAAAGGGAAATCATTTGTTTGGAGAGCATGGGGAGCAATGACTTTTGATTCCAAAGCCCTTTGTTGTATGCCTATATGAAAATTTGGTATATATTTTGTTTTGGATATATTTGACATTGTATGCCTATATGAAATTCTCGTAAGCCTATATGGCTATTTTGTATATATTTTATACTTATATCGACATATATCGATGTATGCCTACATGGCTATTTGGTTAATACAAATATTTATTATTGATAGTGTCTGTATTTTCATCATAAATCCATGGTTCAATAGATATGAGTTACATGTATTCAAATGTATATTTTACAAATTATGTGTATACTTTGTGACTTATGTGTATTCCAATGTATACTTTGTGACTTATGTGTTTTCATGTGTATACCTTGTATTCATGCATATACTTTATATTAATTTGTGTATACTATGTATTCGTGTGTATACTTCAAGGCTTACATGTATTTGAGTACTTGTGCTTCTCTTATTCACATGTATGCTTGACTTATTCATGTGTATAATTATAAATTGGTTAGCCCTAGCGTTGATCATTGTTGTCCTTCATGGTTTGTCTTGAATATTTATTGATTGATGCTAAATAACTTCAATATTTCTAGGAATACTAGTAGAGTTAAAAATTACAAAATTACACAAATTGAAAAGAAAAGATTAACTATAAATAAATGCACTAATTATTAACTTGATAATTGATTAAGATTGAGTATAATATATATATCAAGAGATGAGCCTTCTAGAATGACAACTACCAACTAGAAAATAGGCAAAGCATTCCCAATACTTTGAAAGCAATAATCCACCCAAAATTACAATGGGAGATAAGGCAAATGAACCCACATAGGCATAACTGAATAAAGAACAGTTCACCCTTCATAGCTTGGTGAAACCATTGCCAAAATTAGAAGATCTTAAAGATAAAGAAGAATTATGATCTATATAATATATAATTAGTACCCACTTTGATGACTACAAAATTTTCAACCATGGGCTTATCATGCTTTGTCAAATTTGGTAAGAAGGCTTACTTAAGATCCTTGAGCAATGGATTTCCTAATGCTCCCTTGTTCTTACATATCTCAATTCAGTTTAATTCAATGAGTTCCATCAAATGCTTCATCTAAAAGCCAAAAACACGTTTTCAATTGGTATTCCATGAGATATTTTATAAAAAGATTCTAGTATATTTAATCTTTTGATTGGAACAACTCCATTAAGAAAAGGATTAATAATCTTCACAATACTTGCAAAACATAATATTCATAGTAGATGATGAGTAGTTAACTTCTTGACACATTATCGTACAAACATTTATCTTGAATAGTCTTTAAACATTTTCACAACATAATCCTCACAATACAAAATGAATTGTTATGTTCTTGATCCATCACCATATAAACACGTCGGAAGATGTATATGTCAAATTTTTGCAATATTATTTACTGTATAGGAAATGGACTTGGGAGAAAGCTTTATAATTTATAATACAAATAAGAAAAGGACTTGGGTGAAAAATTTATTTATCACACCAAATAATAAATGTACATGAGAGCATCACTTGTTTCTCTTAGACTCCAATTTTTAAGCATAGCAAATCATTTCAAATGAAAATGACAAAATGCTTCACAACCAAAGTTTTTAATTGAGGAAAAATAAAATGTTTCCAAGTTCCACCATTATACGCATTTACAATTGGTTGTATATTGTTGTAAGGGCAAGGAATATAATTAAAAAACATCTTGCACTTGCTAGAATTGAGGATGATCATATGCTTTTGGTGTGGAAAACTCAAACTTCTCAATTGTCATGTGAATGTTTCTCTTTTTGATTATTTTGCATGCCATCATAAGGGATCAATCCGGTTGAATGTAGCTCAAAGTGATTTGGCATGTTTGGGTGTGAAAGAGGACCATGCCTAGCGTAAATGTACCTATCGAGACACGTTGTAATAGTCCGTTTGGTCACACAAGTTGCAAAATGAAAGTTGCACCACTTTGCAACTTTACACTGCTTGCATTTGGCAGTGTTTCCATCAAGTGAAAATTGTACACCACGAGAAAATGCCTCTGAGATAACAAAAATTATGAGATTTTATTATAGAGGATCCCAATGCCATCCCGTAGGATACGATGGAGAATTCGTAAGCGTCACAGTTTCAGAGTAATATCATGTCAAAGATTGCAACCATTTTGCACTTTGGACCCTTAAGGGATCATGCTAGTTGAATGTAGCTTGGATTGATTCAAAAATTTTGGGTGTGAAAGAGGACCATTCCTTGTGTAAACGTACCAACCCAAACAAATTCAAATAGTTCATTTGGTCACATGAGTTGAAGAACGAAAGTTGCACCACTTTGCAACTTTACACTGTTTGCATTTGACACTTTTTCCATCAAGTGAAAACCAGACACCACGGGAAAATGACTTCGAGATATCAAAAACTGAGATAGGTTATTGTAGAGGAGCCAAACTCAATTTTGTAGGATCACACGAAGAATTTGTAAGCATCACAATTTCCAAGTAATAGCCCGTCAAAGATTGTAGCCATTTTACACTTTGGACCCTTAAGGGATCGAGTCGGTTAAACATAGCTCAGAGTGATTTGACGTGTTTGGGTTCGAAAGAGGATCATACCTAGAATAAACATACCCATCTGGACGTGTTGGAACAATCCATTTGGTCATACAAGTTGCAAAACAAAAGTTGCACCACTTTGCAACTTTACACTGCTTGCATTTGACACTTTTTCCATCAAGTGAAAACTGGACACCACAGGAAAATGGCTTTGAGATTAAAAAACCAAGAGAGGTTATAGTAGAGGGGCCCAAAATTATCCGATATGCTCAGACATAGAGTTAGTAAGCATCATGGTTTCCGAGTAGTAGCCCGTCAAAGATTGTTGCCCTTTTGCACTTTGAACCCGTAAGGGATCGAGCCAGTTGAACGTAGCTCAGAGTGATTCGATGTGTTTGGGTGAAAAAAAGGACCATTCCTAGTATAAATTTACCCATCTAGATGCATTGGAATAGTTCGTTTAGTCACAAGAGTTGTAGAACGAAAGTTGCACCACTTTGCAACTTTACACTGCTTGCATTTGACCCTTTCTCCATCAAGTGAAAACTGGACACCACGGGAAAATGACTCTGAGATAACAAAAATCAAGAGAGGTTATTGTAGAGGGTCCCAATGTGATCCCATAGGATCAGACTGAGAGTTCGTAAGCATCACGATTTCTGAGTAATAGTTCGTCAAAGAGTGCAACCATTTTGCACTTTGGACCCTTAAGGGATCGAGTTGGTTGAACGTAGCTCAGAGTGACTCAAAATGTTTGGGTGCAAAATATGAGCATATCTAGTGTAAATGTAACCATCTAGATGCATTGGAATAGTTTGTTTGGTCACACGAGTTGTAAAATGAAAGTTGCACCACTTTGCAACTTTACACTGCTTGCATTTGACATTTTTTCCATCAAGTGAAAACTAGACACCACGGGAAAACAACTCCGAGATAACAAAAGCTGAGAGAGTTTATAGTAGAGGGGCCCAACGTAATCTCGTAGGCTCAAACTGAGAGTTCGTAAGCATCACAATTTTTGAGTAGTAGCCCGTCAAAGATTGCTGCTCTTTTGCACTTTGGACCCTTAAGGGATTGAGCCAGTTGAACGTAGCTCAGAGTGATTCGGCATGTTTGGGTGTGAAAGAGGGCCATCCCTAGCATAAAATTACCCTCTAGAGGCGTTGAAATAGTTTGTTTGGTCACACAAGTTGCAAAACAAAAGCTACACCACTTTGCAACTTTACACTGCTTACATTTGACACTTTTTCCATCAAGTGAAAACTGGACACCACAGGAAAATGACTTCAAGATTAAAAAAAATGAGAGAGGTTATTGCAGAGGGGCCCAACGTGATCCTATAGGCTTAGATGGAGAGTTTGTAAGCCTCATGGTTTCTGAGTAATATCCTATCAAAGATTGATGTCCTTTTGCAATTTGGACCCTTAAGGGATTGAATTGGTTGAACGTAGATCAAAGTGATTTGACATATTTGGGTGCAAAAGAGGACCATTCCTAGCATAAACATACCCATCCTGACGTGTTGGAATAGTCTGTTTGGTCACATGAGTTGCAGAATGAAATTTTCACCACTTTGCAACTTTACACTGCTTGCATTTGACACTTTTTCCATCAAGTGAAAACTAGATACCATGAGAAAATGAATCTGAGATAACAAAAACCAAGAGAGGTTATTGTAGAGGGGCCCAATTTAATCCTATAGGATCTGATGAAGAGTTAATAAGCTTCACGGTTTTTGAGTAATAGTCCGTCAAAGATTGTAACCATTTTTCACTTTGGACCCTTAAGGGATCGAGTTGGTTGAACGTAGCTCAGAGTGATTCAACATGTTTAAGTGCAAAAGAGGACAATTCCTAGCATAAACATACCCACCCAGATTCATTGGAATAGTCTGTTTGGTCACACGAGTTGCAGAACAAAACTTGCACCACTTTGCAACTTTACACTGCTTGCAATTAACACTTTTTCCATCAAGTGAAGATTGGACACCACAAAAAAATGACTTCGAGATAAAAAAATTATGTAGAGGTAAGGTGGAGGGCCTACAATTAACTCAAAAAAACCAAACTTTCAAACTGAGAACCCTAGTTTGGTGGGTTTCTTCTCACAATTTCTCTATTCTCCTAGTATTGCTCCAAACAATGATTTTTCTTCATATCTTTTAGAGAAGGCGTCAAACCTAGAAAATAAATATTATTTCAAATACCCTTTTTCCCTTTGGAAACATATCATAAATTTAGTTAGGTTTTTTTTGAAACATCATCCTCAAAATTGGACTGTTACGCTGCTCTTTATGCCTAATTAGGCTCTTTCACGTAGGAGTTTATTAATTCTATATACTCCAAGCCTCAATTATCTTCACCAAAACCCTAGAAATTCCTTATAGGTTCTACCTATGCTCACCAAACCAATTTCCACACTTTCCCAATGCTTCTTTATCAAACCCTAACTCTTAGCCACCTTCATATGCCTAAAACCATGAGTTTTCTATCTAGGGCATCAACCAATGGGTCTCAAAATTTAACCCATGGACCTGTAGACTTCAAGAACATCAAATCCTACATAATTAAACCCATCCCACCAATTATCAGACATTTTCACTGGTGGAATAGGTCACAAATTCATTTTTCTTCTCTTAAACCCTCAAAACTAGGGTTTCCAGGCAATTTTTAGTAATTTGGTTCTAAAACCCTCCAAAATCAATGAAATCTGACAAAATCAATTGGAAATGAAAGAAGATTCACCCCAAAATCAGTTTGAATTCAACTTAGATCATTAGCAACCTGTACGGGGCCGTACAAACCTCTGTAGCAACAAAATACAATGAAAAACACAAGAAAAAGTATAGTGTTTGTTATTCAAATTCAAAATTACAAACTCCAACCTCCTTCCCAACATACACAAATGATTTTTAAACACACCCAAGTCCCCAATCGAAAAAAACTGATTTATTACGTTATTTTCACCTTTTGACCCTTCATATTCCTATTTTTGCATTTTGCAACATGACAACATTTGGAAGAATTGAAAACTTTTGAAAAATGTAGAAATTTGATCCGACCAACCTCCTAGAAACCTAACATGGACTTAATACACATTTGACATGTTCAAAATGACCTTATTACAAAGGAAAACATAAATCAAAACCAAAAATGACAAAATTGCCTCATGTAGGCATGAAACCAACTAGGTGCTCTTGCTCCATACTCCTAGGCAAAAATTTGACTCAAGTCCCTTGAGGACTATGCTGCAACACAAAATCATGCTTTTCCATGCCATTCTCCACCCTCCAAGTGCTTTCTCCATCTGGTAAGCCCTTCCAATGAATCAAGTACTAGAAACTAGCATTATCATTTGCATTCTTGAACTCTTTGCCACTTAAGTTATGCTCCAATTGCTGAGGGTTGCTTGATGGATGCTCCCTGACCTATTTGTCACTTGCACCTACATCTGTAGCTATTAAGTAACCTCTAACATGATTGTAATGAATCTCCTTATGCTTCACTTTTGATTTATGCTTGATCTTACTCTTTTTCCCTTCTAGTTTAGCTTTGAGCTCTTCACCTCTATTTTCAACCTTATCCATATGATATTCTACCTCTTGGATTGTTGCTTTCTCAGATTTACCAACCTCTGATATGAAATTATTTGAATGACCACTATCCTATTTAGAAAGTCTTGAGTGACTCACCTCTTCCATCTTCACATAAACATACTTCTCAAGTCCTTCTTGGATCCCCAAGATCAATTCATCCTTGACCTTCAAAAAATCATATTTTGACACTAACTCAATATCATTTCCCTCCAAAATCAAATTCTTCATGTATGTTGTCTTCACATCTCCAAGTCTAGGAGTGGCTGCAAGGTTCCTATCCTCCTTTTCCTCTACCTTTATAAACTATTTCCTACCAACCATCATCACATTAGCTTGCTTAGCTTATCCTTTATCATCTTCTTTCAAGGGTGTCAAAGTAAAAGAGATTCCATCTTTTTCAATCTCATATGTATTCCTTCTACCATCATACAAAGCATGCCTATAAAATTTCCAAGGTCTCCCTAGCAGAAAATGACACACATCCATAGGTAACACATCACATAGAACCTTATCTTTGTACCCTCCTATATTGAACTCCACCCAAGCTTTCTCATTAACCAAAACATACCAACCCTCATTCAACCAAGAAACTTTATAAGAAGTATCATGCAGTATTCTAGGCAATTTAAGTTTCTCAACCATATCATTAGAAACCATGTTATATGTGCTTCCTAAATCAATTACAACCTTACATACCTTACCCATGCACTTACAAGTGGTTTTGAAGAGTGTCCTTCTTTTTGATGGCTCCTTCTCCTTTTATGCTTTGATGAGTGTTCTCCTTACCAAGAGTGAGTCTCCAACTTCAGGAGCAACATGCTATGATGGAGAGTTTACACTCTCATTATCCTCTTCTTGTACCACTTGAGCTCTCCTTTCTCCTCCATGTGAAGTAGTAGGCTGATTTTTATTACACTACCATTCTTGATGTCCAATTTTGTTACACTGATAACACCTTCCCGTGAATCCACTAGAGCCTCCTCCTTGACCTCCAAATCTACCTCTAAAGCCTGATCTACCTCCTCTAGATCCACCTCTTTGATCTGCAACTTGTTCATTGGCTTTTCTTGTATCTTCTTGACCTTCATATGACTGCCTTGAAGTAGAAAATGTCCCTCTTCCTCTAGAATTGCTACCTCTGACCCTTGTTTGTTTTTCTTTCCTTATCTTTAAATTTTCTTCTGCCCTTATTGCCATTTGATAGCATTCCTCAACCATTCTTAGATTTTCCAAAGTTAACTCATCTTGGATTTTGAATCTCGACCCACTAAAGTATCTAGCTACCTTCTCCATATAATCCTCCATGTGACCTTCTCTTATGCTCAACTTATAAATTTCATCATTATATGCTTTGAAATCCATCTCTCTTTGTTTCAAACCTTGAAGTTTCTTGTACATTTGAAGTGTATAATCACTTGCTAGAAAATTTCCTTTAAGCTTTGCCACCATTCTGTCCCAAGAGAAAATCTTTGACTTTCGTTTCTTCCTCCTCCCAGTTTTCTCATAATCCCACCATAATATGGCATGCCCATTCAACTTTGTTTTTTCTATCTTGATCTTTTGCTCCTTGGGTACATCTTCACACTCAAAATAGTTATCAAGTGTTGCAATCCAATCCAAAAGATCTTCTTCATTCAAATTACCTCCATACATAGGCAAATCAATATTTACCTTGTGTTTATCTCTCATGACTACTCTCAGTAGCTTAGCCATCCTCTGCTCATCAGGATCCAATTGCTCTTCCTCTTCCTCTTCTTCATTCTCGTTTGTCTCTTCTTTTTCGGAGTCACTCTCCACACTCACAACCTTACCTCTTCTCTAACCTATTTACATATCCTCAAGCCTTTCTACCATCCTATCTTGTAGTTCCTTCAACCTTCTAATCCCTCTTGTAGTTTTCTCTGCCATCTCATTCACCTTCCTAGCTATAGTTTTACCTTTTGGAGGCATCTTGCTCTTTTCTCACTTCACTCTTTCCCTTTTCAGATGATACCTATGATTTAATAGAAATTTGATGTAGAGGTAAGGTGGAGGGCCTCAAATTAACTCAAAAAAACCAAACTTTCAAAATTAGAACCCTATTTTGGTGGGTTTCTTCTCACAATTTCTCTATTCTCTTAGTAGTGCTCCAAACAATGAATTTTATTCATATATTTTAGAGAAGGCCTAAAATCAGAAACTAATCATAATTTTAGATATTATTTTTTCCCTTTGGAAACATATCATAAATTTAGTTAGGGTTGTTTTGAAACATCATCCTCAAAATTGGACTGCTACACTACTCTTTAGGCCTAATTAGACTTGTTCACATAGGGGTTTATTGATTCTATATAATCCAAGCATCAATTATCTTCACCAAAACAGTAGAAAAACCTTACAGGGTCTTCCTATTCTCACCAAACTGATTTACACACTTTCCTAATGCTTCTTTATCAAACCCTAACTCTTAGCCACCTTCATATGCCTAAAACCATGAGTTTTCTATCTAGGGCATCAACCAATGGGTCTCAAAATTTAACCCTTGCACTTTAAGACTTCAAGAACATAAAATACTACCTAATTACACCAATTCCACTAATTATATACATTTTCACTGATGGAATGGGTCACAAATTCATTTTTCTTCTCTCAAACCCTGAAAACCAAGGTTTCTAGGCAATTTTTAGTAACTTGGTTCTAAAACCCTACAAACTCAATGATATTAGAAAAAATAAATTGGAAATGAAAGAAGATTCACCCCATCATCGATTCCAATTCAACTTAGATCATTAGCAGCCTATACGGGGCCATACCGACCTCTATAGCAACAAAATACAATAAAAAACACAGGAGAAGTATAGTGTTTGTTATTCAAATTCAAAATTACAAAATCCAACCTCTTTCCCAACGTAAAAAAAATCCTTTTAACAAACACAAGCCTACCCAACTGAAAATAACTGACTTCTTACATTATTTTCACCTTTTGACCCTTCATATTCCCATTTTTGCATTTTGCAACATGACAACATTTGCAAGAATTGACAACTTTTGCAAAATGTAACAATTTGACCCCACCAACCTCCTAGCAACCTAAATAGGACTCAATACACATGTGACATGGTAAAAATGACCTTATTACAAAGGAAAACACAAACCAAAACCAAAAATGACAAAATTGCCTCATGGAGGCATGAAACCAACTAGGTGCTCCTGCACCACAAAAATTGAGAGAGGTTATTGTAGAGGTGCCCTACATGATCTTGGTGCCTCAAATAGAATTCCCATAATTGACACGGTCTTCAAGTAGCAAGAAGTCAAATATTGTTTCCCTTTTGCAATTTGGACTATTAAGGGATTACATTACAAATGTTTGAGGGCAACAATAAATTTCAAAATTTTAGTAAATATCATTACAAATGTTTATGTGAATGGATGGTATGCTATATTGATATTGATATATAATAATTAGGCTGATTTGTTTTAATAAATGATTTTTTTATAATAAGTTAGTCAATTGGTGCTAGTTATAATAGGGAGAGAATAAAAGAAGAAAAAGAATGATTGGTAACCATCAATGGTTATTACACTCACTATATTAATAATATGATGTTTACAATAGAATGAGAATTATTTGGTAGTCCTAATTGTTGTGTTTGTGCTACAATTGTATAATATGTTTCATACATCATTTTGAAACCCAAGTGCTTGTACTTGTAGGCACAATGCTTTCTCAAAACTATCAAGTGGTAATAAAAAATCATGAGAAAAAAATCAAACTATATGAATTCCAACACCCCACTTAAATCAAATATTCAATCAATGTGCCCCATTTTCATGCACACAAACTCTACTTATAAGATTCTCTCATAATAAACAAAAATACAATTCAAGGATGCCTTAGGTACTCTGTTCTCACAGATCTTTTACAATTTCACTCATACATTTGAGATGCTTGTCAATGCGGTAGGATTGACAAGGTAGAGGCAGCATGAGAAAATGCTTCATAGAAATGGGATCTCACGGTGATGTACATCACTATGAGACCCCATTTATATAGGCATTTTCTCATGTTGAAAAGGTAGGGGAAACATGAGAAAATGCCTCATAGAAATGGGGTCTCACGGTGATGTACATCACTATGAGACCCCATTTCTATGAGGCATTTTCTCATGCTGCCCCTACCTTGTCAACCCTACCACATTGGCAAGCTAGTGAGCTCACTAGCTTTCGAATGCTACCACATTTTGCATACATGTCTTATCCATGATTCCATTTTGAGCCTATCTTACTATCAAGGCATGCCACATGACCACATTTATTTAAGGCATTCCATCCAAAAAATCATATGACCATTGGCAAGCTAGTGAGCTCACTAGCTTGCCAATACAGTAGGGTTGACAAGGTAGGGGCAACATACAAAAATACTCATATAAATGGGGTCTCACGGTGATCGACCATCACTGTGAGACCCCATTTATATGAGGCATTTTTTCATGCTGCCCCTACCTTGTCAACCTTACCACATTGGCAAGCTAGTGTTTTGTCAATAGAGATGAAAACCAAAATAGTTTCAAAGATCTATCAATGTGGGAGGAGTATATTCCAATTCTGTAGAGACATGTATGGAAAATTTGGTAGCATAAACAATGCAATCAATCGTTGACAAGGTAGGGGCAGCGTGAGAAAATTCCTCATATTAATGGGGTCTCACGGTGCTCTACATCACCGTGAGTTCCCATTTCTATGAGGCATTTTTTCACGTTGCCCCTACCTTGTCAACCCTTTCGCACTGACAAGCTAGTGTTTTCTCAATACAGATGAAAACCAAAATAGTTTCAAAGATCTATCAATGTGGGAGGAGTATATTCTAATTTTGTAGAGACATGTATGAAAGATTTGGTAGCATAGACAATCCAATCGGTTGTTTGATAAAATTCACATCACCATGAGGTCCCGTTTCTTTGAGGTTTTTCTTCAAACAACTGATTTCCTTGTCTATGTTGTTTGATAAAATGCTTTGGTAGACATGTATGAAAAATTTGGTAGCATAGACAAGGCAATCAATTGATTGGTATATTTGTTTGACAAAATACCTCAATGAGATATGTCCTTGTGGACTAGAATGATTACAAGATATGCCCAAAATAGATTTTCAAGCATATGCAATTTGTAGGTGTAAAACTAAATTCAACTACATTTTCCAACATCCCCCATGCCTATACCAAAATGAAAGCTTTAGAGAGTGGTATGCACATCCATAGTAAAGGATTGAGAAATGATGTATTATTTTACTTATAACTTTTTTCATATGTATGTGTATACAAAATGTGGAAGCATACATAAGGTAAGTCAATTGTTTAACAAAATGCCTCAAAGAGATGTGGTTTAAAAATGTAATTGGAAAGTGTAAAGAATTGTGTAATTTAAAGTGTGCATTGACAATCTAAGGTTATAATGACAAACAAACAATGATCAACATGGAATATAAAAAATAAAAAAATCAAAGCAAACCAAAATAGAATGAAAGAAAATGCATAAAGACTTCACATACCTAAAAAACTAGAGTTTCGAATGGAGGAGTTCTACCCAATTATGTAGCCTTTGCTTCTTTCTTCAAACTCATCAACAATTTGACTTTTTCAAAATCTTGTTCCCCTCCAAACTTCAATTGTATATCACCCTTCAATGGAATTCAGACTTGAATTGATATTATATGCCTTTCAATGTGAAAACTCTGCTATTTCATGCAAAGGTGGTGGAATATGAAAAATTTGCATGCACACTTCACAAAATCATCAAAAAGCTTTTTTTGTCAAAACACACGCATAACCAAGAGAATATGCAGACTGTGAGCCTTGAGATCATGGGTATATTGAGTTTTTAACCATTTTTAGAGCAAGACAAAACACACTCGCGTTATAACATGAGCGTATTATGTCTTGCTAAAATAACGATCATATCTCTACTACAAAACACACTCACATTATGAGAAAGTTATTTTTTTATGTTTCTTTTCTCTCTTTCTCTCTATCACCTACCCTCTACCCTTAAACCCTTAAACAATCTACCCTCTACCCTCTATCTCCCTCCCTCCCTCTCTCTCTCAATTCTCTCTCTCTCTCTCACTCCTTCTATCTCTATCCCCTCTGCCCTTTACCCTCTACCCTCTCTCTCTCTCACTTCAATTCTCTCTCTCCTACCCCCTCTCCCTCTCTCAAGTCTCTCTCTCTCTCTCTCACTCCTATCTCTCCCCTCTACCCTTAACCATCTACCCTTAACCTTTAAACCCTTAAGCCCTTAACCCTCACTCCTTCTATCCTCTACCCTTAACCCTCTCTCCCCTCTACCCTCTACCCTTAACCCTTAAACCCTTAACCCACTCCTTCTATCTCTCTCCCCTCTACCCTTAACCCTCTACCCTAAAACATTAAACCCTAAACCCTCTACTCTCTACCCTTAAACCCTCTCCCCTCTACCCTTAAACCATCTACCCTCTACCCTTTATCTCTCTCCCACTCCCTCCCTCTCTCTCTCAAGTCTCTCCCTCCTACCCCATCTCCCTCTCTCAAGTCTCTCACTCACTAACTCCCTCTATCTCTCTCCCCTCTACCCTTAACCCTCTACCTATATCTCTACCCTTTATCTCTCTTCCAATCCTCTACTCTCTCTCTCTCTCTCTCTCTCTCTCTCTCACTCCCTATATCTCTCTCCCCTCTACCATTAACCCTATATACTAAACCCTTAACCCATAAACTGTAAACCCTTAGCCCGTAAAATGTAAACCCTTAGACCCTCTACACTAGCTTACCAATTCGGTGAAATATCACCAGGAGACCCCATTTCTTGGAACCATTTTTTCAAACAGGCCACTACCTTGCCAATTTCACCAAATTAGCAAGCTAGTGGACCCACTAGCTTGCCAATTCAGTGAAATTGGAAACCTAGCTTGGCTTGTTTGAAAAAATGGGTACAAGAAATCACCAGGGGACTCCATTTTTTCAAACAGGCCAAGTTAGGTTTCCAATTTCACCAAATTGGCAAGCTAGTAGGCCCACTAGCTTGCCAATTTAGTGAAATTGGAAATGTAGTGGCCTATTTGAAAAAATGGGTGCAAGAGATGGGGTCTCCCAGTGATTTACATCATCGAGAGACACCATCTCTTGGACCCATTTTTTCAAACAAACCAAGTTAGGTTGCAAATTTCACCGAATTGGCAAGCTAGTGGGGTCTCTCTCTCTCTCTCTCTCTCTCTCCCTCTCCCTCTCTCTCTCTCCCTTGTACCCTTAACCCTAAACCCTAATCCCTCAACCCTTAAACCCAAGTAAACTCTCTACCTAATCCCTCAACCCTTAATCCCTCAACCCTTAAACCTTCAACCCTTAAAGCCTCAACCATGTACCCTCTACCCTTTACCCTCAACCCTCAACCCTTAAACCCTAATCCCTCAACCCCTATACCCTCTACCCTATACATTGGACCCTAAACCCTAATCCCTCAACCCTATACCCTCAATCCTCTACCCTCAACCTTAAACCCTCAACCCTTAAACCCTAAACCCTTAAACCCTCTACCCTCTACCCTCTACCCTATACATTAAACCCTCAACCCTCAACCCTAATACTTAAACCCTCTACCCTCTACCCATCAACCCAATACCCTCTACCCTCGACCCTAATCCCTCAACCCTCAAGCCTTAAACCCTTAAACCCAAGTAAACTCTCTACCCTAATCCCTCAACCCTTAACCCTTGAACCCTAAACCCTTAAAGCCTCTACCCTCTACCCTCTACCATATACATTAAACCCTCAACCCTTAATTCTCAACCCCCAACCCTTAATCCATCAACCCTAAACCCTTAAAACATCAACCCCTATACCCTCTACCATCTACATTGGACCCTCCACCCTAACCCGTCAACCATATACCCTCAAACCTATAGCCTAAACCCTCTACCATCAAACCTAAACCCTTAAACCTTCTATCCTCTACCCGTAATCCTAATCCATAAACCCTATACCCTCAACCCAATACCCTAAACCATCAACCCTATAGGTCCTCAACCCTATACCCTCAATTCTCAATGCTCTACTCTATACATTGGATCCTCGACCCTCATATATATATGTCCCTCCCTCTTATTCTCTCCTTCTCTCTATCTTGATTCTCCCTCCATCTCTCCCTCTCTACCCTAATCCCTCAACCCTTAAACCCTTAAACACTCAACCCTAAACCCTCAACCCTCAACCATTAAACCCTATACCCTCTACCCTCTACCCTAATCCCTCAACCCTTAAACCCTTAAACCCAAGTAAAATCTCTACCCTAATCCCTCAACCCTCAACCCTTAATCCCTCAACCCTTAAACTCTCTACCCTCAACCCTCAACCCACAACCCTTAAACCCTAATCCCTCAACCCCTATACCCTCTACCCTATACATTGGACCCTCAACCCTAATCCATCAACCCTATACCCTCAACCCTCTACCCTCAACCTTAAACCCTAAACCCTTAAACCCTCTACCCTCTACCCTCTACCCTATACATTAAACCCTCAACCCTCAATTCTCAACCCTCAACCATTAATCCATCAACCCTCAACCCTAATCCTTCAACCATAAACCATCAAGCCTATACCCTAAACCCTCTACCCTCAACCCTAAACCCTTAAACCCTAAACCCTTAAACCCTAAACCCTTAAACCTTCTACCCTCTACCCTCAACCCTCACAACAACACAATAGGCAATTAGCATCGAATTTTGCGTCAAAATTTAGTGTATTTGAGTGCATGAATTAAACAATTTGGCTAGTGCCCAACTCAGTGAAAACAGGCATGGTCAGCTCGATGTCGGATTTAGTGTCGCATTTCATGCCGAATTTAGTGTTGGGAAATCATAGCACTTCTGTTGGCGCCTCAAATTGCGTTGAGTAGTAGCGTCAAAAATTGCGCTGAAATGGGCGCCCAATTTGGCTTCCGATTTTACTTCGATGTCTACTCCTATTTTTGCTTCTAGTTTTGCTTCCAATTTGACATCTAGTTTCGCCACCAGGTTTGCTTCCAATTTTGCTTCTAGTTTTGCCTCCAGGTTTGCTTCCAATTTTGCTTCCATTTTTCCTTCCAGTTTTGCTTCTGGGTTTGCTTCCAAGTTTTTTTTTGGGTTTGCTTCCAGTTTTGCTTCTGATTTTTCTTCTAGTTTTGCTTCTAGTTTTGCTTCCAAGTTTGCTTCCGGTTTTGCTTCCAGTTTTGCTTTCGATTTTTCTTTTATGTTTGCTTTCAGTTTTGCTTCCAAGTTTGCTTCTAGTTTTGCTTCCAGTTTTTCTTCCATTTTTGCTTCGAGGTTTGCTTCCAGTTTTGCTTCCAATTTTGATTTCAAGATTGCTTCTAGTTTGCCTTCCATTGTTGCTTCCTTTTTTGCTTCTAAAAATGCTTCTATTTATTAATTTAATATGTTTTATTTCAATTTGATTAGTTAAATATATTGTGCCTCTTAAATAAATCATATGATTATAGAGTAAGTAATTTAATTATTTAACTCATATGATTAAATAACAATATAATTATTGTAACATGATCATCATCTATAATTAAAACAAGTGAGTCAAATATTTATAATTTAATTGAATTTGACAACATCCATCCTGAGCGGTAAATTAAAATCATTATACTTAATAAATATCCATCCAAAAATCATCGACCACTTTTAATATATATAAATTGACAAGTCAATACTGATAAGATCATCATCATATATAACAAAAACAAGTGAAAGTCAAATATGCTATTACATCAAAAACTTGTCAAAATGATACATGTCCAACAGTCAACATAAGTGAAAATGATACATGTACAAATGATATAAATAAAATTGATAAATTATGTAACTCAAATTGATACAAGTCAAGATGATACATGTCCAAATGATATAGTGTTGAAAATGATACATGTCAATATGATACAACTCAACAATATAGTACTGTAGGCTATGAAAATGATACATATGATAGTAACCATGAAAAGAGTCATCATAACGATATATCAACAATGATCCATGATGTAATCTATATGATCACGAATGTCACTGGTTACTATCACCAACTATCTCATCATCATCATTTTCATTGGCCTAGGTGTCTTCCATATCTGCGTCATCATCATCCTCTGCCATGTGATCTATACTAGCAAAACCTATATTTTATGGATCAATATCATGTTGAGGATCATCTTGATATTTTGGAAGACCCGTGTTCTGCAAAAAAAACATTTAAAATGAAAAATTTATTATTTATTTCATGCAATAATTTATTTTTCTATTATATATCTAATATAACAACATATGAGACAAAACCATAATCATATTACATCATATCAAAGCACACATACCATATTAAAATTTTAACAAAGTTACAACTAATATTGGTGAGTCAGGAGAAACTTCAGCTTTCAAAAACAAAGCCAATTAGGCTGGCAGACTTGTGGATCAAGCCAACATTTGGTGGAAGAGGAAGAAAGATGATTGGAACTCTGAAGGCCCACCATAATGGATTTCAGTATTCAACCATGAGAGAAAAAGAGAGAGCTAATATCATGTATCAAAACATTAAGCATGCATTCTTCTAGCCAGCGGAGAAGGAGATGATTAATTTGCTTCATTAGGTTGGCAGACGTGTGGATCAGGCCATCATTTGGTGGAAGAGGAAGAAAGATGACTAGAACTCTGGAGGCCCACCATAATGGATTTCAATATTCAACCATGAGAGCAAAAGAGAGAGTTGATATCACGTATCAAAACATTAAGCATGCATTCTTCCAGCCAGCGGAGAAGGAGATGATTACTTTGCTTCATTTTTATTTGCATAACCATATCATGGCGTGGGAATCAAGAAGACCAAGGATGTCTAGTTTTATGTGGAGGTAATGTATGTGGTCCAAACTTTAGGAGGGTCAATAAGGTCAATGTATGATCCTGATGAAATTGAGGAAGAACAATAAGAGAGGGACAAGACTACAGAAACACAAAACATGTAAGAGCTATGGGAGCAGCCTCATCTAAAAGATTAGATTGCATAATCATGGATTGCATAAACACAAAACATGTAAAAAAGGAAAGATGCTAAAATTGCAGACTGATTATATCCTAAAAATAAGATCATGCTATCCATAATGCACAAAATTATTTTAAGGCATTCAAAAAACAAAATAGAGATATAGTCTCCCCACTAAAATACAAGCATACATAGTAATCAGGGGTTAAATTCCTTTAACAGTTTTCTCAAAAACATACGATGGTAAAATAATTAGCTTTGAATTAACAAGGATAGGTACAAGAACTTATGATTTGCCTCTAGATGTAGAAGGGCGCTTCACTTGAGCACCCCCCATGTAGCTCTCCTCCCTTCCTCTCTTCATTTATATGACCACCAATCTCACCTCAAGCTGCTCTTGCAAAAAAATAATATCATACTCATTACAATTAGTTTAGGTTTAATGTTTCTACAGCCCCCTCCTCCTCCTCTCCTTACAATCACAAAAAGCATGAATCCTTCACAGAAAAAATCCCAAATTCTCAAATAGTCAAAATGGATATAAATTCAAAACCCAAAAAAATAAACCCAATAAAAACAGAAAATACTCAAACACCAAAATTAAGATCAAGCTCCTCTAAAATCCAAGAAGAAAAAGCAAAAAAGAATCACATAAAATTGAAGCTTCTGGAACAAAAGTATTCAACCACATATTTTTGTCCAGAGGTCAAGAGATCAAGACTCACGAAGCTTATTTCATTTTCACTACCTTTTGTCGCATTTTTTTCTTTCTTTAACAGATCCTTGCAAGCTTAATGATAGATTATAAATAAATGCTTTCATTGAAACCCCAACTATTACTAAAGCTTTCTTAAAAAGGAGCATCAATTTAAAACATATACATGCAAGGCATTTCAGGGCTTAAATAGACTAGCCTCTGCACTAAACACTTTCCACAAACAAACATAGGGCATTGCAATATAATATAAAATAAAATAAAAAACAAAAGTAAATTGTGAACCAAGATGAGCACCACAGACCTTGTTTTGAAGCACAAAAATCCGTTGTTCGAAAATTTTTGAACCTTTGCCGATCCGCTGCAATGAAAATCAATCACAATTCCATCAAATCCATGAAATACTAAGGCATAAACATATCCTCATCCTCCTTCTGCTGCTCCTCCTTAAAAAATTGTCAAGCGAGTAAGAGAGCTATGGGAGCAGTCACATCTAAAATATTTTGAACTAGAGTTTGATATACCATTTAGAGAGCTTGGTTTTCATGGAGTTCTCAAAAACATACGATGATAAAACAATTAGCTTTGAATTAACAAGGATAAGGATAAGAACTTATGATTGCCTCTAGATGTAGAAGGGTGCTTCACTTGAGCACCCCCATGTAGCTCTCCTCCCTTCCTCTCTTCATTTATATTACCACCAGTCTCACCTCAAGCTGCTCTTGCAAAAAAAAAGATATCATATTCATTACAATTAGTCTAGGTTTCTTGTTTCTACAACCCCTTCCTCCTCCTTCCCTTACAATCACAAAAAGCATGAATCCTTCACACACAAAACCCCAAATTCTCAATAGTCAAAATGGATATAAATTCAAAACCCAATAAAAACACAAAATACTCAAACACCAAAATTAAGATCAGGCTCCTCTAAAACCCAAGAAGAAAAATAAAAATAAAGAATCACATAAAATTGAAGCTTCTGGAACAAAAGTATTCAACCACATATTTGTGTCTAGAGGTCAAGAGATCGAGACTCGTGGAGCTTATTTCATTTTCACTACCTTCTCTCACATTTTTATCTTTCTTAAACAGATCCTTGCAAGCTTAATGGCAGATTAAAAATAAATGCTTTCATTGAAACCCCAACTATTACTAAAGCCTTCTTAAAAAGGAGCATCAATTTAAAACATATGCATGCAAGGCCTTTCAGGGCTTAAATAGACTAGCCTTTGCATTAAACACTTTCCACAAACAAATAGAGGGCATTGCAATATAATACAAAATAAAATGAAAAACAAAAGCTAATTGTGAACCAAGATGAGCAGCACAAACCTTGTTTTGAAGCATAGAAAGCCGTTGTTCAAAACAATTTGAACCTTCTCCGATCCGCTACAACCAAAATCAATCACAATTCCATCAAATCCATGAAATACTAAGGCATAAACATATCCTCGTCCTACTACTACTCCTCCTCCTTAAGGATTTTTCAAGTGAGTAAGAGAGCTATGGGAGAAGCCTCATCTAAAATATTTTGAACTAGAGTTTGATATACCATTTAGAGAGCTTGGTTTTCATGGAGTTCTAAAAAATATACGATGATAAAATAATTAGCTTTGAATTAACAAGGATAAGGACAAGAACTTACGATTGCCTCTATATGTAGAAGGGCGCTTCACTTGAGCACCCCCCATGTAGCTCTCCTCCCTCCCTCTCTTCATTTAAATGACCACCAATCTCTCCTCAAGCTGCTCTTGCAAAAAAAAAATATCATATTCATTACAATTAGTCTAGGTTTCTTGTTTCTACAATCCCCTCCTCCTCCTTCCCTTACAATCACTAAAAGCATGAATCCTTCACAGAAAAAACCCCAAATTCTCAACAGTCAAAATGGATATAAATTCAAAACCCAAAAAAACAAACCCAATAAAAACACAAAATACTCAAACACCAAAATTAAGATCAGGCTCCTCTAAAACCCAAGAAGAAAAAGCAAAAAAGAATCACATAAAATTGAAGCTTCTGGAACAAAAGTATTCGACCACATATTTATGTCCAGAGGTCAAGAGATCAAGACTCGCGGAGCTTATTTCATTTTCACTACCTTCTATCGCATTTTTTTCTTTCTTTAATAGATCCTTGCAGGCTTAATGACAGATTAAAAATAAATGCTTTCATTGAAACCCCAACTATTAGTAAAGCTTTCTTCAAAAGGAGCATCAATTTAAAACATATACATGCAAGGCCTTTCAGGGCTTAAATAGACTAGCCTCTGCACTAAACACTTTCCACAAACAAACATAGGGCATTGCAATATAATATAAAATATAATAAAAAACAAAAGTAAATTGTGAACCAAGATGAGCACCACATACCTTGTTTTGAAGCACAAAAATCCGTTGTTCAAAAAAATTTGAACCTTTGCCGATCCACTGCAATGAAAATCAATCACAATTCCATCAAATCCATGAAATACTAAGGCATAAACATATCCTCATCCTCCTTTTGCTCCTCCTCCTTAAAAAATTGTCAAGCGAGTAAGAGAGCTATGGGAGCAGCCACATCTAGAATATTTTGAAGTAGAGTTTGATATACCATTTAGAGAGCTTGGTTGTCATGGAGTTCTCAAAAACATACGATGATAAAATAATTAGCTTTGAATTAACAAGGATAAGGATAAGAACTTACGAATGCCTCTAGATGTAGAAGGGCACTTCACTTGAGCACCCCCATGTAGCTCTCCTCCCTTCCTCTCTTCATTTATATTACCACCAGTCTCACCTCAAGCTGCTCTTGCAAAAAAAAAGATATCATATTCATTACAATTAGTCTAGGTTTCTTGTTTCTACAACCCCCTCCTCCTCCTTCCCTTACAATCACAAAAAGCATGAATCCTTCACACACAAAACCCCAAATTCTCAATAGTCAAAATGGATATAAATTCAAAACCCAATAAAAACACAAAATACTCAAACACCAAAATTAAGATCAGGCTCCTCTAAAACCCAAGAAGAAAAATAAAAATAAAGAATCACATAAAATTGAAGCTTCTGGAACAAAAGTATTCAACCACATATTTGTGTCCAGAGGTCAAGAGATCAAGACTCGTAGAGCTTATTTCATTTTCACTACCTTCTCTCGCATTTTTATCTTTCTTAAATAGATCCTTGCAAGCTTAATGGCAGATTAAAAATAAATGCTTTCATTGAAACCCCAACTATTACTAAAGCCTTCTTAAAAAGGAGCATCAATTTTAACATATGCATGTAAGGCCTTTCAAGGCTTAAATAGACTAGCCTTTACACTAAACACTTTCCATAAACAAACAGAGGGCATTGCAATATAATACAAAATAAAATAAAATAAAAAAGTTAATTGTGAACCAAGATGAGTACCACAAACCTTGTTTTGAAGCATAGAAATCCATTGTTCAAAAAAATTAAACCTTCGCTGATCCGTTGTAATGAAAATCAATCACAATTCCATCAAATCCATGAAATACTAAGGCATAAACATATCCTCGTCCTGCTGCTGCTCCTTCTCCTTAAGGATTTTTCAAGCGAGTAAGAGAGCTATGGGAGAAGCCTCATCTAAAATATTTTGAACTAGAGTTTTATATACCATTTAGAGAGCTTGGTTTTCATGGAGTTCCTTTCAAAGCCTCTTCTTTTATTATTCTTACGGTAAACTATTTGGTAGAGTTGGTGGAATTACCTTTCTTAGTAATCACTATTAGTGAGATTGAGAATGATTAATCTTGAGAGAGTAGGACTTGGGTAAAAGGCATTTGATATGGCTATTGTTTTCAAATACTTCAAGAGGGATGTACTCTGAATGTACGCCATTCCTCAATCTTCATTTGATGGCATCAAGGAATGGCTGAACTCCATGGATATAAAGTATTATGAAAGCAGAATGAACTTGAACTAGTGGCCAATTTTAAGGAAATTTCCTTTACATGCAAGGATTCAAAGCACATCAACCACGTGGTACAAATGTTTAAATCCCAAAGATGATTTCTAGCAATGAAAGAGTTTGAAAAGGCAGAGAGAGCTACACTGGTGACTCAAGAGAAAATTCAGCTTTTAAAAAAAAAGCCAATTAGGCTAGCAAATGTGTGGATCAGGCCAACATTTGGTGGAAGAGGAAGAAAGATGACTGGAACTATGGAGGCCCACCATAATGGATTTTGGTATTCAACCGTGAGAGCAAAAGAGAGAGCTGATATCATGTATCAAAACATTAAGCATACATTCTTCCAGCCAACAGAGAAGGAGATGATTTGCCTCCATTCTTTAAGCCAACAAAAGGGTCCAATTTTCTCCTCAAACGTAGAGTGAAATTGGCCTCCATTTCTTCTTTGGTACACTAGCTTCCAAACCGCCTCATACCGCAAACTGAGAAGCATCAAACGAAATACCTTGTGTGTCTTCAAAACACATCTTATTGTCAACCCTCACCATTAATGTCGAACGTGCGTCCAACGCCGCCAACAATACCTTCATCAATGCTTCAAGTCCTTCAGGAATTTAAAACACATTCCTCTACTTGCTAGCATTAACTCCTTCCTTCATTAATTACAATGGACAAATTTCCTCCAAATGAATTCCACTAAAATCTTCTATTCTTATTTCCTCCACCTTTGCAAAAGATAGAGCCCATTTCAATAGGGTATTTGCTTCGGAAATGTCTATGCAGGCAACAAATTTTTGATTTGATTGCATTTATTAATTAATTAATACAGTCAAATCAATTAATGGTGGAATGTGTTGCCTGCATAGACAATACTTTTCCTAATCACACCCTACAGATGCCAAGCATCAATTCCTCAATTTATTATTGCTTGGATTACTTGGATGAATTGTTGGCAGAAAAAAATAGGATTATTTTGGATGCTTCTTCCATTCATTTTGTATCAACTTATGTTCATGAAGACACAAAAGTTAATAGCTCAATCAGGTAGAGTTTTTGTGATTTTCAAATGAAGAGTAAGGTACATTTTTATTTCTGCTACATTACATTCATGTGCATAAACAAAATTAGAAGATTACATTACTAGATTGCATTTATGCAGATGCATATAATATAGGAAAGATTGCACAATCCTTTCAAAACTGTAGTCTTTATTGATAATATAAATGTATGTTGTTCCACACAAGCCATGGAATTGACTATTTGAATGCATATAATTGAAAATCTATACATTTATAGATACAAAAGAGAAAAATGCACATAAAGAGAAAGGGGACTCATCATTGCCTCAATGACGAATCCTGGTTGCTTTGTTTTGCATCATCTTCAGTCTTCTCGCTTGTCTAAGCCTCCAAGTTGATGTCTTCCTTGCTGCTCCTAGGTTTCCTGCATTTGAGTGAGAAGAGTGTTGTTAGAGCAATGAAGGATCACCAGTCAAAATATGTGCATACATCTATAAACATATAATTTGATCATCATGTGCATTAAAACAACTTGCATACCATAGATGTCCAGGAAAACAAGAAAGTTATCAACATAGCCATGATTCTGACAAAACTGATCATCAAGGATTCCAAGATAGTTTTCATTAATAGTCTGGTTAAAATTAAGAAGCCCTAAGCATCATAATAGTGACAATAATTGAATATGAGGGGCAGTCATGTAGATTAAAAGATTACACAATAGTCATCACTTGCAAAGATAGAGAGAACATGTTTCCACATAACAAATTAAATCGAATGCATGAAAGGTACAATGATGAAGTCCATAATAGTGAATGTTTCTTATAAAGAGGGATTGAAGGATAAAATTTTGTATCAAGGAGAACAAGGTAACCTCAAACTCTGTTGTACTTGAGTATGATAGTACCTGAGCTTCTGGTGTTTCTAGATGGAACCTATAGCGAAAAAGTGTAGTCTCCATCTGAAGGAACCGTCTTCGGAGCCCTTCCGTGAAATGAGGGTTGAAAACATTAGAAGAAAAGAAATATCATAATTCTAAAGTAATAATTTGTATCAAGACAAATGTTAGAAAATATAATTAAAAAGACAAATCCTTACAATTGCACCTCAAATTGAACCAAACAATAACAAAAAATGTGCCCTGATAAATCTTGTAGATTTAAACAACTTGAAAAGACCACTTTGGAGACAACAAAGCAATAAATAAGCATGAAAATTGGCACATCAATTGAGCACTGAAGATGGATTACGAGTTATAATGTATCTACTCCATTATATTGCTCAAAATATAAAAAAACATAACATGAGTTCTTTTGATATGAATAAGTGGATGAGATAGTCTAGTATCTATTCTAATGGATTGAAATGATGATGATATTATGATCAAAATTGGATCTCGATTTCCCTATTTTTACAGGGGGCAACAAGCTTCAAACCTGTTCACAAAAGTTACATTGTTTCTTAACTAAAGCATAATTAACACAACATAGAAACTTAAAAATATAGGTACATTCCAATTGTTGCCAAACATTAAATAATGCTTGTGTTTGTTGATAGGTAGAAGATTTTGATGAAACACATACTAATACCCAATATCCAACTGGGTTATTGAGATTTGGATGGGATCCAAACCATCCTTTAAACCATACCAGGGTGAAAAGAGCAAGATTAAAGAGAAAACCCAAAAGTGTTTCACATCGGCTCAAGGTACAATCCAACCTGGTTATGACATTGATAGCAATCCAAATTTTCCTGAACCATCCATACCCGAACGTTGCATCACAATCTATTCTTCCTGCACATAAAAATGCTACATGTTAACCCCTTCTAAATAAATATCAAAATACCATGAAATAATGAGTCCCCTATATTAGTAAGTAAGTAGGCAGTCTATAGGGCATAGTTTGATTTTATACAAGGATTCTCATGAAAGGAATCTTCAAGTGACAGTGAGTGAGTTGTTTGAGATTGCAGTTGATGGTGCAATATCCAGTCTTAAAGGCAGCTAGCAAAGCAGTAAATGTGCAAGAAAATCAAATTGTACACAACAAACAATTTACAATGTTATCTTGCATAATGCCTTTAGTTTGAAGACAAAAATCTCATTGTATCTTGATGAAAGTAGTGACCTTAATGGTCAATCATTGGCAACCATGATTTTAAAACATGGTATTGTGCTTATGAAGGCAACGTTTTAAGCAAGGCGGTGAGTGGTGGTTTGGAACAATGGTAGGTATGAAGGAATTTCTTTATATGCATACTATGCAGTCTTGCTTAAGACAACTTTCTTAGAAGAGATTGAAGGTGGATTAGGGAACTCAAGGGTTACCATGATAAAGATTCAAACAAAGACTGAGATCTATTTAAAAGCCACTATCATGAAGATATTAAAGATGTCAAATACAAAATCCTAGCAGCTGGAGTAATGAACACAGTGTGAAAGAGGACAATGCGCTAGGGTAGATTTAGAAGATCTCTATATGCATACTATGTAGTCTAGCTTAAGACAACTCTCTTAGAAGAGATTGAAGGTGGATTAGGGAACTCAAGGGTTACCATGATAAAGATTAAAGCAAAGATTGAGATCCATTTAAAAGCCACTATCATGAAGATATTAAAGATGTCAAATGAAAAACCCTAGCAAGTGGAGTAATGAACACAATATGAAAGAGGACAGTGTGCTAGGGCAGATTTAGGAGATCTCCACATTATCTAATCGCAAGAAAATACATCATTTATTTATTTTTTTAAATTAAAAGAAATTATTCTAAACCCTATTTAGGACACATCGATACTTCAAAAGCATCTGATTTATTTTTTTAAATTAAAAGAAGTCATTCTAAACCCTATATATGATACATTGATACTTCAAAAGCATTTGAAGGAATTTGAGATGATGCAAACATATGTCAATTAAATACCTGGATTACAAATAGTAGCACAAACATTGTAACCCTTGTTGATCAGAGCTAGAATTGATAAACAACAATGAATCCTATGCCTCCTATCACACACATCTCCTTACCATTCTCTGTCATTCTTTACTGAAACACTTCTCAATTTTAGCAGGCTATGCCTGAAAATAAGGTTTCAACAAAGGTTTTATTGTATGTTTATAAAAATGAAAACTCCATTTTGGCGGGCTATGCTTGAAAATAAGATTTCGACAAAATTTTTAGAGTATGTTTATTAGAGTTTTCGAGTATTTTGGCAGGCTATATTCTCGATTCAAATGGATTGTGACTGACGTGATTTTCTGCCATGATTACCATACTACCGTCGTCTCTTATTATACCCTCTGTGGTATGGCGGTTTTTTTCCCTTCCCTTATGTTGTTTACCACACTATCGGCTTGCTCAAGGTTTCTTGATGCGGGGTTGCGATGTATATTGCTCTTCTGCATATGTTTCTCACCTTCCTGGTGGTATAGTAGTGTATGCTTTTGATCATTACCTGAACAATTTCGATGAGACAATCTTCTTTGTCTTATCGATATCTCAATGTCTTATTGACATTAGATCTTATGTTCCTTTGATGTTGGCTGTCGGTGTCGATGAGACAAGTTAATATCTCTTGTTGATATGCCACTGTCTCATCGATATTTTCCTTTGACATTATTTCTTTATATATTGGTGTAACTCTACTATGTCGAGGAGACTCATGATTATCACTGCGGTATGGTAGTGTTTTTCCCTTCCCTTTTATTGTTTACCGCACTACCATCTCAAGGCTTCTTGCTGCGGGGTTGCAGTGTATACTGCTCTACCACATATGTTGCTCACCTTCCCAACATTATAACAGTGTATGCTTTTGATCATTACCTGAACAATGTCGATGAGACAATCTTCTTTTTCTTACTGATATCTCAATGTCTCATCGACATTAGATCTTATGTTCCTCTGATGTTGGTTTCTGGTGTCGATGAGACAAGTTAATATCTCTTGCCGATATGCCACTATCTCATCAATATTTTCCTTCGACGGTATTTCTTTCTATATCGATGTATCTCTGCCATGTCAGGGAAACTTGTGATTATCCCTACGGTATGGCGGTGTTTTTCCCTTCTCTTTAGCTGTTACCGCACTACTGCCTTGCTCAAGGCTTCTTGTTGTGGGGTTGTGGTGTATATTCCTCTACCACATATATATTGCTCACCCTCTCGGTAGTCTAGCAGTGTATGCTTTTGATCATTACTTAAAGAGTGTCGATGAGACAATCTTATTTATCTTACCGATATCTCAATGTCTCATCAAAATTACTTTGTTATATCCAAGAGTTGTGTTTTGCTGAGCACTTGTAGATATACCAAGTGTTGATGTGAGATAAGTGATTCGCTCCTCGATATGCCCATATCTTGTTGACATTTCACTGCTTTACATCGTCGATGAGATATATAAATAAGTCTCTTCGACATAGGGGTGTCTAAACCGGTGCTAAACCCAAAGCTAAACTCAAAGCTCAAGTCGTGAGGCTAAATGTGGTGCTAAACTCGAAGCTAAACTTGAAGCCAAAGGTAGTGCTAATGGTGACGCCACACTCAAAGCCAATATCAGTGCTAAAGGCATTGATAATTTTGGTGTAAATTAGCGTTGAATAGTCTTGATCAGCATAAATAAATGCCAAAAATAGTGCCATCCCGATAAATAGTGCCGACGATTTCAAAAAAATGGAAAAAAATACATTAAAACATTGGGTGGAAGCAAAAAATTTAGCAAATCACAGGGATTTTTCATAGTTCCTAATCCTTCAACCCTATACCCTCAACCCCATACCCTAAACCATCAACCATATAGGTCCTCAACCCTATACCCTCAATTCTCAACCCTCTCCCTCTACCCTATACGTTGGATCCTCAACCCTCATATATCTCTTTCCCTCCCTCCATCTCTCCCTCCCTCCCTCCATCCCTCTCTACCCTAATCCGCCAACCCTTAAACACTCAACCCTCAACCCTTAGCCCTTAAACCCTAAACCCTCTACCCTCTACCCTCAACCCTCAACCCTTAAACCTAAGTAAACTCTCTACCCTAATCCTTCAACCCTTAACCCTTAATCCCTCAATCCTTAAACCCTCAACCATCTACCCTCAACCCTTAAACCCTTAAACCTAAGTAAACTCTCTAGCCTAATCCCTCTACCCTCTACCCTCTACCCTTAAACCCTAATCTGTCAACCCTTATACCCTCTATCCTATACATTGGACCCTCAAACCTAATCCATAAACCCTATACCCTCAATCCTCTACCCTCAACCTTAAACCCTCAACCCTTAAACCCTGAACCCTTAAACCCTCTACCCTCTGCCCTCTACCCTATACATTAAACCCTCAAACCTCAATTCTCAACCATCAACCCTTAATCCCTCAACACTCAACCCTTAAACCCTAAACCCTCAACCCCTATACCCTCTACCCTATACATTAGACCTTTAACCTAATCCTTCAACCATAAACCCTCAAACATATACCCTAAACTGTCTGCCCTCAACCCTTAACCCTTAACCCTAAACCCTTTAACCCTTAAACCTTCTACCCTCTACCCTCAACCCAATACCCTCTACCTTGAGCCCTATACCCTCAACCAATTACCCTAAATGATCAACCCTATAGGTCCTCCACCCTAATCCCTCAACCCCTATCCCTTTATTTTTATCTATACATATCATCTCTCTCTTCCTCCATCTCTCCTACCCTCTCTAATTATCTCTATCTATCCTCTCCTTCTTTCTACCTACCTCTTGCTCAATTAATCCCTACCACTCTCTCTGTCTCCCTTTGTCTCCCTCTATCTCTCTCTCTCTCTCTTTCTCCCTCCCATTTCCTCTCCATCACTCCCTCTCTCTCCATATCTCTGAGATCTCTCCCTCCCATCTCCTCTCTCTCTCTCAGGTCTCTCCCTCTGGTACCCTACCTAAGTAACTCTTTATCTCTCTCCCCTCTGTTTATCTATCCCTCCCACCCTACCTAGATAAGTCCCTCTCTCCACCCCCTCTCTCTCCCTCTCTCTCGGGTCCTCCTCCCACTCTCCCTCTCAAGTCTCTCACTCTCACCTCCTATCTCTCACTCCTCTCTCTCAACTCCTATCTCTCACACTCCCTATCACTACCTATCTCTCAAGTCTCTCCTTCTCACCCCCCTGACACTCTCAAGTCTCTCCCTTTGAACCCTACCTACATAACTCTCTCTTTCTCTCTCCCCTCTCTCTCTCAATTCCCTCTCTCCCACCCCCTCTCTCTCTCTCCTCTATCCCTCCCACCATACCTAGCTAAGACCCTCTCAAACCCCTTCTCTCCCACTCCCTCTCTCTTCCACCCTCTCTCTCTATCCTCAAGTCTCTCCTCCCTCTCTCCCTCCACCCTACTAGACAGCTCTCTCTCTCTCTCTCTCTCTCTCTCTCTCTCTCTCTCTCTCTCTCAAAATTCTCCCTCCCTCTAAAGACATACATAAATACATACATACAAGCATGATACATATGCACATACAACCCTACACACATACAAGCATACATGTACATATGTACATACACTCTACAATACATACATACATATAGGATACATACATACATGCATTGATATATACATACATACATACAAGCATGCATGCATGCATACATACATGACATACAAGCATACATGTACATACAAACATACAAATATATAAACATGCATTCAATAGAGTAGCATTTAACATAAATCAAGACATAATGCGAGTGCGTTATAACGCCCTCACATTATGTCTTGCTAGACATGTCCTGCACAAACACAAAAAGCCATGTCAAAACTAAGATATAATGCAAGCGCGTTATAATGCGCTCACATTATATCTTGATTTGGGAATCCCCAAGCCTTGGGCTTGGTATTTTCCTTGGAATACCAACCCAAAGGCTTGGAGGGCCTTCCCAATGACTAGAGATGCGTTTTTGAAAATTCTATAATATTTCACATAATCAGGTTCGTGCTCACCATCAGGATTGCACGTGTTTCAATGTCGAACAATAATTTATTTTGTTTGTGTATCTCTTTTTTGGCAAAAATTAAGTGTTTGGTGTTTTTTTCGTTATAAATTAATCGTTCATCGAAATTTCAAATAAATTAAATTTTTAGAAACTAGACTCCATTCTACAAATATTAAAAAAAATCAATTAGTTTCCAAATTTTGTAGGGGTAGCACAATCAAAATTTTATTTTTCAGGAAGTGTCCACTTTGAAAATTAGTAAAAAATCAAATATTCATTAAAAAATTATCAAAAAAATTGTGCATCAACTACATACTGTTAGCTAATTTCTCACTAAAGCGATTTTAAAAATACTAAAAGAAAGTGCACCGTGCTACATTACCAAAAAAGTTGCTATGTTATGTTGTTTTGACAAAAACAACACCAATTTTTTTGGGTCTCTCTTTTGAACCCCTTAATATCAACCATTTTCAAAATAAATTAGTAGTTTAAAAAGTAGACTTGAAGTACTACGATCCTTATTTTTGTTGCATCTCAAAATTTTGAGTGTAACTATCCTCAATTTCACATCCAAGGTCAATATTTCATGATTTCGGGAAAAAAAAAGTGGCCACTTAAGCCCCCTTTTTGGCCCCCCATCTTTTTGCACTTACCCAATAGTTAATCCTAATTGAATGGTGGTTAAAGTGGGTTTATCCCTCAGGTTGGCAAGATTAAGGCTCTGATACTAATTGTAATGTCCCCTACATGGAGTATGCCTGAATTTTCCTTAAGGGACATTACACAACATAAAATTTATTTTACAATTAATATTCCATAGTAAATTATATAATAAATGATGAGCCTGATTAATAGCTAGTTTTCTCTTGTTTAGCTTATATTTCATATATATTCCTAAACTTAGATACCTTTTATATCTTTTATTCCATCCAAACCAAACTTTGATGAGTGGAAATATGATTATGATATGATGCTGTTTGCATGGATGAATGCATGAATGTGTATGAAATTAAATACAAATCTATTTAATTCATGATTTTTAATGGTATGTATTCTTTAGATGAAACTAACTCCTTACAGCTAGAGGTATTGCAACCCGCAACAACTAGAGAACTCAACCTGCAACCAAAGGATTCCAGGTTGATTGTATGGGAGATTCCAAGGATGTTGGAAACATGACAGTTGTATAAATGATGGAAACGATCATTACAGTGGTTAGTTGTGAGTCATCATAGAATTCAATAAGGCGATGGAGGAAATAAGAAGTTTGTAGTAATCGGGAAACTAATGTGATTGTTTGCATAGATCGCATCTCTATCATGTCGTTAAAGAAAAGTTGCAAACCTATTTGTTTTCTTCTATCTTTTTTAGTTTTAGTTTTAGTTGCAAAGACTTTGTCTCTCTCTATTTTGAAGGAGAGTGGAAATATTCATTTAATTTATGTTTTCAGTCCTTATGCAAATAAACTTCCTCTTGAACCTATATAGTTGGATCGGTGGTTAAGCAGAAGATCTAGTTGGAAGAAATGTTTTGATAGTTATGGTTTTGTTTTATAGATAATATATTTGTTAGTTTTCTATTATGTATTCATGAATGAGAAATCTTTGAAGGTTCTTGTCAGATTGTAGAGTTCAATTATATGCAATAAAGATGTTCGAATTTACTGCTATGATTAGTTTAATCAAGTAGCACATATTTGGTTTCTCCTGTGGGTACAACATCTTGAGCAAGGGACACTCAAGGTACTGTTCACCCACCTTCATTTTTGTTGTTAATTTAGATGTTTACATTATTGCATTCATCTCAATAGATTCTTAATTACATGCACATGAATGATGTTTAGTCTCCTGATTTAAGTTCTATGATGCATCATTGATTCGTCCTTTGGAGTGAGTCAAGTAGTTGGAAGTAAGAATCAGAAGTGCTAGTGAAATTGGAAAGTTCAAGTTTAGTAGTTAACAATTCAAGATTAAGTTATTTCCCCTGTTTTGCAGTTTATGCTTTATTTTTATTTCGAGTATTTTTTTTTTTTGCACATGTGTAAACCACCTATACTTGATGATATAGTGTAGATTCTATGAATTCCAACATCATCAAAAGCTTATGAATCCCTAGTTGATAATTTAAAGGAGTCTTTGCAAGGGTTTAGTGGACTTTAAGTTAGAAACCCTTCCTCTTATTTGTGTGTCTAACACCAAGTTGACTAGACATTAGTGAGGCCTTAAATTCTTGGCATCGTTGTTAGGGATGGTGCTACATTTAGGATTATTCTATGTTATTTCAAGCTTTCATAGTCAGAAGTTTATCTTCATCATTAGGGTAATTATGATTTAGTTATCAATATAAAAATATTTTACTAACAATGTGCAGGAGTCGTTGATCCAAAGGGTCACAACTATTATATGTAGAGGTGGTGAGATGCTCTAGGAAGATTTCTCTCTTCAAAACATGAAGCTTTAGAGGATACTGGTTCAATCATAGTGAATACAACAAGGGCATTCTTGAAGAACAATCATCCCTAACACCAATATCCGCATCAAATACAAAGGAGACTTCTCGTACACATACCATCACCATGGGTGATGTTGCAGTGGAAGACCCACTAGAGCATGTAACCTTTGAGTTTCCCATTACCAACCAGGAGAGAGAAACTACACTGAAGAACATACCACCTTCAACAATACTTATCTTCTATGGGTTGGTCATAGAGGACCCAAATACATTCCTATTTGAGTTTGATGTGTTGTACAAAAGTTATAGTTATACTACAAATGCACTTAGGCTCAAACTGTTTCTAGCAACCCTGAAGGATGTTGCTCTAAAATGGTTTATGGGTTTGGGAAGAGATGTTTTTCCAAATTGGACTACCATAAAGACAAAGTTCTTGGAGAAATACCAGGACTACTGTAGTGGAATAGACAAAAAAAGAGATCATATCTTTAGGATGTCACAAAAGGAGGATGAATCCCTAGAAGACTACATGGAAGGTTTTAGCTTTTCCTTAAGAAATCCCACCAGAACATACTCTTTGATTAGTCTTTAGAGCTGATATTCTTAAGGGGGATTAATCAAGATTGCATGGATGCACTTAACATAATTGGGGCAAGAGATGTCTCTCAAGAACCATTTGAGGAGATTTATAAGGCATGTAGGAACTATTCAAGGTCTTTCACAAAGAAGGTTAGAGGAGACATGACATCTTCCATTATCTAACCATCCAATGGGGTCTCTAGAGTTGAATTAAGTAATCTTCTATCAAACATGAAGGAGGATATTATCAACCATATGGATACACAACTAGATACCCTCCATATAAACAAGAAGAAAGAGGAGGTAGAAGCATCTCTTAAAAAAAATACTGCCCACATTGTAGACAAAGAAGGACTAACTATAAAAAGTAGCAATGGAAAATTACTCAAACAAATTGGGACCAACAACAGTAAAATATGTGGTCATCACAAAATTACTAAGGATCTAACTATAATTCCTAATGGCAACCCCAGTGGCAAAGAGGCCAGCAATGGAAAAACCAAAACATGAATTACTAGTAGACACAATAGCCCTTGTAGCCACAACAACAAGTTGTTATTCCAAACCCAACAAATCTAACACCACAAACACCTAGAGCACCTCAGATGCACAACTTGCACATAACCACAATAAAAATCTTGTTCAATAGGCCTAGACTAATGAAGTTGTTCAATAACCTGCTTATGGGGTAGAAGTGAGTGATGTCCACCTCAAATCAGAGAAAACTTTGGTTGGAACTTCATCCCCTTAAATCATTGAATTGGTTGATGAAGAACCCCCAATAGAGACCTTAGAAAATCAACCTAAGGAGCTTGAGTCAAATCAGGTTAACCAAACCAATCCAAGTACAAAGCCCCCATTCCTTGAAAGATTAGCAGTTCCAAGAAATCAAACACAAGCTAAAACTAACCTGTTGGGAAAACTTAAAGATGTTTGTATCAAAATACTGATTATCCAAGCCATTAAGGAGGTTCCTATCTACACGAAAAAAGTGAGAGAACATTGCCTTAAAAAACCAGGTAGGAAGAGGAAAGATCCTTAGACTGTACAAGTCCTAGGACAACCAAAAAACATTATGTTGGGAAACATAACTATCCCCAAGTATGCAAACCTTGAGAGTCTTGTAGTGGATGCAAAGATAAATGACACTCTCATTAAGAACACCCTAATTGAATTGGGAATGGCTATTAATGTAATGACTAAAGAGAAAATGAAGTTATTACAATTGATAAAACTCAAACCTACACCTACTATTCAACAGCTGGAAAATAGATCCACAGTTAAACTTGAGGGTATAATTGAAGGCTTGTTAATAACACTGGATTCATGGGAGTACCCTCCATATTTCATGGTATTGTAGCCAAAGGCTAATAGTGTAGGTAACCCTCTTATTTTAGGAAGACCTTGGCTGGAAACAACAAATGCCTTCATAGGTTGCGGGTTTGGGAATATCATTATCTCTAATGGAAATTTGACTAATAAATTAGTCCTTTATCCACCAACCCAGCCACATGTAGACCTAGAACAAACCATTTGGCCTTCCCTAGATGAGGAGGATCAATACTACTTGCAAGCCTTGATGACTATTGAATGCAATCCATTGTTAGAACATCGAGATGAACATGACCTGATAGTAAACATCATGAAAAATGACTATGGTAGGGACCCGCATCATCCAGACTGCTTCACATGTTTGCAGGATCCTTTGCAAAATATTATCCATTCCAATTCATCTGAGTCGATTTCCAAAATATTTCATAATTTTTTACCTCACCAATGTATTCCAAATATAGCAAGACTTGACATCTCATCAGTGCAAACAACATCCAAGACTTTAGAGATCATGTCGGGTAAAACATTGAATGTTAATAGTCAATTGGTTAATATACAACATACCTCACTGATGAATGTTGTGCAAGCACACACAACAACCTTTGTATGGGATTATCATGGCATGAAGGGGATAGACCCAAAATTGTGCATGCATAGGATTTACATCAATAATGGTTTTAAACCCATAAGACAACCACAAAGGAGAATGAACCCCACAGTCAGAGACATAGTTAAAACGGGACTGAAAAATTTACATGATGCGGGGTTTGTATATCCTATCTCTGATAGTGAATTGGTGTTACCTCTAGTAATTGTTCCAAAGAAAGGAGGAAATTGGAGAGTATGTGTAGAATATTGAGAATTAAACATTGCAACTAGGAAGGACCACTTTCCATTCCCCTTAATTGACCAAGTGCTTGATTCATTAGCAAGAAAAAAGTACTAATTTCTAGATGGCTTTAGTGGCTGCAACCAAATTAAGATTTCCCCAGAAGACGAGGACAAGACAAAATTTACATGTCCTTGGGGCACATATGCTTATTTTGTCCCACCACTTGGCCTATGCAATACACCGACCACGTCTAGAGGGAAGTACTAAGTATATTCTCAAAAAATTTCCATGATTCCATGGAGATTTACATGGATGATTTCACAATATATGGGAATACATATAATGAAGCACTTGGCAATCTAGAGAAGGTGCTAAAAAGGTGTCATGAACACAACTTATCCTTAATTCATGAAAAATGTTTCATAATTATGACAAAAGGGATTGTATTGGGACATTTTGTGTCAAATGAAGGAACTCGAGTGGACCCCAACAAAATTGAAGTGATCTCAACACTCCTTGTGCATCAAAGATAAAAATATGTTAGAAGTTTCCTAGGACATGTCAGAATTATAGGATATCCATTCAAGACTTTAGCAAACTTGCAACTCCACTATTTTTTTTATTATCCAAAGATGTAGAATTTGAATGGATAGTTGCTTATCAACACTCTTTTGAAGTAATCAAGACAATATTGACTAAAACCATTGTCTTGAGAGGAGAAAATTGGACCTTACCTTTCCATATACATACATATGCTTCTGATTTTGTTATAAGAGTTTTACTTGAGCAGAAGGAAGGCAACAAGGAGTATATCATATATTACAACAAAAAAATCTACAAGGGGTAGAACTCAATTATACAGTGATAGAGAAGGAGATGTTAGTTGTGGTATATGTAGTAAAAAAGTTTAGGAATTATATTATAGGATATCCAGTGTTCATACACACTGACCATACAACAGTCAAGAATTTAATGAACAAACTAGTGGTTGGTGGCAGGCTTGTAAGGTGGTTACTGTTGCTTCAAGAATTTTACATCACCATTATGAAAAAGCTGAGAAAATAAAATGTAGTTGCAGATTTTCTATCTAGACTACCAACCAAATCAAAAGAAGATGTTGTTGATGGTTCATTCCAAAATGAACATTTATTTTCTCTATCTCTACATACACCTTGGTTTGTAGACATTTCCAACTATCTAGTGGTAAGACAAACACCACCTCATTTCTCCCCAAGAGAAAAGAGACAATTGGTTCACAAGGGTTTCCCTACTCTTGGATAGTTGGATACTTATTTTACATAGGCCCAAATAACATTATGAGGAGATATATCAAAGAAGATGAAGTATATGACATTCTTAGAGCATGCCATGATGAACCCTGTGGGCGAAACCTTGCAAAAAAGAGAACTCTTAAGATTCTTAATACTAGCTACTATTGGCCAACTCTTCATAAGGATGTAGTAAAGTAAACAAGGGGTTTTGATAGGTGTCAGAGAATGGGAAGGCCAACAAAAATAGATGAAATACCATTGTAGCCACAGTTAGAAATAACATCATTTGATAAATGGGGATTAGATTTTATTGGCCCAATATCACCAACATCTAACAACAAGGAGTACATACTAGTATGCACATATTACCTTACAAAGTGGGTGTAGGTTAAGGCTTTACAATTTTCCATGGATGGTAATGTCACAAAGTTTCTCTATGATGACATAGTTACAAGATATGGAGTTCCAAGGGAAATTGTCATAGACCAAGGACCCAAGTTTACATCAGAGCTTATCACAAAATTGGTTCAAGATTATGAGATCAGACATAGGAAGTCCACACCTTACCACCCTCAAGCTATTGGATAGGTGGAAGTCACAAATAGGGAGATTTAAAACATTTTAGCAAAGACAATACAAATTCATAGGAAATATTGGGCAGCTAGGTTGCCTCAGGCAATTTGGGCCTATAGGAAAATTTGGAAGACCACAATAGGGTTTACACCATATGAATTAGTGTATGGAAAGAAAGCAATACTTCCTATTGAATTTAAGTATAAAATATTAAGAACACGTGTTCAATTGGGCATGGACTTATCAAAATCATAGCAGGAGAGATTACACAACCTCAATGCACTTGATGAGATTAGAATGGAATCAATACACCACACTGAAGTTGTTCAGAAATAAAGAATATGTTGGCCTGATCAGTTCTTCAAAACCAATGGATTCAATGTAGATGATTGGGATTTTCTCTATGACTCAAGATATCAGGACTATAAGGGAAAGTTACAAAAAAGGTGGCTTGGTTTGTATAAAATCAAGCAAGTGTTTCCCAATGGATTCATATAGCTATATATAATTGATAAAGTAGGGTTCTCCTTACTAGTCAATGGACATAGGCTAAAGCTATATAAGAAACCACTACAGAAGGATGATTTCCTTCTTTCATTAATTCAACAATTTGAGCCTTCACTTGACAATTCAACTACAACAACTACAAGTTATACACATGACTCATTAGAGGAGCTACCTAGCTCACCTACTACTATTACATAGGTATAATTTTTAACACAGTTCGCAAGCACACACTACACAAGGTAACAAGCAACAATTTTTTTTTTCCATAGCTAGCAAAGGAGTAGGGACCTGTAGCATTATGCCTAAAGACAAAAATATTTACGAAGGGACCTGTTACTGGAAAAACCTGTAGCAATTTTCTAACAATGATTTTAAAAATTCTTGTCGAATTAATTGCATATCCCTAATTTTCACCTCCATAATTTTGTACATACAACTACACATGTTTTATTTTAACACATGCAACCTATACACATCCTCACATATAGAATTTCCATAACCTTTTTCTCTTACCATGTATAATACAATTCATTTCACATCCCATCTACCATACATCCCACAGCCTTTCCAAACCATCATTTACCATGCACCATCCATTTATGTCCCTCAATTCAAATTCAAATTACAAATGGTCATATCAAATCTCGTTGCGGGAAGTAATAAACAAACTTCACCTGAGTTAAGTTTTATTTCACAAGAAATCTATAGGTACATGCATTAAATTCTCATATTTAGCATAGAATAATACTTGATTTTTTACATGTTTTAACATTAATTTATGCATGCTTAATATCTCATTTGATTTTCCACTTCCTACAATTCAACCCTATGCCATGACCCATAAAAATAAGTGGGGACACTTAATATATTTAGTTGGGGGGAGGGTACTCTTCATTTTCTTGATTTTCAAAAACCAAAAACTCTCTGCAACCTTTTTTTCCATTCTATTTTCTTTCATTTTTATACAAATACAATTTCAGAAGAGAAGAGAAGAGTTAGAACTAGCTGAATTGAGAAGATACAACATAGTGGAAGTGGTGTACTTGGTGTGGCAGGCAAAAATTGAATCTAGAAATTTAGACAAGTTTGTTGGGTAGAGTACTTTTTGAAACTCATAGAGTTCAATGAAGTCATGACACAATAATTTTTTTCCACATTACAAAATGATGAAGCAATTGTAAGAGGTTTGAGGGTGGATACTTTAGAAGCCACCATTGCTAAGGTATCAAGACTGCCATGGGAAGGACAAGAGTTTCTAGTGAGGGAAAATGTCATTTTCGCTACGAATGAATTCAGAGAACATGGAGAAAACCTAGATTCATCTTCTCAATTTACAAAAATATTATCCTTACCCTAGATATGGAGTTCTGGAGTTGTGGAAAATAACCCAAGAGTTCTTTAAGAAGGAGTTGGAAAAAGAAAAAGTTGATTTGATGTCAAAACACACCAGGACACTTGAACAAAAAGAGGTTGAAAGTAAAGTTTTAGAAGTAGCAGACAAGGTTGCACAAATTCTAAAATGCACACCTCTCCAAGATTTTATGCATTATTTCTACAGGAGAAGTATTTTTGTTTTTAGTTTAGCCAGCTAATTAGTGATTTGTCAATGTCAATGAATAGATTTTTTTTGTTTTTAGAATTTTTCTCTGACTCTACACCATATATGCAAGACCAATTATGTGAGTTTTACTTGCATAATCTTTTTCTCTTGGATCAAATAGAATGGAATCCTTTAATGTTTTTGGGGGACTTATAGATTAAAGCACTGTCCTCTTATATCAAGAATAAACAACAAAGGGGTGAGATGTTTCAGGAATATACTAAAAAGGAGAAATCTATTTCTCTATAGTTGATGAAAGAATCCAAAGATCCCAATGCAGTTGTTGATGAGTGGTTAGAGCTCTTGAACTATAAAGGTGTAGGAAGGAAAATAATGAGTGTCAGGGAATGTGACTACATCAGGATGAAGCAACTAGTTACAAGACCTATTGATCATACCTTCTAGTTTATGAAGAAGAGATGGGAGGAATTAACCCCTGAATTAAAGAAAAAGGAACCTCACTCCCTCTATAATTTTATAGCGATTATTAGAAGATATCACAGGTATATAGACATTGCCAAGGATAATGGAATTAAATGGTTTCCACTGACATTTCATCCACCTCTTCTTCTCTACCTAGTACCATATTGTACAAGGAGGAATTGGGATGAAATACAAACAATAGAGGATTTGAGGTTGGAAAATATTTCATGTCGAAAAGGATACTATTTGAGATATGTTAAGAGAGTTGATGCGGTGACAAATTTCAAGGAAATGACTCTTTAGTACAACCTCCAGTCCTAAATATTTCTTGAGGACAAGCAATTGCTTAATTGAGGGGAATGATGAGCCCGATTAATAGCTAGTTTTATCTTGTTTAGTTCATATCTTTTAAACACTTTAAGTTGCTTATCTCATATGAATTCTTGAACTTATATATCTTTTATATCTTTTATGCCATCCAAACTAGACTTTGATGATTGGAAATATGATTATGATATGATGATATTTGCATGGATGAATGTGTATGAAAATTAGTATGAATATGTGTTTGATTCATGATTGTTAATGGTATGTATGCTTTAAATGAAACTAACTCCTTGCGGCTAGAGGTATTGCAACTTGCGACAATTGGAGAATTCAACCCACAACCAAAGGATTCCAAGTCGATTGTAGGGGAGATTCCAAGGAAACTAGAAATGTGACAATTATAGAAATGATCAAAGTGATCATTGGAGTTTTCAGTTGTGATTCATCAGAGAATTCAATAAGACAATTGAGGAAATAAGAAGTTTGCAGTAATAAAAAAAAATGATGCGACTGTTTGCGCAAAGCATGTCTCTGTCATTCTGTGAAAGAAGAGTTGTAAACCTATTTATTTTCTTCTATCCTTTTCAGATATAGTTTTAGTTGCAAATAATTTATCTCTCTCTATTTTGAAGGAGAGTGTACATCTTCATTTAATTTATGTTTTCAGTCCTCATGCAAATAAACCTCCTCTCAAACCTATATAGTTGGATCGATGGTTGAGGAGAAGATTTAGTTGGAAGATATGTTTTGATAGTTATATTTTTATTTTACAAATGATGTCTTTGTTATTTTTTTGTTATGTATTCATGAATGAGAAATCTATGAAGATTCTTGTCAGATTGTAGTGTTCAGTTATATGAAATAAAGATGTTCTACTTTACTGATATGATTAGTTGAATCAAGTAGCACATATTTGGCTTCTCTTATGGGTACAACATCTTGAGAAAGGTCCACTCAAGTTAATTTTCACCCACCTTCTTTTTTGTTGTTAATTTAGATGTTTACATTATTGCATTCATCTCAATAGACTCTTCATTACATGCACATGAATGATATTTAGTCTCATGATTTAAATTTTGTGATGCATCATTGAGTCATCCTCTGGAGTGAGTCAAGTAGTTAGAAGTAAGAATAAGAAGTGCTAATGAAATTTCAAAGTTCAACTTTAGTAGTTAATATTTGTAGTGTTAAGCTAAAGGTACTCGTGGCATTAGTAGCAAATTAAGTTATTTCCCCTATTTTGCAGTTTATGCTTTATTCCTTTCCAATCTTTATTGTTTTCTTTCATATGTGTAATCCACATATACTTGATGATATAGATTGTGTAGAGTCTAGGAATGCACATACAGTGACAACATCATCAAAATCTTACAAAGCCCTAGTTGATAATTTAATGGAGTCTTTACAAGTGTTTAGTGGATTGTTTAGTTAGGAACCCTTCCTCTAAATTGTGTGTCTAACACCAAGTTGACTGGACATTATTGAGGCCTTATAATAAATATTGAACTTAAGAATAAATAAACCATTAACATTTATGAGATAAGGAATAACAACTTAAATTTGAATATAGTATATAGACTCTTTTCCAATAACCAATCATGGTAGGGATTGGAGTGAAATGCATGATAGGGCGCCAAAAAAACTATTCATCATAAGTAAGCCCAAGGGTGTGCTCATACCCCCCTTGGGACCAAGTGGCAAGAACATCCAACCAAGGCAATTCCATCCAAATCAGGGTGGTGTACTTATGTTGTGAGAACATCCAAGTGATAGGAAAATCCAACCAAGATAATTCCCATACCACCTTTCCCTAACACGATTCCTTGCCATCCTACACATGATTGCTTAAAGAAGGATGTAGTTTATAAATAAATTCCCTATTTCCCTTATTTACCAATTTAGAAATAACATATCTCTCCTCATTGCATATTAATCATTATGAAATTATCTATATATATATATTTGTATGCTTATCAAAATTATACATTAAATTCATATACAATCAATTGCATACCAATCACCTATTGTATCAATACTTGTTGCTTTCTTGAATGAATTTCTATTTATGATATCTTTCATGATGATTCTCCCTTTGAAAATTTCCCCCCTTTATATTCTCCATAGTGGGGGGAAAAGACATGGTTGTTCACCATACCCTTCCCTTGGTAAGGGACATGTCCCTCTACAAATTGATCGTTGCCTCAAGACTTTTTGTTAGTTAATTTATTAATAAACTCTTCCTTTGATCATGTTAATCACTTCTTTTAGGAAAATACATTTTATTTTGTTCATTATTAATAATTATTGTATATTCAATCACTACTTTTTATTAATCATTTTCTATTTCAAATTTGGGTGTTATTTATTTGGGTCACCACCTTTTGTAAATGCTCCTTTATATTAATCATTGCTTCATGTTATTATTCAAAGGAGGGTCGAACCACAACAATAAATGTTTTTAATTTCATTTATGTTGCTAAGGAAAAGAGGTTGATAGTCTTTATTAATTCTAATCACCTAATTTGTTTGTTTATACCGACTGTGGTTTGTATTAATTGAGGGATGTTAACCCTAGTTTAGTGGGGCATGACAATTATAGTGAATATATGGGTGGATTTGTAACCAACAAGCCAATAATATAATTTAAAAAACATTAGAGATCCAATATATAAATGACACAACTGCCAAATTATAATTTGATTAGACAAATGTTTGACACCAAAAATGTTTGAATTTTTTGTCAACCTCCTATATTAGAGTTTTGTTAGAGATGTTTTGAAGGTCTATAGCGCCATCTACCAATGCTAAATATCTTATATAAAGAATTGAGTATCTACTTATAATGAATAGAGTCCTACTAGATATTTTGAAGACCTCAACTCTCATCTCCAATGCTAGAGACCTACTCTAGCACCCTAATGTAAATTTTCTAACTATAGCTCCCAAGATCAACATAATTTTATTTCAAAAATAATTATGAGTTCAAATTTTATAGGTTTTATGCTCTAGTCATCATCTTATGAAATAATATCCTTTGATTATTTTGTTGGTACTCTTGACATGGAACATATCTCCAATTAGCGTCCTCTTCATCATCCTTTTACCTTCATTTATTTCTCCCTTGATGCGGTTCCTAATAAGAATTACCATGGCCCTCTATATATTTAATGGATTGTAAATCATGGACGTACTAATGAATCCTAGTGGATCCTAATTCACTCTTCAATATTGTTACAAATAAATATCTACTCAATATGCACACTCAATTGGATTCTTATGCCACATTTGGGTTTCTTTTAAATTTTATAATGAAATATTAATAGACAATCTTGGTTGTTTTATTTTTCCATTTTAGTTTGGTCATAAACTTTTTTTATACTAGCTCATATCATTCCCAATTTTGACTAATTTCATCGTATTCTAGGATGTCCCTATATTAAGAATGCTTAAGTTATCATTTATCATCACACCAAAATCTCAAATTCGTACATAATGATGAGGTGATTACTATTTTATATCATGAGTATTGACTCATTTCCGAGTTCAAAAAATTTAGTATTGATTGCTTTATAAGGAAACTAAAGTTACCTCCATAAGAGTTGAATGATACTATATTTTATTTATACATGATATTGAAAGAAATATTATTTTAATCACATATGCAATATAAAACTTTATTTTCACTTGTAGTCCGTTAGATTCCCATTTGCAATTGTTGCAAGGATTTGATATCTATTTTTCAAAAGTTTCCTACTTCTTCTAGACTTATCCAACCTCCTTAGATACCTTCTCCCCAAAATCTATAGTAATATCAACCTAGAATCAAGAAACCTAAGAACTATCCTCCATCTAAGCCACAACCTCCTCTTACCTAGCCTAAACATTAGTCTCCCCCACCCTAGCCTATATAGTCTCATTCCATTACACTTAATTTCACTCTACCTCCTCTCCTTCCTAGAACTAAAATTTTCCTCTCCTTAAGTATCCTACACATTTCTACCCAACTTCATCCTCACCTAATCATTAGTTACAATTAGCACTTTGATAGCCCTTCCAAAAAAATAGACCTAGGCCTCTTCCCCCTCTTGATTCTCTATCTCCTCCAATGTTATCCCTTGTTTTCCTATTATTATTATGGATCCTTCTTTGTTTTATATATATTGTCATGTAATTTTCATGCCTATTATCATTTTTAGGATCATCTACCTCATTATACATCTATTGATACAATTTATCTTGCTAATCATGTTTAATTTGTGAGTGTTAAGCCTTGCCTATTCCCACTTTTGGTTTTGTTGGGATATCTATTTTAGTGGCACCTTTATGTTTCATTTTATTACTCCTCCTAGGGATAGTATATTTGACACTATTTTTGATGTCTTACCCTTTTCTTCCATCTTTACAACTGCTATAATCAACCTTCTATGCTTGTTTCTTTGGAATTGAGTTACCTCATTTTGTTCCATTCATGGGAAGTGATTTTGAGGATGATGAAAGGTAATGGATAATAAGGAATTTCCTAAATACACTAGTTAGATATGTGTTTCCCATTTTATATATTATCTTGATTTATTAATTCCTTATTCATGTTTTTGGTTATTGTCCCCTATGCTAGTGGATGAGATTTGTCACCTTTGGATACATGCTAACAAATGGTGGAGGGAAACGTATTTGTTATATACACAGGACAACTGAGAGGGGGGGTGAATTAGTTGCATACTTTTAAAACATCAAAAACCCTCATTAACATTCAGATCTGTATTAATGCAAACACATCCAAACACATAAGAACATAATATTTATGTGGAAAACACAAGAAGGGAAAAACCATGGTGAGGATTAGCTCACTAATATATGAATTACAACATCGAATATAATAAGGCTCACTGCTAAGGGCTCACTGTCGATGGCTGACTACCAAAGGACTCATTTTCCAAAAGAAATAAGAATAGAAGAAGGGGTGGCTCACTACCAATTTGAACTACTAACAATGCATCTCTCATATGCCAAAGGTATAGTTCAACTAAAACACCAACAACTCATCAAATAGACTAAAATGTAGACACCTTCTGCTCATTACATTAGGAAGTCATATGAATTAAGGTTCACACTTAGATCAATATACTTGATTTCATTCACATATTTTCACATCACACAGTCTACACTTAATCCACACAAAAAATTACCTTGCATTTATACCCTCCACGACCTAAAACAATCTCAATTAGGTCGGCCTTAATGAAACGTATACACCTCAATCGTGTAACACCAAATAGGCCAGCACCAAAAACTTCCACCATATAAATAAGTAAAGTTGAATTACACCACTACTTAATTGGGACCCAAATCTACATAAACACACCTTTCAACACTTCCACAAATAACAAATATCCTTAACAATTAGTGATAGCATGCCAAGTTGGCCAAACCTGCACTAACACTGACAAGCGACACAAAACACATCTTTCAAAGTCTGAAAAAAACTCGTAGAACACACAAAAATACTGCACAACATCTCAAAATACTCTAGTGCCATCAAAATATTCTGCACCACTAGTGAAACCAATTAAAACTCAAGAACAATTTTATTTTGTACAACCAGACATATTGGCATTAACATCCAACACACTAGAAAACATTACAAACCAACTCATCACCTACAACTTCAAGTAAATTTAAGCATGTTCCCAAATCCACAACACCAAAACCTTCATTGTGGAGAAATGCAGAGCAATCTCATTTCTCTTAGACACCCTGTTTCACTAGACAAACATACTATCAAACACATATTGTATTGTAGTATGATCCAAAACCTAAAACTCTAGATATGACAACTCTGAAAACTCTGATCATCACATACAAAACGCATGGGAATATCTTCAAGCATAAAGAAATACAAAGCAAAACAGTGAACACCATTCTATCAAATTGAACTCTCTTTTATTCAAATTTTCTCAAAAGCACTTGGAAACCAAGTGAATCAACTTCATCAAAAACACTAATAACATCTCTGCAACACATCTACATTATCAACAACTATAATGAAGTAAGAAATCAATGACAAAACCAACAACATTGTGTTGACATCAATCCCAACAACTCTAATGCTAGGAGTTGACATAATCAACACCAAAAACAATCCAACACTCACTTCATACAAGGGATTGACATCAATGGTAACACCTAAGAAACTCACAAACAACTCAAGCTTCCAAACTTCCAAAAATGTCTCCCTTTTCATTGATGGCAACACCTACTTTTTGAAAAACCATCAACAAAAAAAGCAACCAACACCAATACTGCAATAGGTAGTGTGATCAGGATAAATATGCTAGTCTAAGAACGCAAAATAAAATGGAATGCAAGAGAAGAAAATAACACCTAACACCTCAAGATTGGGCTATGTTAAAGACAAAAAAAAGGGAAGATAAAAGAAAACAACAGATTATACCTTTTCTTTGTGTTGATCATTGGTTAGCCCTTGAAGATATTGTTGATGTGTGCTCCTTGGATGAAATGCTTGCAATGAAGGTGGTTAAAGGATTAATGGAGGTAGGTAGATTACGAAGGTGGTTGAAGGATTATGACCAGATGGAAGTGATCAAATTTAGGTGTCTACATTTTTCCCCTCTTCGAAATATTGTTAGAATAATAGTGTTTCGAAGAAAACTAAATGTAGAGGATTCTATAGAGAAAACGACTAGAAAATGATGCCCCAACATAGGAGAGGTTGCACAAGCAGCCAAAATGGAGGGGAGTGAAAGGTCATGCCCCAATCATATAGAAAAATTATCAGAGAGAAGGTATGGATGGATTCGGTAGGGTATGCCCCCTCGAGAGGGCGGTAGAGGAAGAAAAAATGGGCCTCAAGCAGCTTCTCGATATGAAGAAACGAAGGGTACCATTGGAAAGAACTCAAAAAACCATGAATAATGGCTTTTGAACGGAGTCAAATGGACACACGGGGTGCAAATGGCGGCTCTGAGAAGTTGGAGGATTAATCGACGAAGAAAAAAGTCAAATAAAGGAAAAAATACCCTCTATTTTGAAAGGTAAAAAGGAGGGAAGGGTTATAAATAGGAATTTTAGAATTACTATTCCTCATTTGGACAACTATAAGTTGAGAGAGGGAGGAGAGGAGAGGAGAGGAAGAAGAAGGAGAGAGACGATGTCAGACGATTATGATGATGACATCATCCACCGCGCGGATGAGGTGTGGAGTTTCTATGTCGAGCGCACCGTCCAAAACTAGGTTAGGCTCATAACACCCCTTTGTGATTTTAGCATTTTGGATAAATTTTTAAGTGTAATGAATTTGTGAAAACATGGGTTTTGGTTGCGGGGTAGATTAGGAAAATGGGTAGGAGACAAAATTTAATTTTGTCGGATGGGTGGGTAGAAATGTCCAATAAGGACAGGTAGGGGAAATGGGTGGTTAGAAGAAAAAGTAGATGGTGTAGAGGACAAGTCTGGATGGTTGTGCCCCACATGGGGGCAGCCATGCCTCAAAAATAGGTGGCCTCATCCGAGGAAGGGCGATCCTGCCCTATGGAGGGGTGACTACGCCCGACAGAGTGACAACCTCACGCCGGATAGGGGCGGTCGCGCCCCACTCGGGTGATCGTGCCCCAGGAAGGGGTAGCCCCGCTCGACAGGTGGCGACACCCCGAGAAGGGGCATCCCCTCTCGATGGGCGGTAACACCCCAGGAAGAGGCGGCCCCGCTCGAGAAGCAACGACACCCCGGGAAGGGCCACCCCGCCCGACGGGCGGTGGCGCTCCGGGAAGAGGTGGCCCCGCCTGACAGGCGACGTTGCCCTGGGAAGGGGTGGCCCCACCTGACAGGTAGCCGCGCCCCAGGAAGGGGCGGCCCCGCCCATCGGGCTTCCGTGCCCTAAGAAGGAGCAACCTCGCCCTATGGGCTACCACGCCCCAGAAAAGGGGCAACCTTGCCTAGAAAAGTGGTGGACCCAACCCAGAAAGGGCTGTCGTGCTCCGAACAAGGTGAGACGACATCCAGAAAAGTATACACCAAGGGCCTGAAAATGGAAGAAAAGTTGACAAAAGAAACAAATGGGTAAGAACTGAGGAAAATTATCCTAGGGAAGAGGGTTAGGAATAGTTAGTGCGAACAGGAACCCGGGGCTGGGAATGAAAGAAAGGGAATGGTGTGGTGACTGAGAGGTTGTGTGGTTTGGCTGCAAAGGTTTGATAGCTTTCGGACATGCGAGAGGAGGTCTGAGGTGCTCGCATTGACACAACGAGCAATGACCGGAGTGGACCATGAGCATTTGGCTCAAGCAGGACTCTTGCATTTATTAGGGTACCCATCCATCAGGGCGCATCAAGTGATGTTGAAAGCCTTGATCGAGCATTGGGATTTAGCGACATTGACATTCCATCTCCCTACACGAGAGATGACAATGAAACTAGAGGATGTCTGGAAAATTTTGAGATTTCCTATAGTAGGGTGGCTAGTGAGCAAGCTGAGATCGGAGGGAGAGGTGCTAGATCATACCATATGGGTCATGTTCGGTCGAGAGGACCTACCAGTAGAAAAGAATGCTTTGGACGTGGATAGATGCTTGGGGCTAAGAGTACCGTTGTTGCCTTTGTATCTGAGTGGGTTGACTAGCAGGATACTCATTTTGGATAGGAGTGGGAGATTTTATAACCTTGTCTACATGGAGGTTGTCTGACATATCATCGAGGGGAGGGATGGACAGTTCACATGGTGTCAATGCATCCTAGCACAACCATACAAAGACATGCACGTTATCTGTTATCAGGGAGTGGTCAGTATTTGTCATGTGACATTGTTGCAGGTGTGGGCCTAGGAGAATATTAGTGTGGCCCAACCAGATATGTGAGTGGGGCATAAAGATATGACATTTTTAGTGGCCTGGTGGTACAGTGCAGAGTATGAGTGGGTTTTTCGGTATTAGGGGCAGGAGATATAGATAGATGGAGGAGGTTTTTTGATGATCTAGAGGAGGAGGACATAGTTTGGAGGCCGTATATGACATGAATCTTTAGGGGATGGAGGAAGGAGGATGCGAGGCATAAGGGACACTTCATGACGCGTTGTTACATAGTTGGGAGAGAGTCACAAATAGTAGAGTCACACAGGCCAGATTGGGTGGCGAGGCAATATGGGCTGATGCAAGATATTCCAGGTGCAACCATGGGGGCATGCAATTTTAGCAAAGTTTGTACGGAAACATTGGGTGACACTGGTGTGAGAGTTAGTAGAGTACCTAGGGAGGGCCAAGAGATTAGTAGATGCAGGGATCACGGTGAGATATGCAACATGGTTTGCACGACACTGAGTTGCACAGATTACACTAGAGGTGTCTATTACGGGGTCATTAGGATTTGGATTGGTGGATGAGGCCAGAGTAGCAAGAGGGGGGATGAGACGATGGGTAGGTGGGGTCGGGGGGTAGCAGAGGAGAGGGGCAAGGGTAGCTCGAGTAGGATGAGAGCAACAAAGAGATCTCAAGGTAGGGAGAGTAGGGGGCGGAAAAGGAGAGCGCCAATGGTGGCTAGAGCAGAGCCAGAGGTAGAGGTGGGAGCTGGAAGATAGCATATGGGGAGTGTATAGGCGAGGAAGACACAAGAGGAGGTGGGGTCTCAACAAGAGGAGGGACAACAATAGGAGATAGGTAAGGAGATGGTAGGGACCTTAGGTTAGCCCATGAGGAGGAGGAGATGACGGAGGAGAGCTCAGGTGGAGAGCAGAGTTGAGTAGGTACCTGATGAGCCAGAGATCGAGATGCACAAGGAGAGAGAGGAACCTGAGGTGAGACAAAAAATGAGGGTGGGACAGAGGGGAAAACCGAGAAGAGTTTGAGTGGTGATCAGGGTTCTACAAGAGCCCGAGAGACCAGAGATGGAGATGCACGAGAAGAGAGATGCATAGGAGGATGCGATGGATGTGGACGTCCTAGTGGTGGAGCCAATGAGGGTGATACTGTATGTACCACCTGAGGACCTTGTCGTATTATTGAGGGGGGCCCAGGTGAGGCTTTGGATGATAGAGAAGAGGCTAAGGATTGCAGAGGTAGAGGTTGTTAAACTCAGGGCTGAGGGGAGGAGGCTCCAGGCAGAGGTAGTCAGATTGGAGGCTGCAGGATAGAGGGATTATGGATTCATTGTTGAGATCCCGACTTCATAGGTACAGGATGCAGAGAGGGAGAGAGATGAGCTACACAGTGAGCTAGATAGGGTGACATGGGACCAAGACAGATTACAGGCAACGATGACTATATCGTAGGGCACATGATAGCAAGAGTTTGGAGGGGATGGGCAGCAGGCCAAGAGGGAGATGGAGGAGTTGAGGGCATAGGTGATAGGATTGGTGAGGGAGAGGACTGAGCTCCAAGATAGGGCATCCATGAAAGAGATAACACTTGGGGATGCAAGGTCGAGGGTAGAGGCAATAGAGACCTAGTTAGAGATGGCTTAGAGAGAGGGACATGATGCATGCAAAGATACATGCCTTAGAGGTATAGGTTCAAGCGATGTAGGGGGAGAGGGATACTGCATGGACAAAGGCTCAGGCTATGCAGACAGAGAGGGATGTTACATGGTGTTAGAACTAGAATTTTCCATAAAATTCCAAAGGCTTTTATCCATCTAGTCCCAAAATTCATGCCACCTTTTTCATGAAAAATCATTTTTTCCATCCACAAAGCCATAATTTCCATTTACCGCTATATCATTGCCTAAATATTCACCCTTTATATCCCACACGTCATATATCTTTACTGTGGACGTTTGAAAAATGGCTCACAATATCCCGATTAGAAGCAGTCATGATAGCCACCCCGCGGTTAAGACATAAATAGGCCACCGCGATGTGCCACGCGTTAAGCAGGCGAAGCTCAGTTGAAAAGAAAAGGCAGACTCCAAAGCAAAGCTCCGATGACACACCACGTGTCAAGCAGTTACAACCCAGTGGAAAAAGTAGGAGTGTTATGAAGTGAAGTCCCGATAGAGCTCCACGTAGGAGGATCCTAAAAAAAAGTGACTGTGGTGTGGCCCCCACTCAAACATAAAGTAAACAACTGCGTAATGCCACATTTCAATCTAGCAGAGCTCGGCTAAAAAGAAAAGTATCATCTAAAGGAAAGGTCTAATGGAATGACACGTGTTAAGCTGGTGGAGCCCGACAGGAAAGAAAGAAAATTAGTCGAGGAGAAGTCTTGATGAGATGCCACGTGGAGAGCTTTGAATGAGTTAAGAAGTGACATCAAAATTAAAGGTTAAGTTGTAGAAAAACAAACCGCAAATGGAAAGTGTGATAGCTTTGCTCAAAAATTAACGAATTTGTTACATCAACTTTTGTTTCATATTATTTAATCTCCTGTTTTTTTTTTCAAGCGGCGCGACAGTTGATATGAGGTTGGCAGATTCTATTTAGAATACAAAAAGACACAGATCAAAGGGCACACGATATTTTTAGGGAGAGATATAAAAAGGAGCATATGTGATAATCTCGGGAGGGTTTTTTCTCTAGGGGTAGACCAACATGCATGTATAAACTTTGAAGAGGACAATGAATATATTTGATTTTGTAACCTAATCTTGGTATCGACTGCTTGTTGTAATTATTCAATTATGTGGTTGTCTCCATTTTAATGCTTCTTTGTTATTCAAATTGGTATATCAAGTATATATTCAGTTTGTTGATGCACATTTGCTGCATTCATGTGATGTGATTAATTGGTTCTTTCAAGTAGAGACTAAATCCTTCTAGTCAATCATAGTAACTTAGAAGTGTTAATTGGATAAATAAGAAGAACCGTATAATTAGGGTTGGCAATTTGTCTCAAGTAGAGTTTTTCGACTATCAATTCGCATGTTTATACAAGTTATAAACCCTTATCAGTGTGCCAAATAGTTTGAATTATTACCACTATGGGTTGCATTTTTTCGATCTTCATTAGACTCCATATACCCAACAAGGCACTGGTCTCACCCATAATTTTATTCATTAAACAATTTTCATTGTGGATAAATTGCTTAAGGGAGAAACACACAATTCAAATCTGCTTCATTCATATAGGTTTACCCACCTAGGTCTAGCAGATCCTGAAGAGAAGAAGGTTCAAATCCACCATGTGGCCTTGTACGTTAGCCAAAAACATTGTGTGAGCTTGGCAACCTCTTATGGTTCAAACCTGTGTGGCGACTCTGAATGAACAAGTGCATTGATACTGATAAAGTGAAGTATACATCAAAAAGGAACCACCCTAGGGTTCAAACTATCAAAGAAGCTCACAACATGCATGGCAGAAGGTCTTTGCATCAAGGAGGTCCTAATGAAAAAAGTAAATGGACACATAAGAATGACAAGGGTAAGAGGTTGTCTGATGATATGTGCCTGAGAAATAAAGACAAAGCATCAAAACAAGACCTTGAGACATATAATCATTATGATACATTGACAAATGAAAACAACTCATCTAGAGAGCCTCAAACTCCAGAAGAGAAGAGGAATTCCTTTTATCAGCATGATCCAAAGAAGTAGGAGGAATTCATGGTTGGATTAGAGGATGAAAGAGTCAAGAGACAACTTGAATATGATCAAAAGATGAAATTACTTGAGGGGAACCAGAATGATGATGATGCAACAGTCGTAGAGAAATATGAACACATGAGTCGAGATGAAATAAATTCACATTTGGAGTATGAAAGGAAAGAGGTGGAAAGAGAAAGAGAAGAATATGAAAAAAACTCCAAGCAATAAAAGAGCTTCAAGAATTGAAGTTACAGAAAGCTTGGATCAATGCCCAGATGGCTAATTTACCTAAATATTTACCACCTCATAGGCAAGGAATCAATATAGACCTCATAATGCTCAGCCACTCCCTCACCAACAATACATGCCTCCACAAGGTCATCAATATCTGTCGCCACCTCACAACAATCCATTGTACCAGCATCCTCAAATTACACCTCCTCCACCATACATGACCTTGATCAGACAATTTGATTTGGCTGGATTTCAAATATATCCTTATCCCAAAATTCACAGGAAGTAGTGTAGTCACAGCTGAAGAACACTTAAGGAGTTTTAATGCATTTATTCAATATTTGGATATACAATATGAGGATGTACATATGAGATTGTTTATGATGTCACTGATTGAAGATGCTAGAGATTGGTTTAACAGTTTTCCAACGACTTCTATTGATTCTATTCAGGAGTTTTATGAATAGTTTCTTCAGCAGTATGGTGATCAATGTGCACCTGAATTTTCCCTGCATGAATTAGTAGCTATCTAGAAGCATAAGAATGAGTCAGCTTATGACTTCAACCAAAGGTTTTCTAAGTTTCATAATAAGACGCCTCCTGGATCTAAATTAGTTGATCCTACTACATTGAGTATCTATTTAAAGGTTTTTGATCCTGTGACAAGATATGAGCTTAGGAACAGGTGTCGCAGGAGTTTAGCTGAAGCTTAGAAGAAAGAATTAACTGAAGCCTAGAAGAAAGAATTAACTATTGAAAACATTAGGAAAGTTGTAGGAATGATCGGCAAGAGGGATAATCCTAGGGTTCCCTAATATACCCCTTCAAATAGGAAAGAAAATGCATACAAAAGTGAAAGGCCAAGGTTGCATGACATGCCATATAATACAAATTGGAAGGATGGAAAGCCAATAATGGATAGGCCTAAGAATAAAGAGACACCTGATCCTTTAAAGAAAAGAGGGGTGTATATGGTAAATAACAGTCCTTGGTGTTCAGTTTGTGACTTGCCACATTCCCCTGATCATTGTATTGTAGCTCAGTCGATATCAGGAAAAGGCATGCCATAAGACAATAATGAAGAGGACCACAACATCTATTTAACTTCCCATACTCTTCACCCTGTTGAGCAGGGATATTCATCTTCAGAAGGAGGGTACGAATATGATGTTGATCACCAAAAATACAATGTCCATATGGCAGAACAACAAGTTTTTTCTGATCATTAGGAAAGTGATGATGAACAGTGTTCTCCTAGTACATCATACCAGACAAATGAGTGCAATATAAGGAGACCAAACGAAGAATAAATTGAAAGGTTAACCATTGCAGCAGTTGAGTAGGCAAAAAGCAAATACTAGTTGAGAAACAAGACAGTGAATGAGAGTGAAGGTGTCCCAAGAGGAATATTTTTGAAGGATAAGAAAATGCCTCAGGAATCTTCAAAAAGGATAGATGATAAGCGGCATGATAAAAAAGAACAAAAGCATAAGGAGGAAAATAAAGAATTTCCCAAGGACAAACAAAATTTAGATTAGACAAACAAAAAGGAGAAAGAGGACAATAGAGGAGAGTCAATGGAGAAAAAGAAGATGATCATAACAGAAGGTGCCTCTTTCAAATTCATGCAAGATTTGTCTCAGGTAAGGATGTCTATCCCATTACCGGAAATGATGAAGATTAAAGAGTATAGGGAAAAGGCTATTCAATTGATATCTAGTGGAAGTAATAAAAATACAAGCCTTGAAAATAAGGAGATTCTTGAAACTAGTAATAAGAAGGAAAAGAAAAAGGTTCCAGAGGTTTATCTAAGTAATGCATTGATGAATCCACCACAAATTGATCCATTCTTTACTACCTTACTCATAAATAACAAGCTAGTAATAAATTGTATGATAGATTCAGGTGCTTCTATTAACATCATGCCAGTAGGGGTGATGAAACAACACGGTATGTGGGTGGATGTTGAAGCTGGTAAATGCTATGCCATGGATAGTAGACCTGTCTTAGTGGTGGTAATCATGAAAGATGTGGAAGTAAAACTGGCTACTTACCCACAAGCAACTTATAATATTGATATAACTATGATTGACACACCTCCTCAGTTTGGAATGCTTTTGTCAAGGCAATGGACTGTAGATTGTGTTCCTTAAGAAAAAATAAATTTCTTTTGTGATGTTGATCTAGGGAACTTCAGAGTGGAACCCTCTCAGCCTGAATTAGCAAATACTGACCCAATTAATAAGCATGTTTCTAAAGATTAGTAGGGCGTATGGAAATTTTATTTTGATGGAGCATGCAGCCAAGAAGGAAATGGAGCTAGAGTAGTATTTATATCACCTAAAGGTGTTACATTCAAATATTCATTTTTTTCTAACTTTTGAGTGTACAAACAATGTGGCAGAATATGAGGCCTTGTTGATTGGTTTAAATATGGTCGTCAAACACAAGATCAAATTGATAACTGTCCTGGGAGACTCTAAACTAGTTATCTCACAAATCAGATCAAGATATGTTGCAAAGAATGAAAGACTGAAACAAAATAGAAATTTTGTGTGGGACACCATTGAGTTATTTGATGCTTTCTCAATTGATTGGATAGACATATCAAAAAACTTGATGGCAGATTTTCTAGCTAATGTAGCCCTGAAAAGAGTGATATCACCTTGGTTGGAATATCTCAGGTTGAACTCAAAACAAGGCCTACTATCCCTGACAACATATACAGTTTGCAAGTTTTCAATGATGATACCGACCTTCTAAAGTTTATTCTTTGCATAGATCTGTACGAGGCTTAGGAGATTGACACCAATGCTTTTGTGGAAGAAGTGGATGGAAAAGAGATTGTATTTGGAAAGGAAGACTTGCAGCTTAAAACCAACAAGCTCCCCAAAGGGCTTGTGGCATTAGAAAGAGTGAATGATGGGAATGATCGCTTTCTCATGAGGTAGACACCAGTCAAAAGAGAAGATGTTGAAGAAATAAATCTAGGAATTGAGTTAGCACCAAAAAAGTTCTACATTGGAAAGAAGATCAATCCAACCATCAGAAGAATGTTTTTTGCATTATTGAGAAAATACAAACATTTCTTTGCTTGGTATTATGAGGGTCTCAAGGCATACAAAGAAGATCTTTTCCAGCATGAGATTCCACTTAAACTAGATGCAAAGCCATTCAAACAAAAGGAGAGGCCTATTAACCCAAATTTGGAACCTAAGATGCAGGAGGAACTGGAAAAACTCAGAGATGGAGGTATTATTAAACCCATTAGACATTCGACATGGGTATCCAACCTGGTTCGAGTAAGAAAGAAAAATGGGGATATTAGATTGTGTGTAGATTTCAGAAATTTGAATGTTGCCTCCCTTAAAGATAATTATCCTCTTCCAAATATGGAGGCAATATTGCACAAAGTAACGAGATGTGAGCTATTATCAATGATGGATGGGTTTTATGGATATAATCAGGTTAAAGTCAAAGAGTCTAAGCAATACAAGGTAGCATTCACTACATTGTGGGAGACATATGTCTATATGAGAATTTCATTCGTTCTCACAAATGCAGGGGAAAATTTTCAAAGGGCCATGGATGTGGCATTTGCAGATTTGATTAATGCTATAATGGTGGTGTATCAAGATGATCTTACTGCTTATTCCAAAAAGGTAGAAGATCATGTAGGGCATTTGGAGAAAATATTTATCAAAGCTTTGCAATATGGTATTAGTCTTAATCCCAAAAAATGTCACTTTTCTATTACAGAGGGTAAACTTTTGGGACATATTGTATCAAAAGATGGGATCAGAATAGACCCTGAGAGAGTAGAGGCCATAGAAAAAATACCCATTCCCAAAACTGTCAAGGCAATCCAATTAGTTTTTGGTCAAATTAACTTTGTGAGGAGATTTGTGTCAAATTTTGCTGAGATTGTTAAACCTATATCCAAGATGCTGAAAAAAGGAGAAAAGATAAATTGGACTGCAGAAGCCATAGAAGCCTTTATATCTATCAAAAGAGCTATCAAAGAAGCCCCCATCCTCAAGTCCCCTGATTTTACCAAACCCTTTTAAATATTTTATTTTGCCTCATTTCACACCATTACAAAAGAATGATGAAGGTCATGAGCAACCTATATCTTTTTTCAGCAAGTCTTTGCAAGGGTCAAAATTGAAATATGATATCATGGAAAAACAAGCCTTTGCATTGGTCAAAGCAACAAAATCTTTCATACCTTATCTTGTTGGAGCCAAAGTAATTGACTATGTCCCACATGAAGCTGTGAAAGATATCTTGATATAGACAGAGGTGACAGGAAAAAGATGCAGATGGATTAATAGAATCCAAGAGTTTGATATGCAAATTCAAATTACCAAGCTGGTAAGGGGATAAGGTTTAGCTAAGTTGATGGTACAAACAAACATTGAAGCAAACCAAATTTGCAATATAGAAGGTCAGGAGAATGCAGTTGCAAGTATTGAACACACTCCTTCGTACACGAACATAATTTATTATCTCAAGCACATGAAATGCCCTAAGGGGTTGAATGATAATCAAAAGAGAACTTTGAAGCTGCAAGCTTCTAAGTATATATTTATAGAAGGGGACTTATTTTAGAAGAATAGGGATGGAGTGCTATTGTTGTGTCTAGATGAATCACAAGAAAAAAATGTCTTGAGGGAGATGCATGAAGGGGTGTGTGGAGGTCATTATTTTTCCAAAACCACTACACATAATATTCTCAGGGCTGGCTATTATTGGCCTAAAGTTTTTAACGACTCTTTTGCACATGTAAGGAAATGTGAGGCTTGTCAGAAGTTTTTAGGAAAATTGAAATATCAAGGAGCCCTACCCCTTAGACCTTTGCAGGTTGAAGCCCCTTTCCATCAATGGGGGGTTGACTTCATTGGATAAATATAGGAAAAATCAAGTGGAGGACATAAATGGATATTGGCAGCTACTGATTATTTTACTAAGTGGGTGGAGGCAATCCCGACTAAGCAAGCAACAAGCAAGATGGTGATAAAATTTCTAATGGAAAACATAATGACTAGATTCGGCACACTAGTAAGAGTGATCATAGATAATGGGAAGTGTTTTAGATTCGATGAATTCAAAGACTTCTACAATACACATGGAATTACTATTTCCTATGCTGCCCCTAACCACCCGCAAGCAAATGGTCAGGAAGAATCTAGTAATAAAAGTGTTAAAAATAATGAGGATTTTAGACACAAATAAAAGGCATGGGACTCAAAGTTGAGAATGGTTGTATGGGCGGACAGGATTACAGTGAAAAAGGCAATCAGAAAGTCTCCATTTGAACTGGTGTATGGAACACAAGCCAGGATGCCACTACAAAATCTTTTACCAGTTTATAATTTTATTCTGCAAGAGGATTTGGATATTTTTGAACCAATGAAGGAAAGAATGGAATACCTTACAGAACTTGATAAAATAAGGGGAATGGCCCAAAAGCATGGAAAGTTTGAAGCTCTATGGCTAGGTCCTTTTGTGATCATTGGAAAAGGAGGGGGGACTCTTATTATTTGTAGAACATTTCTGGAGAGGAGTAGGAATTTCCTGTACATGGGCAGTTCCTAAAGCATTTCTTCTCTTAAGGAGTAACAGAGGATTAAGGATTGCCAGTGCGTGGACAATTCTTAAAAAACCTCTTAAAACATTCTTTTCCATGCATAGTAGTTTAGAAATTCAAAAGGGGTTGGGACTTGCTAGTACATGGACAATCCCAGAATTCCCTCTTTTAAAACAAATTTTTCCATGTACAGTAGTAATAGGATCACTTCCATCTCCTCCATTTTCTACCTCCTTTCTTTGCTCATATCCTTTGAAGTCTTGGCCTGCTCTCCCAGAGATATTATGGATTCTTGCAGTGATCGGTAAATCACTCATCCCCAATAGGAGCCGCTATTGGAACCAAAATTTTCCATAAAATTCCAAAGACTTTTATCCATCTAAACCCAAAATTCATGCCATCTTTATCATGAAAAATCATTTTTGCTATCCACAAAGCCATAATTACCATTTACCGCTATACTGTTGCCTAAATATTCACCCTTTATAGCTCGCACCTCATATATCTTTACTGCGGCCCTTTACAAAATGTTTCATGGTATCCCGATTAGCAGCAGTCATGATAGCCATCCCGTAGTTAAGACAGAAACAGGTCGCTGCGATGTGCCACGCGGTAAGTAGGGGAAGGTCAGTTGAAAAGAAAAGGCACCGTCCAAAGTAAAGCTTTGATGACACACCACGTGTCAAGCAGTCAAAGCTCGGCAGAAAAAGTAGGAGCGTTCCAAAGTGAAGTCCCAGTAGAGTGCCACATGAGAGGCTCCTGACAAAAAGTGACTATGGTGTGGCCCCCACCCAGACAAAAAGAAAATAGTTGTGTAACACCACGTGTCAATCTGGTGGAGCTCGGCTAAAAAAAAAAGTATCGTCTAAAGGAAATCTCTGATGGAATGCCATGCGTTAAGCTGGCGGAGCCTGACAGGAAAGAAAGAAAAGAAGTTGAGGGGAAGTCTCAACGAGACACCCCGTGGAGAGCTCCAAACAAGTTACGAAGTGACATCAAAATTAAAGGCGAAGCCACAAAAAAATAAAACCATGAATGGAAACTGCGATAGCTTTGCTCGAAAATTAACGAATTTGTTACATTAGCTTTTGTAGCATATTATTTAATCTCCTATTTTATTTTCAAGTGGCGCGACCATTGATATAAGGTTGGCAAACTCTATTTAGAATGCGAAAAGACATAAATGAAAGGGCGTGGGATATTTTCAGGGAGAGATATAAAAAGGAGGATATGTGATAATCTCGGGAGGGTTTTTTTTTCTAGGGGGTAGACCAACATGCATGTATAAACTTTGAAGAGGACAATGAAGATATTTGATTTTGCAGCCTAATCTTGGTATCGATTGCTTGTTGTAATTATTCAATTGTGTGGTTGTCTCCATTTTAATGCTTCTTTGTTATTCAAATTGGTATATCAAGTATATATTCATTTTGTTGATGCACATTTTTTGCATTCATGTGATGTGATTAATTGGTTCTTTCAAGTAGAGACTAAATCCTTTTGGTCAATCACAGTAACTTAGAAGTGTTAAATGGATAAATAAGAAGAACCAAATATTTAGTGTTGGCAATTTGTCTCAAGTAGAGTTTGTCAACTATTAAATCACACGTTTATACAAGTTATAAACCCTTATTAGTGTGCCAAACAATTTGAATTATTACCACTATGGGTTGCATTTTCTGGATCTTCATTAGACTCCATATACCCAACAAGGCACTAGTCCCACCCATAATTTTGTTCATTTAAATTCATTAAAAAAAATTCAGAATTTTGCATCTATGCATAAGTTTAGATCTTTCCACTCTTGGATTTCCATTGTGGATAGATTGCTTAAGGGAGAAACACATAATTCAAATATGCTTCATTCATATAGGTTTACCCGCCCAGGTCTAGTAGATCCTAAAGAGAAGAAGATTCAAATCCACCATTTGGCCTTCTACATTAGCCAAAAACGTTGTGAGAGCTTGGCAACCTCTTGTGTTAGATTCAAGATTTTTGGATAAACTATGTGCATATTTTTACATCAACGTTTATCTTCACTCTTTTATTTTACAATTTCATTTTCAATCCTTTCCTTTCTATATAATTTTTAGTTTGTGTTTTATAACCTTATTTTGTCATTTTATTTTAATATATATTAGCACAATTTTTTGATTTATCTGCTTCCCAACCCTCTCACCTCTCTCCTATTTATATCCAAGTCTGCTATCTCATATTTCATTTCTCTCTCTTTTTGCTTTTCATCCTGATGATGGATCATGGAGTATGATCTGAAACGTTAATGTAAAAATATGCACACAGTTTATCCAAAAATCTTGAATCTAACTATCATGGACTATGGAAACAAAATGCTATTAACCTGTTGTGTTTCAAACCTACATTTTTGAGACCTAACACACAGGCATAGATAATGATACTGTAGAGTGATGGTGATAGATTAGGGGCAGTGGTGCAGAGGCTGCAGGAAGAGAGCTATGTCTTAGAGTTGCGAGCAGTGGAGGAGGTGAGATCGATCAGTTGAGGATGCCATAGGGGGTGTGGGCAGAGGAGAGGAGAGTCATTACCAGGGATTGAGATAGATACAGACAAGAGCATAAAATTCTCCGATATCAGGTTGTACAGAGAGATGATTATATAAGAGAGGCATCCTTCTGGATGGTTGCTTATCAGCAAGTGATACTAGATCCGTCCGACCGCACATTTCACTTTGAGTGATGAACTCCTCAGATGGCTCTCAGATGACCATCCCTCGTAGAGGGCCAATGCCCAAGTCTCCTCAGTAGTCAGATGTGGGCAACTCGTTTGGCAGATGACAGGATATCAGATTTTGATAGGTGCAGGATGGATGGGTAGTACAAAGTAGTAGTGATTATATTTGATATAGATCTATGTACTTGTACTTTATTTTGTGATTATGATGGACACGATGGATATCATGATGGATACTCTATTTTGGTGATTTTTGATATGATATGCGACAGCCCTTATTGATACTATGTGACAGATTAATTTTTGTATGCACATGTGGATGTTTATGGTTTCATGATAGATGATGTGATATATGAGCATGCCTAGATGGATTTATGTTTATTCCTGTATGATTATGATGCATAATAACTATGTTAATGCCTAATGTGTATGATGCAGGATATGATAGATGATGTCTATGATTATGTCTATGTGCATGATGTTTAATTTCTATGATGCAGGATGTGATGGATGATGTGGTATGTAAAATGAGATGGTTATTTATGAATGCATGATGTCTAATGTATATGATTTTATGAATGCTATGATTATTGCTATGATGGATAATTTATTATGACATGCATGATGTTTAATGTGGATGTGGTAATGAACCTAATGATATGTACTAACCTAAAGTTGTTAATGAATGTTAAGATGCATAGGATGAAAATTAACCTACACAACTTAAAATGATTAGGCAATGTAATGAACCTAAAATGTAAATGCAAACAAGGGTTTGCATAATGGTAAAGGCGAAGAAGGTTATGGGTGTGTGACCACACCTATCAAAAACCATATGACTCCTGAGAAGAAATGGAAAGATGGAGGGAATCACCGTCTACACAATCCAAAGTCCTAAGTCAGGGGTAAACAAGGGATGATGAATACATGAATGCAATGGGAGAGAAAATGAAATTCAATCCTAATGCAAGCTATCATCTTCACAACACTGATTTTTACCATAGCATAAGACACATGTTACCATGGTATATGGACCAAGGTGGATTAGTGTCTAATCCATAAACAAACACAACAAACAAGAAGGTCATCCCAATACCCCAAAGTCACGCTGACTTCGGTCGGGCCAGGTATTGGAATGAACACAAGCACAAAAGAATGTCTCAACGTAATGCAATACCATAGGGGTCTTGGTGGGTACTATGTGAGACAACCAAGAAAACTACACACAAAAGAAAAATCAAGATATGCCCCTATGTAAACTAGTCAAAACACACCATAATATGAGAGACTAGGGTGGCCTTGACAAGTGATGATAGGGAGCTCAAATGATAAACAAAAACCAAAAACATCAAAAGATTGCAATCACTTTCAAAACATCCTTTGCCATAGGATCAAGATGATGTATGGAGCTGATGTGGTTTGTTAGGAAGGATACATCCTGTTGAGACCAAAGATGGATGCTAAACTAAGAGATTGACAATGACGCAGGATATTCAAAAATTGATTAAATCTTGTGACACAAATGGATCTTATTTGTGAGGTATCAGTGATATAAGGACATATCTTGACACAAGATGGACTCACCCTAAAGACCTAGGGGCTCGGGGGTTGATCAAAGATAAGCCTTGCCTACGTGAAAGCGCAAAGCCCTTGTAGTTCAGGAAAAGACAATGATAAAAGCGGAAAGAGGATGATGAAGATGGATGATGGAAAAAACAATGATCAGGCGGACTGACCACAAAAGAAAAACAAAGAGAAGCCCCGAGGGTAGATCAAGTGATCAGCCTTGCCTAATTGCAAGCGCAAGGGCAACGCAGTTCGAAAAGGACCAAAGATCAACGATGATTAAGATCGAAAAGTGGACAAATGGATACGAAAATGATTAAGGAAAAAGTGCCCCGGGGTCAGATCAAGTGATTGGCCTTGCCTACATGAAAGCGCAGGGGCGACGTACTTCACCAAAGACAAGTTGGGATCTAGATGGAGACAAACACGATGAGTGATCCTAGATGGAAACGACCAAAGTGTCGAGGCGAAAAACAATAAAATCTCACGATGTTGGATAGCGGATGATGTTTGTCCAATGCTCAACCAAAAATATACCAAGTGACCAAGGGATGCAAGCAGATGGGAGGATATGATTGATAGGATGATGAGGATATTGAGATTTGGATGAATAAAGCATAAAGTAACTAGGATGTGAGGTAGATAATGATTAAGCCTTATACGAAAGGCGCCTGTTTCTAGGTTTTCACCAATCGTACGTATCCAAGGTGCCACGTAGGGGTGGTTTTCACCATACGGCGAATTATTTCTTTTTACTATTTTTTGATTTTTTGATTTTTTTGATTTTTTGTTTATTTTGATAATTTTTTACTTTTTTTTTGTATTTCTGAGATTTTACTAGGCAGGATACCCCGGCTGACCTAAGTATAGAATTTCTTCAAATGCATTATGTTGATGGGTTCTTCTAGGGGCTCTCCTTCAGGTGTGGATAGCCTGTATGCTCTAGAACCATATTTGGTGGTGATGCCATAAGGGCCTAATCAATTAGCTTCAAATTTACCCTTCTTATCTCAATTTTGTTGATTCCGTTGATTTTCTTTGAGAACTAAGTCACCAACATTGAATTGATGAGGGCATAATTTCTTATTGTATCTTCTATTGAGCCAATGTTGGTAGGCTTGTAGATGGTTGTAGGCCTTGACCCATTTTTCATCCAGAAATTCCAACTGTGCGATTCGTGCAACTCAGGTCTTGACCAGGGAGTATGGAGTAGTGGCGAAGGGGGTGTGGATGGATGTGTGGTAGGCCCAAAGGGTAGGATGGAGGTGGAGGTTCCAATCTCGACCAGTGCTATTTACCATCTTCTTAATGATTTTAAGAAATGTTTTATTGGTTGCCTCTGCTTGACCATTACCTTGGGGGTAATAGGGGGTAGACCAACGGTGTTGGATATGATACGTTTCACAGAGGAATTTCATACACTTATTCTTGAATGGATTTCCATTGTCAATGATGATAGTGGAGGGGATTCCATACCTACAGAGGATATGGTAGAGGATGAACTTAGATACTTGAACACCGGTGAATTGAGTGAGTGGTATGGCTTCCACCGAATTGGTGAAGTATTCAGTGGATGTGATGATGAAAGTGTGATTGTCGGAGGATGGAGGGTAGATCTTGCCAACCAAGTCAAAACCCCATTGTGAAAATGGCCAAAGTTTTGTGATAGGCTGTAACTCTTGTGTCGGGGCGTGAATCAAATCTGCATGTTGTTGATAGGGGAGACACCTTTTGACAAACTCGTAAGCATCATGTTCCATAGTAGGCCAGTAATACCCTGCTCTTAGAATACTTTTGGCTAAGGCCATACCATTAGAATGGGCCCCACAAATACCACCATGCACTTCTACTAATGTAGTACGAGCTTCGGTCTCATTTAAACATCGGAGGAGGGTTCCATCATACCCACGTCAATAAAGTGTATCACTGATGATGGTGTAGCGGGTGGTACATTGGATAAATGATTTCCATTGGTTTCTTGTGAGGTCAGATGTTAGGGTGTTGTCACGAAGATAAGTGTAAATGTCTTGGTAACAAGGGGATTTAGGGCCTACAATGTCACAATACATTTCGCTCTCAGGGATGTCATATGTAGGTATTAATAGTTGTTCTACAAGGAACTCGCATTCGTATGATCTTTGGGCATGTCCAGAAGAGAACCAATAGTGGCCATGGCATCAACTACTTTATTTTGTATCTTGGGGATTTGGTCGAATTGAATGGAGGAGAAATATTTCTTGAAATAGTCCACCATGCATTTGTAGGGTAACAACTTGTCATCTTTTGTGAGGAATTCATCATTAACTTGAATGATCACCAGTTGAGAGTCACCAAAAATGTGCAAGTGTGAGATACGCCATTGAATGGAAATCTTAAGGATTGTGAGGAGGGCTTTATACACAACAATATTATTAGTTCATGGAAAAGCTAGTCTGAATGATTTGGGTATGTGGTCACCTTGGGGGGTTATGAAAAATACTCCTACTCCTGATCGGTTGTTAGTGTGGGACCCATCAAAATATAATGTCCATGGGGCAGCTCGAAACTGAAAAGACTCCTTCATCTGGAAACTTCGTCTCTAAAGGATAGGCATCTACCAGTGGAGCATCCACTAATTGATCTGCAATGACCTGCCCTTGGATTGTTTTGTGATCCATGTACTCTATGTCAAATTCACTTAGTAACATGACCCACCTAGCCGTGCGACTTGCCAATGTTGTTCTTGATAACATATATTTTAGTGGATCAACTTTGGAGATTATCTTAACCAGATGACTAAGCATGTAGTGTCTAAGCTTTTGGGAGCTGAAGACGACGGCTAGGTAGGCCTTTTCCATTGGAGAATAATTGAGCTCATAACCAACCAAAGTCCTACTAATGTAGTAAATCACTCGTTCTTTGGAAGATTCATCATGTTGTGCCAATAATGCCCCCAATGCCATGAAAGTAGTTGAAATGTAAAGGAGGAAGGGATTTCTCGAGATAGGTGGCATGAGAATAGGTGAGTGAGCTAGGTATTCCTTAATCTGATCAAAACCGAGCTGAAATTGTGGGCTCCACTTAAATTCAATGTCTTTCTTCAGGAGGTGTGTGAATGACTAACATTTGTTAGCAAGTTCAGCAATGAATCTACAGATGGATTGGAGCTTACCTTGGAGGCTTCTAAGTTGTTTGAGAGTGCAAGGTGGATGCATTTCCTTGATTGCCTTGACCTTAGTGAGATCAACCTCAATTCCTCTACGGGGGATAATGAACCCTAGGAGTTTGTCGGTTGTGACACCAAACACACATTTCTTTGGATTGAGGCATAATTTATACTATTCCACATGGTCGAAGATATTTTTGAGGATGGTAGGGTGCTCTTACCTTGTTCTTGATTCTCCCAAAAAATCGTCAACATAATCTTCCATGATTATGTGGATAAGGTCATGGAAGATAACTGTCATAGCCCACTGGTATGTTGCCCCCATATACTTGAGGCCAAAAGGTAGGACATTATAGCATAATGTCCCCCAGGGTGTTGTGAAGCCGGTCTCGTGTTGGTCCTTAGGGGCAATCTTGATTTGGTTGTAGTCAGAGAAACTATCCATGAGGGAAAACATATCATGTCCTATGGTAAGGTCGACCAACATATCAATACTTGGTAGAGGGAAGTCGTCCTTGGGACAAGCCTTATTAAGATCTTGAAATTCTATACAAAATATGATGTCTCTGCTAGGTTTAGCAACAAGCACCATATTGGAGATTCAGTCGGAGTAATCAATTGGTCAAATGAACCCTGATTCCAACAACTTTTCTAATTATTTCTTAACCAATAGGGCCACTTGAGGATGCATTTTTATGAGCTTTTGTTTAACTTTTTTTGCGTTGGGGTGGACATCTTGGTGATGTACCACCAAACTTGGATCAAGGTCAGGCATGTCTGAATATGTCCAGGCAAAGTTGATGTTTCCTTCTTTCAAGAGGTTGATGATAATAGAATTTTCTTTTTCTGATAGTGCCTTAGCCACATAGGTGATCTTGGGGTTTCTTCGAATCCCAAGTTTACTGCTTGTGTTTCTTTGATCAAGGAGGGTAATCGACTGAATAATTGACTTCCCATAAGGGGAAGATGAACGTCCCCATCTTCTAGTGCCTCTTCAAGGTTTTCACTAGCAAATATGCCCTTTATTTTTACTATTTCATAGTCACAAAGTGCCTCAAGGAGGTTTTCACTAGGTAACCTTTTTTCATTTTGTTTCTTTTTATTTTTGCGACTGGAGCGTTCATCTTCCCCCAATCCCATGAGATGCACATATTGGTCCACTAAGGGAAAGGTGTTGGGAGGTGCGGTACCTTGTAGGTCATAATCTATAACCTCTGGATGTTTGAAGGATAAGGTGATGGTGCAAACGAATAGGCATTCAAACATGGCAGGGAGGTCAACATGGTCTAGGTCATCGTATGCGTGAATGATGGATTCCTCCTTCGATATGTCTTCGAGGGAACTGTCGTCCACATTGACATTGTTGGAGGCACTAGATGATACCAGGGGGGCTCTTGTTTTTGGTCTTAGCCCAAGCCCAAATTTATTGGCCGGATGGTAATTGCTTCGATGGGCTGACGTTTTCCTTGCTCTTTTATACCAATACCTCTGCCTTGGTAACTACACTTAGATGCACATGGGTAGACCTCCTAGAAGTATTCTAAGAGGGGATGGGGTGCTTCGAGTTCTTCTTTGTAAAAACATTGACTGATATCTTCTTCCATTTGATTATGAAGGGAACCTAGATCTATGAATGTCATTGAGCCCATGTTCTTGGAAGTGAGTGTGAGTGTATTCTCTTCCGCTTTGGAGACAGATGGATAGGGTTGTCCATATGTCCATGGTGAGGGTGGAATGTTTTCCATGTTTAGTGTTGTACGTGTTTCGTACTCACCACATCCTTTGTCAATGATCTGGACCTTGGTGATAGTGGAATAAGGTGTGGATGATGGCATGGATGAAGGTGTGGATGATGTGGTGTTTAATGTGTTGGTGGATGGATGAGAATCAGATGTTTGAGATGCCCCCATTTCTACTCCAAGGTAGTAATGTGAGTGTCAAAAGGAAGCTTCGAGGGCATGACAATATTCAAATGGTTGAGGGTCAGCCTGCATGGTTACTTCCATTCCTTGAAATGGGAACTTCAAACATTGATGGTAGGTTGATGGAACGACTTGCATAGAGAGAATCCATGGGTAGACAAGGAGGATGTTGTATGGAAGTTCTAGGTCCAGAACATGACACAGTATATTGTACAATGGGACCCAGCTGAATAGGAAGACAAATAGTGCTCTCAGAATCTTTTTTTTGCATTATCATATGCCTTAATGGTGATAACCTAATTATTCAGGTCAGCCTGGGTGTATCCTACCTATTATCTACCAGTACCCTTTTCACTTTATTACAATTCACCCTAACCTCAAGGTGAAGGGGACGATTATGGATTGAGTCAAGGTGTGGCATGTCCTTCTGACTGAAACCTAATTGGTAGGTTATGGACAAATTTCCTACCAACGCTTGGAACTATGTGCGGTCGATATTGTCAGGGACTTGGGTATTTTGTGAGGCTTTGTTCAAGATGTCCTAATGCACAGGAGAAGACCTAAGCAAATTTAGGATAGAAATCTGAGCTGAAGTCTTGCCCAAGTGGTCAAGGATGTTGTTTTGTGAACTGGCGAATGGCGGATGGGTGGATGCGGGAGCGGTTAGGACTCTGATGCGGGTTCGATACACGTGGCTCCACTTGTTCTATATATGTGACCACACCTTGGTAATTGTATGGAATAATTTTATAATTGATATTATTTGTGTTGTTATTTTGATTATTGTTGTTGCTAGGGCCAGGATTGGAATTGGACATACTGGCACCCCGATTGTGTTTAGGAAATGCACTTTGATATATTTGGAGTTGAGCATTGGGCAAAGATTTCGTGTTAGCATCCACATGGATTTCACCCCGATCTATGAGGCCCTAGACATAGGTTTTTAGGCCTTCACACTTATCTAATGTGTGACCCTTAATCTTGTGGAAATCGCAATACTTGTTCTCCTTGAACCAAGTTGGCTTGGGTTTAGACTCATCGAGGGGCTTGGTCACAAGATAAGTGATGGGGTAGCTGGATTACAAAATTTTGTTAAACATGATGCTAAGGGGTTCTCCCAATTGATTGAACTTTTGTTTATTCCCCCTTGGTTGTTTTGGTTTAACTATTCCCGAGGTGCTCGGGATTGACTGCTACTATTGAGGAGGATATTTTTGTGAGGTGGTGGTCACCTGGATATGTTTGGTGTTAGCGACATTTTCATTGACAACATTCTTATTTTTATTCCAATATCGAGGCTTATCCCTAGAGGATTTCTCTTTATCAGAATTTAAAAGTTTAACTTGCCCTTTAGCAACAAGGGCTCTTTCCAGAATGTGACCCTTCTCCACGAGTGCCACAAAAGTGGTGATGCAGTGGAGTTGAAAGTTGTGAGCCATGTTTGAATGTGAATTTTCGATAAACAATGTAACCATGTCTTTTTCTGACAATGGGGATTTCATCCTGCTGGCTAAGGTGCGCCATATTTGCTGATAGCTTGCAAAGGTCTCTTCATGACGTTGTTTTTCTTTTAGGAGATAACGCGTGTCAATATCCTTCTCCAGATTAAAAGAGAAGTGGGAGAGGAATTGTTCAGATAGTTGTGCAAAGGATTTGACGAATCATTTTTCAAGGCCCATGAACCAGTTAGGGGTAACCCCCTATAGGGTCTTAGGGAACTGTCGGATAAGATAATTGTCATTATGCATGACCTCTTGGCAATGGGCATAAAATTCTTGTAGATGGGCTATGGGGTCCTTAGTTCCCTTATACTTATCGAATTTCGGTATATCAAAGTGCTTGGGGAAGGGAACCAAGGAGATGGAGGGATTAAAAGGATAGGGACAAATGTCCTCAAACTTGAATGACTGCTTGCCCGTTCCAGTCTATAAATCCTTTAATGTAGCTTTAACCTCTTCCAAGTCCTTGTTGATTGGTGCTACAGTAATTGGAGTAGGCTAATTGTATGGATAGTATTGTGGGTATGATGAGGATGGTCTCACTGTGGTTGGATCATAGGCGGGTTGAGTAGCATATGAATGTGTTTGTTGATTCTGATAAGTGGATTGTGGATTGATGTATGGTTGATAGGAAGATGATGGATTGTGATGAGCGGAAGTCACTTGTTGATAGGGTGGTTGTTGTTGGTAGTAAGAAGTGGGCAAAGTTCCCTACTGTTTCATAGGATTCTGATAATACAAAGAGGTAGGACCCCCTTCTTGATGTGGTGATGGTTGTTGGTAGTAAGAGACAGAAGGTGCACCTTGGTGGTAGGATTGTTGCTAAAGATAAGGTGGATAAGATTGGTATTGTTGTGCAATGGTGAGCTGCTGCGAGATGTATGGGGATGGATTTGATGGTTGTTGGTAGGGATGATTCTATGCCTGTGGAGGATTGGTGTAAGATGGTGGTTGGTTCTGTGTTTGGTTTTGATTAGTCTGATGAGGATTTAAATTGAGATGGTATGGAGTAGTGTATGTGTCGGATGGATGATAAAGGTATTTTGTAAGCGAATTATTTTGTTTTTGTCTAGGGATATGTATGTATTATTGTGCGGGTCGTTGTTGTGGCTGTTGTTGGTGAGATGGGTGAGATGGAATATGTTGTTTTGGGAGAACTGCTACTGAAGTGTCATGCGGCGGTTGTGGCTATTGGGATGTTTCTTGCATTACCTAATGTGGTGGTTACATGGGAGCTGAGATATTTTGTTGTGGGATGGGAATGTTATGCTGTGATGGTTGCTGATAAGGTGGTAGGGATGAAGCAATAGTGGTTGTAGTGTTTTGAGGTGTTGTTTGTAATGGATTGGATTGATGGGGATTGATAGGAGGCTATTGGAATGTAGGTGGGGGTAAGATGTTAGTGGGTGTAGATCTCGAAGTTGGAATTGATGCAAGGGTAGGTATGCCCCTAGTGTTGATAGGCGGTTGACTAGGATATTGAACTGTAAGTGGTGGAGAGGATGGGATGTAGGATGGCATGTCGTATGTGTAGGGATCATGATGCTCAAGTTGTGTTGTCAAGGTTGCGGTCAGGAGGTGAGGATAACTAGCGATTTGATGTATTACAACATTATCGAATTCAAGATGATACCAGTTTTTTGTGGGTGCACCTTCGGGGATATATGAGTTTCCTGAGATATTTTGTGAATTTTACGGATCGACGGGTGTGGGAAGAGTGTGTGTATCAGGATATTGTGATGCGTCGAATTCAGATGGGGGCTTGATTCCTCTCATGAGGAAGGTGGCAAGAATCTTATCTCCATGTTCATTTAGGAGATGATCTATCATCTAGACATTAATAGGATCATTGAGGTATTCATCAACGGTGACTTCAGGCTGGGTAACAATGTTCTCGTCACTGGGTGGTGTGGTGTTCTGAATGTCGGTATTGGATTGGGATGAGGCACCATTATGGGGATCTTGTGGGATGTTGGGAATGTTGTTGGGATCTTGTGGGGTGTTTTGTTGGGAACCTTGGGTCTATTGGTCTACCATTTGCTTTTTTGTTTGTGAGCGGGCATGAACGTGCAAAACAACTAAGTGATCTAAGATGTGACGAAGCTTCTAAATGATGATCTAGATGATGATTTGGATTGGCTAAAGATTGTAGGATCGGATAACTAGATGTTGGATTGATTGATAGGATATATGATGAATCAATTGATTGCATGATTGGATTAGGATTGGATTTGATTGATAATATTGGATGGAATCGAATTAAAGATCAAATGATTGGATGATTGAAAGGGTTTCTAAATTGGGTTCAAAATTTACCCTAGGTGACATAAGGTGTTGATTGATCAGATTAAAGGATGAATTGATGATCACAACACCGAATCCACCTTGAGATGGAAGGGGATTGATAGGGTTGAGGATGATGATTGACTGAGGACTAATAGCGATCCTAAGTAGATGTTTAAGGATGACGATCAGGTTTAGGCACCTAGGTCAATTCAGATAACAACTTCAAATGAAATTTTGAGGATTTAGATCGATACGATGATGATGGATATATAACCTAAGGATGATTATGTGGATGCAAACGAGATGCACAAACAATGGGACAGTCAATGGAATTTTTCGAAGCCGCGGGAGGATGGCTTTTCAGACTAGATTTGGAAATAGGTGCAGTTTTAGGGCAAGGCCACCCAAACTTTTGGGCAAGATCACCCCTTCTGGGAAAGGTCACCAGAACAGGTCAGGGTCGCCCAAACAGGTCCCAGTTTCAAATTAGGGTGAAAAATGGTTAAACAGTATCGATAAATGAACTTCCAGAATGGGCAATCAGATTTGCAGAACGAGAAAATGACCTTAGAGCTCGGATGTACGAAGTCGAGGAATAGTGCTTGAAATGGGAAAATGGGTTCCCAAAACGATTGAACAGCTAGGTGGAAAAGGGGAACAGTGTTTGGAATGGGCAAATGGATATTCAAAATGGACAAAAGGATAGTCAAGATGGGTAAACTAGTACCCCTGACGAGGGAATGACACTCAGAATTGGAAAACAAGTTCCCTGAATAGGTTAACGACAAGCGAACGAAGGTCCAAAAAGGTTTTTCGGAAGGGTAGGGTCACCCCTATAGGGAAAAGTCACCCCTTTTGGGAAAGGTCACCCAAGCTTAGGGCAAGGTTACCCAAACAGTGGGCAAGGTCTCCCAAGCAGGGAAAACTGGCAAAAGTTTGACTTAGGAAAGATAGACAACAGTTGAGGCAGGGGGCAGGGTCACCCCTTTAGGTTAAGGTCGCCCCTTGAGGGCAAGGTCCACTCTATGGACTGATATGAACCTAACTTAATAAAAAATAGTGATGGAAAAGGATGAAAACAACAAGTAAAACGCCAAAACTGACTGACAATTATTGGTTTTTGACAAGAAAAGACTTCAAACAACACAATCCTAGTTCTAGTGTTAAGGGTACGATCAACATGGTCCTCTATCTAGGCTTAACAAGGTTTGCTAAGGGCATCCCTGATATACGCACACTACGTGGGGCATAATTGTGAACACTAGCCTATCTATAGGTGTGAGTCAGGAGCAGCGAGTGAAAGACTGGGAGCTCAGACCAACTCTTCTTGTCTTGTCTAGGTATCACCCTAGCTTTGACACTTCGCCAGACACAATGTGACTGGATTGAGGTATAGTTTTGGCCTCGCCCCTTTATATACCCCACCGACAACACATGGTTGGGATTGTCCCTTGGGGTGATGAAATCCTCAAGCAAGTCCCACTAATAAAATAAAAAGGGGTGAAAGGACTAAGTGGACTATGATTTCTCTTCACCCAGGATTTCCAAATGGTGCAAGGGGATTGGATACATTAATAGTCCACTCCAAACACAACAAGCAGATTCTTTGACCCTTTAATTAGTCCTAAGTTCCTAATTTAAAGAAAATGAAATCACAAAAACCAACTAAAAAATGTTTCTCCAACTGCAACACACTTGTCAGTAGTTTTGTTTCCTATCTTTGATAAGTGAACTCTGTTTTTGGGTGTGGCCGCCCCTCCTAGGCAAGGTCGCCCCTTTGTGAACCTGCAGAAAAATAGGGGTCAAAAAATAATGAAAAAAAAACAAGAAAGTTAGGTTGTTTGGGAAAGGTCGCCCCTCTGTGAACCTGCAGACAAACAGGGGTTAAAAACAACAACAAAAATAGCAGAGAAATAGCCTAGCTATTTGGGAAAGGTCGCCCCACCTAGGCAAGGTCACCCTTCTATGAACTTGCAGACAAACAGGGGTAAAAAAATAGTGAAAATAGTAGCAAAAGAATCAGGTTGTTTGGTCAAGGTCACCCCTCTTGGGAAAGGTCGTCCCTCTGTGAACCTGCAGACAAACAGGGGTCAAAATATAGTGAAAATAATAGCAAAAAAGTTAGGTTGCTTGGGCAAGGTCGCCGCTCTGTGAACCTGTAGACAAACAGGGGTTAAAAACAACAAAAAAAAGTAGAGAAACTACTTGGTTGTTTGGCCAAGGTCGCCCCTGTATTTTAAAATCTGCAAAACTTCAAACAATAGAAAACGTTAAAACAAAGGACCCATGACGTGGGTCCCATTGAGTGTGCCAGAATTGTGATCAAGAGAAATCTGCTAGTCTAAGAACACAAAACAAAATGGAATGTAAGAGAATAAAATAACACCTAACACCTCAAGATTGGGCTACGTTAAACACAAACAAAAGATAAAAACAAACAATGGATTATACCTTTTCTTCATGCTGATCCTTGGTTGGCCCTTGAAGATATTGTTGATGTGTGCTCCTTGGATGAAATGCTTGCAATGAAGGTGGTTGAAAGATTAATGGAGGTAGGTGGATGCAATAATGGAGGCTAAGATGCAAATGGAAGTGATAAGAAGGTCCAATAAATGGATAATAGGCTTGAATGCACAAAAATCACAAGTTCTCAAATCTAGATGCTCATAAATTCTAAGATCCTTTAATGAAGGTAGATGGCTCGATATTTATAGAATATTTTGAATTCTCTAGAGGATTCAACAATCAAGATTGAGCCACCATGGCCAAGATTGAGGGCTATGGTGAGTTAAGAACCCACAAGCCCTCACATCTCACCATGTGGCAGATGAAGTGTTCAAAGGACAAGGTTAGATGGCAAGGGTACAAGTGATGTGGAAAAATAAGTCTACCCTTGTCACCATGGGGATTGGAGATGGCCTTGGAGGAATAAAAGTAAATTTTTAATTCACTTTTTGGAAGAAACCAATGGGTAAGAGAAGATTCCCCTAAATGGGGTCCTTGTCCCATGGGTATGATGTGACTTTTGAGAGGTCATGGGGAAGACAAATGCATGAGAGAAATAAGTGTGAATTTTTAATTCACATGGGGAAGAGGTCAACTCAAAAGGGGTAAGTACCAAAAAGGTCGACTTAAGGGCATGCTAGAAAAAGTAAGTGATTAGGATTAGGATTGTGCAAATAGGTGATTAGGTTAATTAATGATGATTTGAGGCAAGTGGAGGGACATAGAGGATGTGACATTAATCTTAATTAAGGATAAGCACATCTTAATGAAGGATTAATTAAATTAACCTAGATTAGTGAAAGGATTATGGAAGATGGAACAAGGAGAGAGAAAGAATGAATTAAAAATTGAAAAAGATAATTGACTAAATTAAATAAATTGATTGATTTATTTAATTTAGAGAGGAAATGGTAAAGGATAAAGTATTTAATTAAATACTTTTGGGAACCTTAGGGAAAGGGGATGATATTAATTACATGTGTCATTTAATTTCATAAACTTCTCCTAAAACACCAACAAAACTTGTTCTCTAGACCACTCTCCTCCTTTTCTCCTTAGACAACACTTTTCCATACATTCTCCCCCTATGGTCTTCAGACCATATCCACTTCTGCATTATGGTTTGTCAACCACTACAACTTTTTTTTCTCCCCCTTTGATATCAATGGAAAAGGGCCAAAAACTCATCCAACTCTCTTGCTCCCCCCTTCACACAACATTCAAAGGGAAACACCTACATACGCCACTTGCAACATCAACAAGCAATTGCACTCATTCATTTGCACTCTTTTTTTTGTATTGAACTCTTTTGCTTTCCTACGCACTCCCCCTTAGGGACACACAATATGATCCATCATACCGCATCATCCAACAACCACTACTACCCACTCCCCCTGAGAGGTAGCCTTCAACATCAATCCAAGACCAAGAACGTATCTTGAAATGCTTCCCAAACATATGCACACACTTATGCATCTAGTTGAAAGAAGGAGGGGCAATAACTCATAACTTCTCTTGGAGATACTCAAAAGTATCTTTTGGAAGAGCCTTTATGAAAATATCAGTAACTTGATCCTTAGTAGCCATAAAAATCAACTTCACCTCACTCTCTGCTACGTTTTCTCTCAAGAAGTGATACAGGATTGAGATATGTTTTGTTCTTGAATGCATTACCAAATTCTTTGAAATATTGATTGCACTTGTATTGTCACACATGATAGGAATAGGTTCATCATATGAAACTCTGATATCCTTCAAAGTTTGCTTCATCTACAACACCTGTGTACAACATGATGCTGCTACAAAATACTCTACTTCTATTGTAGATAATAACAATGGATCTTGCATCTTTCTTATCCATGAAACCAACCTACTTCCAAGAAAGAAAGCATCACCACTTGTACTTTTCATGTCATTTACACATCCAGACCAATCTATATGTATATGCACTCAAAGAGAAGTCAGTATCCTTAGGATACCACAAACCATAATCTGGAGTGCCCTTCAAATATCTGAATATCCTCTTCATTGTTGCAACATGAGATTCTCTAGGATCTTCTTGAAATCTAGTCATAAGACAATCTGAATGCATGATATTTGGTCTAGTAGTGGTAAGGTACAATAGTCCACCAATCATTCATCTATACTTGCTCTGATCTGTATTAGGAGACTCATCATTCTTGCTTTACTTACAACTAGTAACCATAGGAGTACATACTGGTTTAGAGTTATCCATTATCCATTCCTAATTTCTTCAACATTTCCTTAACATACTTAGATTGTGATATGAATATACCTTTCTTTTATCTCCCCACACATTGACATCTCAAATTCTTTCTGCATTTCATCTGAAAACCTTTTGCACATACCTTCCTTTCCTTTGAATATTATGTCATCAACATATACCACCACAATTAAGATTTATTCTCTTTCAACTTTGAAATATAGATTGCTATTTGCAGTACCTTTTTGAAATCCTTGTTGCAACAAGTACTTATCAAACCTTGCATACCAAGCTCTGGGAGCTTGCTTCAATCCATACAATGCTTTCTTTAATCTATAGACCATATTTTCATCTTCTGAAAATTGAAAATAATTTGGTTGTTCAATGTATACCTCTTCTTCCAATTCATCATTCAAGAATGTAGACTTTACATCCATCTTATATAGTTTGAAATCTTTATGTGTTGCAAAAGCTAAAAATAACCTGATAGTTTCCATTCTTGCATCTGGAGCAAAATTTTCCTCAAAATCTATACCTTAAATTTATGAGAACCCTTATACACGAGTCTAACCTTGTTCCTAACAACTTTTCCACCCTCATTCAACTTGTTCTAGAATACCCACTTAGTACCAATCACATTCTTGTTTGCCAGTATTGGGACTAATTCCCAAGTTAGATTCTTCTCTATTTTTTGTAACTATTCCTTCATTTCTTTGATCTAATTATCATCTTTGCATGCCTCAGTCACTATTTTTGGTTCTACCTCAAAAATTAAACAAAAATTTACTTTTTCCTCTGTCATAGCAGGTTTTCTTCTTTTCGACACACCTTTTCTCTTATCTCCAATGATTTGATCTTCTGAATGGTTCTTTTGCACATACTTAGGAGTCTTCAGATTCTTTTCCAGAACTTCTTCCTCTTCAACTATCAACTCCTTTCCTTTATCTTTAGCCTTTTCTTCTTCAGTGCAAGGGGATTAATCAGATTCATATCCTTCTATCAATGTTGAAACTTGATGTGGTTATTCATCCACTTTGACACTTGCACTCTCAACTTTGGCACGCATAATGAGGTGAAAATTTCAAAAAATTAAAAAAAAAAAGGTTTTTTTTAATTTTTTATGCCTCCCATATAAATCTCGAGCGCCACCGAGTGGAGCAACTAGCCCGCCATCGACGGTCTGTGCAGCCCCCTAGGGGCTTATCTCTTCAACCTCCAGTCACATCAGTGGCCACCACCCAAAGTCCAACCCCTCATCCAAACTGACGGTCGTATGAAGAACCAGGCGCTGAGTGTCGAGCACCCAGCTGCCAGCCCCCTGGTTATCCACGTGACCAAGGGCCAAAGACTCTAGCCCCTGAGGAATTATAGACCCTTCCAAGTGCTTTTTGACCTACCTTCAGTAAATTGGCTATAACTTGGGCATTTTTACTCAGATTTTCATAAGAAAATAGATGTCGGAAAGCTAGTTTCGAGCCCATTTTGATGGTGTTTTGATGCCTTTTTTGCCAGTCAAAGTCGGATGATGGTTTCTGCACTCCGGGGGGCGTAAATTTTGTGTCTGAGCTCTGTTTTGTACAAATGAATTACCATCAGAAAGCTGGTTTAGTGCTTTAAACAATGATCAGACTTATTTTCCCAGATTTTTCCCCAAGTATATGTTATTCGACTTTTTTGTGATTTCATAGTTTTCTTAATTACTTGGACATTTTGGCACTTGGGAATCTCTTGTTTATGTCATTAGGCTCTATTTCATTTAATCTACATGCTCTAAGGTCATTTTTCTCAGTTTGTTTCATTTGAAGAGTTATTATGGGTTTTTCTACTCACCCTTCAGTTGTAATTTTGGAACGAGGTAATTATGAGTCATGGGAAAAGGGAATTATAACACATTGTAGGTGGCTTAATATTTTGCCTTATTTGTATGATCTCATACCTGAACGAGCCACTTCAGAGGGAAAATTAGCTTGGGATATCATTAGAGCTCACATAGTAGGACTTATCTTTTCTAGTGTTGATAATGACACTGTGTGGACTATATCAGACATTTACTAGCCCCACCCACTTTGGACACTTCTTTGGGAGATCTATGGAGACCTCAATCTCTCTCCATTCCTAGAGGATCTTGCTTCATATTGTCTCTTACCCATTTCTTGGAGAGATAATACACCCTTTGATCATGATACTTTAGAGGAGCTTGAGTATTTAGACACCCTTACATGTTCTGATGGATTAGAGGCTTGTCTCATAGTTCCCACTCTTCATTTTGAGACTTCATCAGCATCTCCTATTGTTCTTGATTTAGTGCAACAGGGCATCATTCACCTTCCAGAAATAGCTACTTTGGACTCTCATGTTGCAGACATATCTTTCTTGTTTGTGGAGTCCTAGATTGTAGATTTGGAGGATTATTTTGAGGAAATTCATCTCCTCTACCTTGACAGTCAGGTTATCACTGTATGCCCACCATTATCAGTGCATTCAAAGGTTGCATTTCAGGATTCTCCACATCAGTTTGGATTTGAGATCATTTATTTCAGTTCAAACAAAGAGATTCTTCAACATCTAATCATGGCACACATCTTGAGACAGATTGGTTCATCACTCTTCATAGGGTTTCTTCGACATCATCCTTTGGATCCATTTCTTCCCAAGGGGAAGAATATCATTTTTTGCTTCAGGATCTCCTTTTGGATTCTACATCAGGCATCTACCATTGCGACAGGAGTTTCTTCATTGTGGGGGGGCCTTCTTGTCTCTTTCTATCTCTCCTATGGATACCATTGTACATGTACTTATATGATAGAATTTTTCTATGGGGGGTATCATGTAATCCACCTCCTATCCTTCTTTCATTAGTGCATTGCATTCCTTTCTTTGCATCCTATTTTGGGGAGGAGTTTTTTTCCCACTGGGTTTTCTCCTTTACCCTGTTTCCTTTATTTTGCATTTCATTTGTAAATGGGTACCTGATCAAGCCTAGTTGTTGGGACCTATCTTTACCTTCATGCATTTTAGTAACTTTTTCTTTCTTGCACATTTTTGTAGTTGAACTCTTGCTCATCTTAAGGGGGGGTGTTAGAGTAAAGGTTTTAACTTAATTATGTTAATTAAGTTACCTTTATTCCTCTCTTAAGATTTTACTTTAGTTTGCATATTGTGACTTCTAATAATTATATTAATTATTAAATCTCTACCTATTAGGGTTACATTTAGGTTTGCACGATCTCCTTTCTTAATGATTGATCCATTGTATATTTTTTATTCTATTTGTTATGATAATACATTCTCTCATATTACAGAGCTTCAAACCCTCTCACTTTTTCTCCATTCTCTTCCCTATGACATGTATCTCTTTGCATGCAGGTGTTCTTGGAGTTTGAAGTTGGTTTTGAAAACTTCTACAATTCCTTCATCAAATATTGCATCGAAATTTCCAAAGTTTTCTTCATCTCTTCTAATATAACACTTGCTTCCAAAAACAGATATTTCACAATAGGAGGTTTACCATACCATAACTCATAGGGAGTATTTAAACTATTTTCTCTTGCTTGACCTTTGTTAAGAATGTAGACTGCAGTATGAATTACTTCTCTTCGATAGACATCCAAAATATTAGTGTATGTGTTATAGTTTTAACGTGTCAGTGAGAGTAAATAATCATAACTAAACAACACACAAGCAATGAAATGTATTACATCTAATGGAGGAAAAATAATAAAACAAACTTTTACAATCTTGCATTCGAACTCATTCCATTGTCCTCTATTCTCAGTGATTCCTCAACTCATGCTCTCAAAATATTTCATTTCACATGAATCTATGAAATGGCAACCTAAGAAACGAGCATCTATTTTATAATGCAAACTACAATACCTACATGCTTATATTTTTGTGTTTTTGAAAATAAATTGTTGAATGATCTATGATGAGAGATTGTTGTTGAAATGATGCTAAACTAATGATGCAAGTCCAAAGATAATGTTTTATAAAAGATGCAAGAAACCAAATGATAGAATTGAAATGCCATGATAATGCTAAAAAAAACTAAAAAAACCACTAAAGTGCAAACTGCAATGCTCTCCAATTAGCAATGATATTTATGCAGCATAAACTTGTCAAATTCTACTTGTTGAAAAGATATAGAAATGTGTTCTATTTATAAAATTTTCCAAGCTGGGAATGATGTGGCATCAATGAACGATCGAGATTGTCATCCTGCAGCATCAACGGTTGAGCACAAAGAGGTTGGTGAGAATCATCGATGTGGTTCCCTACAATAAAAAAAAAATCCAAGTGTTGAAGGGAATCAAAGGAAAGAAGAAGCCATGTGTCAAGGAGGTTTAAAAGTTGTTATAGGTTTGTTGATGGAAAATCCACATTTTACAATTTAGAAAATTCAATTTCATGTGACACATGGTGAGGTGGCAGGTGAGGTGGAAGGTAGTTAGAAGAATATGTAGAAATGTGCCAAATTGAATTTAGAATTCAATTTAAGTGAAGATGGGAAATTAGCAAAATGAAAAATTAGTTTATTTGTGCATTTAACCAATTTAAGAGGAAAATGATTTTGGAGGCCAATTTGAATTCAAAAATTGAAATCTAAGTGAAAGAGAGAAAACTAACTAAAAGACAAATTTGTTTATTTGTGCATTTAATTAATTTGAGAGGAAGTGATTTTGGATAAAAAGAATATTTAGAAGTGAACTGTATAAATAAATTTTACAATTTATTTATAAGTAGAGGATTTAAGATTTTTATTAATTAAATAACAAGTATTTAATTAATTCATGCTTAGACCATTTTTAAGTGCATACATTTTGCCCCTCTTTGAAGTGATGTGCACAGACGCATTGCTTCAAAGAAAAATTTCTCTGATCATGATGATAAAAATTACATGTCCCAGACGTTGATTTTTTAGTGTTGATGAAAGGATGTCCCCTTGGGAGATAAATCAAGAATTTTTGAATTTTTGATGATTTTTGAAATTTTTTGATGATGTGCTAATGATCACAAGATTTGATGAGGATGACCTAATTTATCTCCCGATAATGATAAGAGTTGCACCACATTGTTAATTAGTTGATTAAAAGGCCCCTTTGAAAAATTAAATGAATGCCACAATAATTACCCCTTAATTAACCCTTCAAAGGTCAAAAAGGGTAAAATAGAGTTCATTTGTAACTTGTGCATTTTGAAAACTTGAGAGAAAGAAGAGCCAAGATGGATAGGATTCCGTGCCACACTCACAAATTCGAGTGAGTTTTCCGCCACCAGCGTCTAGCCATGTATGGACCTATGGTATGTACCGCAAGAACCACTTTTTCAAGTTTTAAATTTGAATCTTTCCTACCTTTTTGCTTTTAAATTTTTGAATTTTTACACGTTTAAGCGCATCCAGAACTTGATACATCACATTGAGTCATTGTATTAGCGCATAGGGTTAGGTTAGCCCATTTGGAACCCACTTCAGCGAATTAGGGTGTTAGATTAGTGCATAGGGTTTTTAGCACATCAATAAGATAAAGTCAAGCATAGAGTAGGTCAAAGAGTGCATATGATAAATGGCGCATTGGGACCCTGTTCTGGTGCATTCGATCCGTTTTCCAATGCATCCAAGAAATGGCACATCAGGACTCTGTTCTGGCGCATCCAGTAGATTTTAAAACGCATTCGATAGATTAACGCATAGAAACTCTATTTTAGTGCATTCAACCAAAATTAATGATTTTGAAAGATTCCTCCTAGATTTTGATGATTGATGATCACGTCAATTGATGATAGGATGATGTTGATTGATAGGTTGATGATCATCCTCATGATAGGCGAGGAACAATAATAGGATAGATAAAATTGATTGATTGATTGATCATCGTCATGATAGGTGAGCAACGATGATAGGTTGATTGGTGTTGATCAATCTCATGACAAATGAGAGTCAAGTGATAGGATAGGTGCTCCTCGAGATTTGATCAAAATCTCATGTGAGCTAGTTTGATTAAATGATGTGTTGATTGATAGGTTGATTTGATCGATGTGCTAACTTGATGCTTTGATTTGATTCTAGGAGGGTGGCTTAGGGAACCTACATGTTTGAGACCGCTTTCCGCGGACATGAGACATGATCCCACAGTTGACTCTGGCAGATCTTGCTATTATTGACTAGTGTGGACTAACTTCATTGGTAGATATGCCCCAGTACCAGATTAATTGGGGGCTATTGAAGACACTTGCAAAGCAGTGGCACAGTGACCACAACACTTTCCATTTACCAACTGGAGAGATTATTGTGACCCCTGAGGATGTTTATCGCATTTTGAGGTTATCGATCATGAGGGAGTTGTTGTTATATCATCATAAGGAGCAGGGGGGTACTAATGCTATTTGGTAACTTTTCAGGATGACCAGTTCATTGGTTATGAGATCTCTTGGTGAGATTTGATTACCACTCATAGGCCTTTGTCATGTGTATTAGCAAGATTCATTGGAGGATTTCTCTACCCCAACCATAGGTCAAAGGGCTTTTCATTTGGCTGGGGATGGATTTTGGACAACATGATTGCCTATGGTATGAGATATGCTTGGGGTTCGTGCATGTTGACACACTTGTATCATGATTTTCACCAGGTCATTTATCTTTGGGTGAGCAGTCTCGCAACAGGATGTACTTTATTGCAGCTTTGGGCCTAGGAGCACATAACAATTACATGGCCAGTTGGAGGCAGGGCTCGGCTAGCAGGACAACCGTACATTTTTAGTTATACAAGGCCACTTTTCCAGCATAAGCTGGGCAAGTTAGAGTATTGGGGGAGAGTCCTCAATGATTTGAAGATTGTGATATGGCGACCATATCTTGATTGTGAGGTATGGTCGGAGGATGATGCAGAGATGCCTTATGTATTTTGCAGCAGGTATCTAATTGGTAGGACTCCCTACATCATTGAGAGGTTTCTTTTTGGTAGAGCGTAGAGGCACTATGGTCGTATTCAGGGGATTCCACAGGGTGCGGCACACTATGTGCAATGCAAATAGGATATTCCAGAGTGGGGGCCAACCCTTGACTATGATGTAGCCTATGCAAAGTACGATGACTTACAACCCATTTTTTGGTAGTACCTCAGGGAGATAGTGGATGGAAAGATGACGGTAGATTATTTTGAGTATTTTCATACACACCCATTTCCACGTATATCCAGTCCAGATGAACCTACACCCATTTTGGAGGTCAGGAGGAGGGTAGGGTCAGCAGTGCAGAGGAGAGGGGATGGAGGTCAGGAGGAGGAGGTTGAGGAGGATATGGGAGATGATGAGGGGGATGATGGAGGAGATGGTGGGGGAGGTGGGGGTGGAGATGACGGAGGGAGACGGAGGGATGCTCTGGATTTTGGGGTCATCCCCAAGAGGAGGAGGTCAACACCTGATGGACAATGACTAGTGATTCTTAAGATGCCCTCCCAGAGGTAGCATACTCAGATAGCTATATTACAGGCTCAAGTGTAGACACTCTAGGGCCAAATACATAAACTACAAGCATAGCTTGCCCAAGCATAGGCCCAGATACAAGCACAGGCTCCATCATAGTTACAAGTACAGGGGAAGATGGTGTAGTTGCAGGCCCAGGTGGCCACCCTTACTGCTGAGAGAGATGTTGCTCAGAGACAAGGGGAGCAGGTTGTGGCCATGGTAGACTAGATATAGATAGCTGCCAAGGGGGTTGATACAATTGACCTCATACAAGAGCTTAGAGATTCCACCAAGGAGGAAAAATACTACAGGGGTAGGTACCATGAGACAGTGCCAGCAACACAGAGATTCATTTATGCTCACTCTAGATCCGGTCGCTCCTAGTCTCATAATACTAGTAGGGGTGTGACGCAGCCACTTCCAGGGGGACTACCAGGCAGACCTCCCCCGGGAGTAGGACCATCAGGGACAAGACCATCAAGGTCAGGCAGTATTGGGCAGAGGCCTGTGACTTATGGGGGCAACACCATAGGATCACATGGTTATGTTTGATTTATAGTCAATTGATTTTTGATGTACCATTTCTCAGTTCATTGATATCATTGTATACTTGACATGTTATTATTTTGAGGTTATATGATATGCAGCGGCATTTTAGTGATCTCTATGTGTTGATGATTTGATTATGGATGGACACATTTATTTTATGTTCGAGGTGATTATGCCATGTGATGAGGGAAAATGTGTCATTCTTTTACCTCTTATTTGTGACAAACCTAGTCATCTTTCTTAGTGTCTCTTGGCGTTCCTATCAATTTTCATTAATGAACAGAAGGTATTTTATGAAATAGAAGAAAAGGTTAAAACTAGTGAAAATACCAATTTTCTGACTATTGCTAACTGTGTTTTTTATTCTACTAACAGGAAGTGTTTAATGGTCGACAACACACATGAAGGATATCGGTCGAAGGAAGACTGAATTGCTGAAGTTATATTTTCATTTTGGCTTTACTCGTCGAATATTAGTCATTTTTTTTTAGATTGTTACGTTGTTCTTGGAAAACTTTCAAAAGACTTTAAAACTATTTTTTACTATCCTTTAGAGGTTGTTGGCTGAAAGACACTAACAACCAAAACATTTATCGATTACATTTGAAAGACTGTTAGACGTATCGATAGCTACAATATGTATATATATGTGTGTAGACTAAAACTGGATATAGATATACATAATTAAAAAGCAGAACTGTGGTGATTTTCTATATGCTTAGTTTATGTTGTTTGGATGAATGGAAGCGATAGTAGAATAATTTTGTGAACGTGAGTTTTATCATCCAATAACCGGCGAAGGCAGGGCCCACTTCCTCAGTTGATTGGTGATAATTGCATTAAGATTATGTGTGTCGTAATGTATGCTTTGAATTTATAAGTTGTTTGATTATTTCATTATTGTATTGTTGTTTAAATATTTTGTTGTGTGATTCATTTCCACGAAGGTATTAATCGGTATTGAGTTGTCAAATTATTACTAGTACAGTCTCTATTTATTCAATAGTTGCTTGCTGGTATATGTAGATCATTAAAAATTTGTTACAGAGAAGTTTGATATCAGTTAATGGGATTGTTTTGAATTAAAAGATTTATTGAGTAGTGTTGAAGGTTTGTTTTGAGTAGTTCAACTTTAACTTTGTTAACGTTATTTTCAGTTAGATTTCTATTTTATTATAGATAACTTTACTACTCTTCTGTTATGTGCCAGTAACCCATTTTCTATGCAGAACTATTTCTTCACAGGTTCATGTCACACTTGTGACAGGAAGTCTATTAATCCAAATTCTGCCCGTAAGCAAATTATATTAGTTGCATCCATCAGCCCTTGGCTTATTAATTGCAGTTCTTCAGCATATTGCCACAACACAGTTCAAAAGCCTACGTTCCCGAATTGACACTTTAGGATGAACTGAGGAAGCCATTTCCAAAAAGTACATCAAACCCAATTTAAAGAGTAATTCAGAAACCACATTTTTATCCAATCACCATGTTCTTTATGATTATGTTATGGATGCATGTAAGGATGCCTTAATGAGATGTTGATTTTATTCCTTTATGTGTTTATGAATGTTGCATTTATGATGATGAATGAGATGGATATGTAAAGAGATGATAAGCATTGTATTTTTATAAATAAAAAAATCACATGTATAACAGTGTATGGATGAATGGATGCATAAATGGTTTTATTATGGAATATAAATGTATGATAAATGGATGGATATAGATGTTTTATGGATTCCAAATGTATGAATGAATAGATTTTGAATATGATACATGTAGATGTATGGATTTATGATAATGCTCTCTTTTGGGATTTTTTCATGAGGCAAATAAATGGCCTAGATGTATGGATGATTATGCAAATGGATTATGATCATGAATGATGCTTATGTATGGATGGATGATGAATGAAAATGCACGTATGATTTTATGTTATGCCACTATGTGATGTTAATTATGCGCTTATGTGTAATAAATGTTATTATGTAAATGAAATGTAATGCACTTTTCTATATTTTTGGTATTTTCTATGCAAATATGTGACCTAATTGCATGAATGTAAAATAAATTATGATCATGAATGGATTATGATGTTATTATTGATGATGAATGCATATATGGATGAATGAAAGAATGCATTTATTATGACCTCGATGTATGAAATGGATTATGAATGATGATGGTATTTTGAAAAATGCTTTATTTTCAGAATTTTTTCATGATGCAAATATTATAATGAGTGAATGAATGAATGAATGGTTTGTGATAGTGGGTGATGGAATGGAAATTTCAATGCGAATGAATGATTTTTTTTTTATGTCAAGTATACTCCATCTTGTTATGAGAGATAACATCATGTTGAGAGTTACCAGCTTGGAAAAATCTATAATGCAAATACAGAACTAAAATGAATGCAAGCCTATCTATGCAATGTTGCCATTTAATTCATTGTGCTTATTATCATCATTGAGCATTTTATTATGTTGAAATTTGGTACAAACATAGATGGTATAATTAGACCATGATGACCTGAGTACAACTTTCATAAGACTTATGTTGAGATTTGATAAGGCAAGATAACACAAGCATCTAGACATAATTCGACCAAGATGACCTGAGTATCACTTGTATAAACAAACAAGAGTTAATTATGTTCCTATGCAAAGTCAGAATGTCATCAATGATCCTTTGTAGAGCATGTCCCACAAAAATTTGCACTGTAGTAATGATTGACTCACATAAATCAAACAAAGAAAAATGTCCTTGATCATAGCCTCTCTAGTTTGCGACATCATCGAGGTACTCCCAAGAAATGATAATCAACAATCAAGATGCATCCATTGAACATTTGTGTTAAATTAATCCAACCATGATTCAAAATATGATCCGTCAGTGGGATTTGATTTGATTTGATTGTTTTTTTTCCAAGTTTGCGTTTGTTGTTTGCTTGCCTATTGGTTTAAGCTCAATGGTGATTTTCCCCTAGTTAGAACAAACCAAATTTTATTATGGACATATACAATGAGAACTGAGACAAGGTGGGACATGATCGCAATAGCCGGATATGGGCATGAAGCTCGTTGCAAGATATGTGTGAATGCGCAGTGATGGCGAAAGAAGATGATCAACACACGCTCAAATAGAGGGAGAAGCTGACTTATCACAAATAACGTTTGTTTAACAAGTTTTCAGCATTTTTTTTACTGCACTTTTTCAAATTTTATGATTTTTTTGTTGTAACCAAGATGCTTGTTTGCTAGGTTTTCATCAAGGCAACCATTTTTTTTATTTTTTTTTGCTTTTTAGGATTTTTTCAGTACTTTTTCTGATTTTTAATATTTTACCAAGACTTTTTCTACTTTTTAAGATTTTTTCAGGATTTTTTCTACTTTTTAAGATTTTTTGAAGACTTTTTTTGCTTTTAAAGATTTTTAAGACTTTTAAACATGCACTGGATGCATTATGTGTAAAAAAAATTCAGATGAAGGTTATTCATTGGTTCCTCAAATAGATCCACCTCTGGCGTAGATAGCTGATATGTTGCCGATCCAAAGATTGAAATAACAACAAAAGGACCTAACCAATTGGGCTCAAATTTTCCTTTATTTTCTCGGTCCTGCTAATTACGGGAATTTTCTTTCAATAGTAGATCCCCTACTTGAAATGTCTTAGGTTTAACTTTGTGATTGTAGCTCCTTGAAATCCTCTGTTGATAGGCCTTTAGGTGATCCACTGCAAGTTGACGATGTTGATCCAGCAATTCCAGCTCTTGTAGTCTAGAAACACGATAATCTTCATCTGAAATGAAAACTTTCAAAGACACACGAAGTGATGGTATCTCAACCTCAATGGGCAAGACGACTTCAAATCCATAAACAAGTGCATATGGTGTGGCACATTTGGGAGTACGGATGCTTGTACAATAGGCCCACAAAGCGAGGTTTAGTTGAACATGTCAGTCACATCTAGCATCATTGACGGTTTTCTTTAAGATTTTTAGGATGGTTTTGTTTGAGGCCTTTGCTTGGTCATTCCCTTGAGGGTAATATGGTGTAGAAAACTGATGTTGGATATGAAACTTTTCACAGAGTTCTTGCATGTCCTGATTCTTAAAAGGTCTACCATTGTTAGTGACAATGGATTGAGGGATATTATATCTATAGATGGTGTAATTCAAGATGAATGATGAGATCTGCTTCCCCGTGATGGTGATTAGAGGCACGATTTCAACCCAAATTGTAAAGTATTATGTGGCTATGATTATGAACTTGTTTCCATTAGATGAAGATGGGTTATTTTTTCTTACAAGATCCAACCCCCATTGAAAAAATGGCCATGTTGATGCAAAGGGTTGCAATTCTTGTGTTGGTGCATGGATAATATTACCGTGGATCTAGCATTTTTGATATGTCTTGAGAAATGGAAGGCTTCTCTCTCCATAGTTGGCCAGTATTATCCCAAATGGAGGAGCTTCTTAGCGAGGAATAGACCACTTGAATGAGTGTCGCAGATACCCTCATGGACTTCTCATAAAGTTGTTTTAGACTCGTCACTTTCTAGACATCGTAAGAGAGTTTCATCATGACCTTGTCGGTAAAGTACATCCACTATAATGGTATGTCGGGTAGCTTGGTGGATGAAGTTTCATTTATGGTTTCGAGAGAGATCAGGGGGTAGAATATTATCTTTCAAGTAAGTGTAGATCTTCTCGTAAATGGAGGTATCAACATTGTCTAGGTGGCATACAAGTGGGGGTAAATAGTTGTTCCACCATGAGCTCATAACGGCTTTGTTTTTTTGGAATTTGTAACAAAGAAGCAATGGTAGCCATAGCATCGAAAACTTTGTTGTCGCTCCTTGGAATATGACCAAATTTGATGTCAACAAAATATTTCTTGAATTCATCAATCATTCTCTTATAGGGCATCAGTTTGTCATCTTTGGTTTCATAATCATCGTTGACCTGATTGATGACTAGTTGAGAATCCCCATAGACTTACATCTCTATAATTTTCCATTCCACAGCTATCTTGATTCTGATGATAAGTGCTTCATATTCAGTTGTGTTGTTGGTGCAAGGAAACATCATGCGGTATGAATTTAGAATGGTGTTCCCTAGGGGAGCAATGAATAGGATTATTGCTCCTGATCCATGTTGAGTATAGGAACCATCCAAATACAACACCCACTGCTTTGTTGTTATTGTTAGGACATTTGCATCTGAAAATTCAATATGTAGCGGATGATCATCATGAATTGGTGCCTCATCTAGTTGATCAGAAATGGCTTGCCCTTTGATTGCTTTTCTATTGAAAAACTGGATGTCGAATTCACTGAGTACCATTAGCCACTTGGCCAATCTTTCTATCATATTTTCTTTGCTAAGGAGATACTTCAGCAGATCTATCTTGGCTATGATCTTAATGGTATGAGTCAGCATATAGTGTTACAATTGTTGTGTAGTGAACACTACTGCTAGACAAGCTTTCTCAATGGGTGTATAGTTGATTTCATAACCATTTAGAGTTCTACTAATGTAATAGATTGCTCTCTCCTTTCCTGTTGAATCTTCTTGTACCAACAAAGCTCCCAATGATCGATCAATTGTGGTGATATACAATAAGAGAGGCGTTCCTTGTATTGGAGGTTCTAGGACAAGTGGACTCATCGGGTATTGCTTTAGTTGGTTGAAAGCTTTCTCACATTTCTTGTCCCACCAAAATGAAACATTCTTGTGCAACAAATGGGTAAAAGGATGAGTGTTATCGGGTAGTTGTGATATGAATCTTCTGATTGACTGGAATCTGCCTTGGAAGGACCTTAACTGACTAATGTTTTTGGGAGGTGGCATCTCCATTATAGCTTTCACCTTTGTAGGGTCTATCTCAATGCCCTTTTCTGACACTATATACCCCAGTAGCTTTATTGATGTTACCCCAAAGAAAAATTTCTTTGGATTGAGGTGAACATTGAACTTCTCTAATCTGGTGAATAGTTTGTCTAATATCTCCAAATGTCCTTCTCTAGTGTGGGATTTTTCCAACAAATCATCCACAAAGTCTTCCATGAAAGTATGCATCATGTCGTGGAAGATGGTTGTCATAGCTCTTTGGTGTGTGGCCCCTACATTTTTCAACCCGAAGGGCATGACGTTCCAATAGAAGGTTCCCCATGGACAAGTGAAGGCTATCTTATCTTGGTCTTCAGGAGCTATCTTGATTTGGTTATAGCCAGAAAAGTCATCCATTAGTGACAACATGTCATGGCCTGTTGTCAAGTCTACAATGATATCAATGTTTGTCAAGGGGAAATCATCTTTTGGGAAAGCCTTGTTGAGGTCTCTGAAATTTGTACAGATTTTGATGTTTCCATTAGGCTTCAAAATAGGCACAATGCTGGATATCCACTCTGCATTGTCAATGGGTCTGATGAATCCGACATCCAATAACTTCTTTAGTTTTTCCTTTACCAATAGGGAAATGTGAGGATGCATTTTTCTCAACTTTTGCTTGACTAGATTAATTCCTGAAGGAAGGGATAAATGGTGCATGATGAGCTCTAGATCTATCCCTGGCATGTCTGCATATGACCAGGAAAAATTGACTTGTCACTCTTCAAATAAGTTGATAAAGTTGGGCTTTTCTTGTTTTGTCAATGATTTTTCTAGATGAAGAGTTTTTACTATTTCTACATTGCCGACATTGATGGACTGTGTTAGTTCAATCAGGACTTTGGATCTTTCTTGGAAGTGATCGGGAAGAGTGTCAAATTTCCAATCCTTTGGTACCTCCAAGAGGTTTTCGCCATCGGATACGCTCTTTATTTTTACTCTTTCTTGATCTGATACTGCCATGGAATGGTTTTCACCATCAGATCCTTCTTTTGTTTCATTTATTTTGCAGCTGGAAAATTTGGCATTCCCCTATCTGGAAGCTTCATTATGATGTTCAATGGTGGAACCCGTTTCAAGAGTAACAACGCAAAGAAAATTGAATATGGCCTCATCGTTTGAAAAGGTGGGGATATCGATAGGTTCGGTTTGGTCCCAATCTATGAGTTCAGGATGTATTAATGGTAAGCGGTAGTCAGATGGGTTCAGGTCAAAGGTCATAAGGGTTCTAATAGAAACATTGTTATCGAATAATACCATGGAAAGGTCAAATTCTATGATGTTACTCTCTTTTGAATGATCTGTCTCGCTAGGAGTTTGGTCATCTTCACTTGAGCCATCGATATCTTGCGATCCTAATTCAAATGGTCGTAACCTTGAGCTTTGTCCCTCCTAGAGTGTGGGAGTGTACTTGTGTATCACATCAATATCCTTATCATGGCAAGTATCTTTTGATAGAGAATCCCACTCATATTGTTTGAATTAGTTTCATAATGATCATTGGCTTGCAGCTGTAGGATTCGTTCAACAAATTTTTACTTTTCGTCCTCCTTTGTTTCTTCATCCTTTTGATGTTCTTTATATCCTAACCCGCTCTTATCTTTTTGATTTGTTATAATGGGTTGGATGGGTTCTATGATACCTCCTTTCCTTTTTCCAGTAGTCCCTTGTCCATCTTATCCCATTTTTTCTAGAATTGAGAACCCTTTTCCATATTGAGTGGTTTGGACATTAGCCATTGCTACTTGAGAATCAGTTTCATCCTTGTAGAGCCAATTCAGAATGTTTTTGTCATCAGATTCCTCTGCTTGATTGTTGGATTTTATGAATTGACCATCAAAAAGTGTGACTGGTTGTGAGGTGGGTTGTGATGAGGTTGATGGTTGACCATAGGATTTTGGTGATATTAACTGCGAGAGGAAAAGAGATTGTTCAATAGAATACTCACCTACACCTTTATCCTTGACTTGGACTCTCTTCTCAAAATGTTTGGCTAAAGTATTGAGCTGGACTTCAGGGTTGGTAGATGCAAAGGGGCTAGGTTCTTCCTTTTTCTCAAGCTGGTTGGACGAGGAATTTGGATGACTTACTTCATTGGAGGATGTGGCTAGCAGTTTTGACGATGGGTTAGCTTGATTTGGATTTTTTGAGGTATCAGAGGTGGAATTAGGCACTTCTTGGTTATGAGGCACAAACACATCCTGGAAAACCTTAAGGGTATTACAATGTTGGGGACTATTGGAATCAGCGGGAATGGTAATTTCTTGCCCACTACAAGGAAATTTTAGACACTGATGGTATGTTGAAGGGACGGACTACATTTCATGAATCCAAGGATGACCCAAGAGTATATTATAGCTCAGATCTTTATCCAAAACTTGACAAACCACATCTTTTTGAATCAAACCAACCTGAATTGGTAATAATATCAATCCCTTTGAAGCTCTTTCATCATCATCATATGCTTTTATGGTGATCTTTTTCTTTGCATCTATTTCATTTTCAAAGAACCCTAGTGCACGGACAAGCTTTAAAGTACAAATATGAAGACCAGCTCCTTTGTCTATTAAGACACGCTTGTCATGACTTTTATGGATTAGGACCTCAATATGGAGCGTTGTGTTATGAGGATGGGTGAGAGATACATCATCATTTTCTAAAAAGGATAAGGAATGAGGTGCCACTAAATGTCCCACCATGGCTTGGAAAGCGGGGACTTCCAAAATATTTGGCATTGTTGTGTCGACTAGGGATTTTTCCAAGATCTCCTTGTGAGCGAGAGAGATTTTAAAGAGCTCCAATATTGATATTTGTGTGGGAATTTTTTAGAGTTGATCAACAATGTTATATTGATGAGATGTAGTAGCACGTGCTTTGGAAGCGCTACCTTTCAGAACATATTTGGTTTGAGCCCTTGTGGTCACATTTACGGGCACACTATCTTGTTTTCCATTGATTTTGATGACATTAATTTGATTATTTGTTACAACCATGTCTTGCTGGATATTGACAACTTGATTAGAGAGGATATTGGTTTTGTCAATTGGAGGATTGGTTGCAACAGGATCTGGTGTGTTATTGATTTCAATGTCATTTGTGTGATCTTCAACATTTGAAATATGAAGGATGATGGTATCTTGAACATAATTTACATTCTTTCCTTTGTCGTTTGTGTCAGAAGATTCTCCTTTTTCATAATTTTGCAAAGGAGTTTTGAATACCCCATGATCGATGTTTGTTTGAGGCTCTTCTATACTTATGATCTTGTTGTCAATCAAATCTTGTATCTTATGCTTCAATTGCATGCAACTATTGGTTAGGTGGCCTTTGCATCGATAAAATCCACAAAAGTGGGCTTTGTTCCACCATGATGATTTAACTTTGGGCTCAAACCCTCGAGTGTCGGGTAGAGTAATGAGATTTTCCACAATAAGTTCTTTCAATGTGGATTCATATGATTGACCCAACAGTGTAAACTTTCGGCAGTTGTTTGATGTTTGATAGGGTAGGGTCTTGGATGATGTGTTACTTTGATTGTTTTGAATATTGCCCTGGTTGGTATTTTGATTGTTTCTTTGGTTGGAATTTTGATTGGTATTTGAGGTGCTTCTTGACAAATTGAAGACTGGTTTAGCATTATGCATTTCAGCTGAGGGATCATTGCCATTGTTCTTGTATTCTTACCAAAACTTTGGTTTATCATTGTTGGAGGAATTATTTGAGTTATTTTCGTTATAGATTTTCAAAATTCCCCTCTTGACCAAGGCTTCCTCAATTTTGATCCTATTTTAAATTAATTTTTCAAAATTTTGAGGGCATTGTAATTCAAGCCTATAGCTCATGTCATCATTCAAGTTATCAATGAACACCTCTATCTTCTCCTTTGCTGGTATGGGTCAAGGATATCTTTTGAATAATCTTCTCCATCTTTGTAAGAATATAAGAAATGATTCAACTTTCTTTTGTTTCACATTACAAACGTATTTCATCGTGATTTCATGTTGGATATTATATGAATATTGGGTAATAAACTTGTTTACCAATTCTTCAAAATATTTGATCCCCAGAGGTAATTGTGAGAGCCATTGCATCCATTTCCCTCCCAAACTACGTGGGAATAATCTCATCAAATATGTATCCTCATGGGAAAATTCAAGACTCGTTGTTCAAAATTCCCTTATGTGATCTATTCGATCAATTTTCCCATTGTACTTGTCATATTTGGGAAACTCACAATGTTTGGGAAATGGTATCATGTTGACACTTTGATCAAATGGGTAGGGAAATATATCTTGTAAGGAGTATCTCTTAATAGTCTCGGTTTGCATGTTCTGCATTTTTTGTTGAAGAGTTTGGATTTTCTATTTCAAAATGTCTATGGGATCATTAGTTTTTACTTCATTGCTTGATTCAATTTGTGTCTCGATTTCTGCTTTCTTAGGATTTCTTTTCAATTTTGTAATATCAAAATCATCAGGTACCTTGACTTCTTTGTTTGCTAACATCAAGAGGTCTCTTTCCTCATCCTTTTCAAAAACCTTTTCTAGAAATTTGTGGATATTTGGGTCTTGTTGGGCTTGTTGGACATCTTCTTCATTTACCTCCTCAGTTTCGGTTGAAAGGATATTATGAAATAGGTTTTCTTCTTGTTCAACCATGGTATCTTGGGTTTCAATTTCTTTTTCTTGGAGTTCTATCTTTTGGGATCTTGTTTGGACGGGCATACAAGTGATGAAGATTTTCTAAATGTTTTTGATCAAAGTTTTGGGAGTGCCAAGAGGATTGGTTAGAATCTGATTAAGCAAGATTTATTTTGGGATGAAGGATGATGAATCCTGATGAAGGATGATAAATCCTAATGGTGAAATGCAGCTGCTAAATCAGAAATGGGTGCGATGAAAAAGGAACTTTTGGATGAGATATTTTCACTTGAAAATGTTGGTTTCAACAAGATTGAGCTCTATTGTATAAATTGAATGGGACAATTAGAATATTGTATTGTTGGTTTTGAGATGAAAGAATGATGAATGGGTTGACTATGATTATGCATTTTTGAAAGGGCTCTTCATTGATAATAATCTTGTGAAGATAAAGGCTCTAAAGAAAAATAATCAATATATCCTCTATCAAAGTCATGATACTTATGGATGAAAGTTCGATAGTCAAGCAAGACCTTCCTACTTTGGTACAAGAAGCATCTTTGTTTCCAAAGTCTCATATAGCCAAGTTGTTTCTTTGGTTTCTTGATTCTTTTGGCAAGGGATTTCTTGATAAATGTGGTTGATTTCCAATCCCTTAACATAAAATGATTGGTGTAAATAGCACAACTTGATTTGCCAAGGAAAATATGTGTGAGAGGGAATATCTAAACTGAATGTTAATTGACAGACAAAAGGTCGAATTTAGCTCTTTGTTTGAAAATTTACCAAATGTGCTAAAACAGTGCTCGGATGCACCAAAATTTAGATGCGCTATGGAATGGTACAGATGGACTATAGGAAGGTCTAGATGCACCAGAATAGGTTATTGATGTGCTATGAAAAGGCCTGGATGTGTTGCAGGATTCAACAGTTGCACTGAAATATTATATGATGGGATATGAATGGGATGTGCTAGAACAGTAAATAAATGCGCTGAAATATGCAAGGTATGCACTAGGGCTGTCAATGGATGCACTAAAATATGATAGGGATGCATTGGGGTAGTCACTGGATGCACTAAACTAGAATTTTATTTTATTTTTTGATAGTTTGACAAATTTCTCTAGTTTTTGGCAGTGAATTTGAACTATTTGGTTGAATTATCTCTTGAATCAATGGTTGGATATTTTAGAGTATAGTGTTTGCTTGAATCTTGATTTAAAACACATAGGTGAAGACACATCAAACAAGCACAATCCTAGACTGTGTAAGGAAATATTCTTTTGGATTCCACATAGATTTTACTCCAACCGCACTTATTCTTGGCGGATGATTTAGAAGCTTGGCCACATAGGCTCCCCCTTACAGTGCACTCACTTCTCGAGCAAACAAAGCTTCAAAATTCCATGAATCTCCCATGGCAAGTTTTTCACCTCTACTAAAAACTATAAGAATGTGGATTTCTTGGCAACGACCGTTGCTGCACCAAAGAATATAAAGGTAATTTTGGGCTTACTATAACAAAGGGGTTTTAGTACGAACTTTTCATTTGTGGGGGATCATCCATGCAGCAAGAGACCATTCTTGTCCTTCTTGTCGAAACAATCCTTGTGATACTCAAAATTTCCTTGAGTACCCCACATTTATATCCTAGGTGGAAGTCGCTTGGCTTGAGCATGTTCCTGGTTGGGTCATTCCCTCCTTTCAAAGTGAGGAGATAGGCCCTCTAAGGTTTAAAATGCAAATAAAAATGAATGAATCTAGCTTTTTGATCACCCAGTTAAGGGGAGAGAATACTCACCTACCACTCCAAACATAGTAGACATGGTATAAATTTATCCTTCTAATTAAGCTAGATTCCTATCTTAACAAAAGGAAATGACAAATAGATTCACCCCTGCAAATGATTGCTAGTAGTTTCAATCTATAAATTCTTTGACAACGTTCTTTTATTGTTTCTACAAAGTCTTTGACTGCATACAAGGTTCCTACAAAACAGAAGAGCATAAATCAGTTTATGGAATCTAGAAAATTTATAGTAAAAATCAAATGTGTCATTACAGTGACCAAATGCACTAAAACTTAGACCAAATGCGCTAAACTACTGAATGCGTTGAATGATAGACTAAATGCACTAAACTGGAAAAATGGCAAAATAAAATTTAAAACTCCTTGATGCATTGAAAGAATAGCCGCATGCATCGAAACAAAAGCTTGATGCACCGAAACAGACTCTGAATGCACTGAAAGAACTGCCAGATGCGTCGAAACAGAAACTCAATGTGCTGAAACAAAAGCTAAATGCGCTAGAGAAAAATTCGTATGCACTGTTTTAGAAATTTGACGAAACCTACGAGGAAAAACTCAATAGAAAATAAATTAAAGAGGGGCTAGGCCCCACGGTGGCTGAAAAAATGTATGTGTTGTTGTTTTAACATGTCATTGAGAGTAAATAATCATAACTAAACAAAACACAAGCAATGAAATGTATTACATCTAATAGAGGAAAAATAATAAAACAAACTATTACAATCCTACATTCGAACTCATTCCATTGTCCTCTATTCTCGGTGATTCCTTAATTCATGCTCTCAGAATATTTTGTTGCGCATGAATCTATGAAATGGCAACCTAAGAAACAAGCAACTATTTTGTAATGCAAACTACAATGCCTACATGCTTATATTTTTGTGTTTTTGAAAATAAATTGTTGAATGATCTATGATGAGAGATTGTTGTTGAAATGATGTTAAACTAATGATGCAAGTCCAAAGATAATTTTGTATAAAACAAGCAAGAAACCAAATGCTAGAATTGAAATGTCATGATAATGCTAAAACAAACTAAAAAAAACACTAAAGTGCAAACTGCAATGCTCTCCAATTTGCAATGAGATTTTTGCAGCATAAACTTGTCAAATTCTACTTGTTGAAAAGCTATAGAATGTGTTCTATTTATAGAATTTCCCAAGTTGGGAATGATATAGTAGCGATGACCGGTCGAGATTGTGATCCTGCAGCATCAACGGTTGAGCAAGAAGAGGTCAGAGAGAATCATGGAGGTGGTTCCTTGCAATAAAAGAATTTTCCAAGTGTTGAAGGGAATCATAGGAAAGAAGAAGCCATGTGTCAAGGAGGTTTCAAAGTTGTTACAGGTTTGTTGATGGAAAATCCACATTTTACAATTTAGAAAATTCAATTCCATGTGACACATGGTGAGGTGGAATCTGTAGAAAGGTGCCAAATTGAATTAAAAATTCAATTTAAATGAAGATGGGAAATTAGCAAAATGACAAATTAGTTTATTTGTGCATTTAACCAATTTAAGAGGAAAATAATTTCGGAGGCCAATTTGAATTTAAAAAATCAAATCTAAGTGAAAGAGGGAAAACTAACTTAAAGACAAATTTGTTTATTTGTGCATTTAATTAATTTGAGAGGAAGTGATTTTGGATAAGAAGAATATTTAGAAGTGAACTATATAAATAAATTTTGTAATTTATTTATAAGTAGATGATTTAAGATTTTTATTAATTAAATAACAAGTATTTAATTAATTCATGCTCAAACCATTTTTAAGTGCATACAATTAGCTTCCTTCATCATTGTCCTAGCTACTTCTTGAAGTGTTCTATTTTTCCTTTTCACAACTCCATTTTGTTGAGGAGTTATAGGGGATGACAAATACCTCTTTATTCCATGATCTTATAAAAAAAAATTAAACTCGTTCGAAGTAAACTCACCACCTCTATCAAATCTCAAACATTTGATTTTCATATTCATTTCATTCTCAATCATAGCCTTAAATGCTTTAAACTTTTCTAGAGCTTTTGATTTTTCTTTGAGAAATGCAACCCAAGCCATTTTAGAATAATCATCAATTAATAACATGAAATACCTATCGCCACATGAGATTCTAATTCTAGTAGGTCCACATAGATTTGTATGCACTAACTCCAAGGGACTTGTGGTAGAATATTCTTTTGTCTTGAATATTTCCTTTTTTTGTTTTCCAATTTGATATTCTTTGCAAATTGCATTGATAGGCTTTCTAATCTTTGGCATATCTCTCATAACATTAGTATAGATTATCCTTACTAGGTTGTCAAAATTAATGTGACCCATTATTTTATGCTATATCCAACTTTCATTAGTTTTGGACATAAAGCACTTTACACCATTACGTTTGATTTGATAGACATCACCTCCTGTCCTTGTTCCAGAAGCAACCAGAATACTAAAGCTTCATTTTTTGATTTCACAACCACCATTTTGAAATACAATATTATATCCTTTGCTACACATTTTTCCTACACTTAGAAGGTTATGTCGAAAAACCTTGACATAAAGAACATTATTTGTATTATGCTTACCATCAAAACTAATTAAATGTTTTCTATAGATCTTAATAGATGTATCATCACCAAAATTAACAAGACCGCCATCATAATTTTCAAGCTTAACCAGCTTACTCTTATCACTTGTCATATGATTTGAGCATCCACTATCAATGATCCAATAATTATTCTCTTCTCTAGCATGAAAATAAATCAACATAGTTCCTTCAATGTTATGACTTGTTTCCAAAGAAATTTCCCTCATACATCTTTCAAGATTAATAGAATTAGCTCCAATGTTTATAGCCATGAACAAGCATTCATCAATTCCTTCATCTGAATCTGACTCTTGATCATCAGATACACCATTTTCCTTTTCAACATAATAACTCTTTTTGACAAATTCACCCTCATGATACTTTTGTTTGTCATTAGTAACTTTGATTGGACATTTAGATGCATAATGACCTATCTTTCCACAATTGAAACATTTGAAATGTAGCTTACATATTTATTTTCTAGTACCATTTTTCAATCTTCTCACAAATTTTGCTTCCAGCTCATCAAGATCATCTAGATTTGATCTATCATCCTTTTCCACTTTGCAAACTTTAAAAGCAATTTCTTTGTTTGTAGCATCTTGACCAAACTCTCTCATTTCAAAAGAAATTAAATTACCAAGCATCTGATCTCTAGAATAATTATCTGAATTATGAGCTTCCTCAATTGTAGAAACTTTATAACTATAAGCTTTGAGAAGAGTTCTTAACACCTTTATCACAACTTCGCTTTCCTCCAGCTTTCCATCGATACCATTGATGGCATTGATTACTTCATCAACTCTAAGCATCTAGGAAGTAATATCTCCATCTTCATACATCCTTAGGGTTTCAAATTTGGCTTTTTAGATCTGCATCTTTGCTTGTTCGACCTTGTCATCTCTTTCATAGATTCCTTCCATCTTTGTCCAGATATCTTTAACAGACTTGTAGCTCATAACCTTCACAAGTTTTGAATCAGTAAGACCACTCAGGATTGCATTCCTTTCTTTGTCATTTTTCTCATATGTCTTGATCTCATCATCAGTTGATGGTTCATTTGCAAGCATAGTATAACCTCTTTCAACAAAATGTCAAACACCAAATCCAAGAGAAACCAAGAAGGACTCCATCCTAGCCTTCTAGTAGGTAAAATTTGTTCCATCGAACAATGGAGCTTTGACACCTTTCTTTTACACCATTTGGATCTACCTCAAGCGGTTAATCTTCTTCTTGGGAACCACAAATTTGATACCAATAGTTAGATTCACATTAGATCTAAGAGGGGGGTGAATCAGTAGTATACTTTTGAAACATAAAAAAACCCTCAATAACATTCATATCTGCATTAATAGAATGTAAACATGTAAAGTAGTAATGAAATCACATCCAAAAACATAAGAACACCAGATTTATGTGGAAAACCCAAGAAGGGAAAAAACATAGTGAGGATTAGCTCACTAATATATGAATTGCAATACCGAATATAATAAGGCTCACTACCAAGGGCTCACTGTCAGTGGCTCACTAACAAAGGAATCACTATACAAAAGAAAGAAGAATAAAGGAAGGGATGTCTCATTGCCAATTTTAACTGCTAACAATGCATCTCTCATATACCAAAGGTATAGTTCCACTGAAGCACAAACAACCCATCAAACAAACTGAAATATAGACACCTTTTGCTCACTACATTAGGAAGTCATAAGCATTAAGGCTCACATTCATATCAACATACTGATCATATTCACATATTTTTACTTTAGACGCTCTGCTCTTAATCCACACAATAATTCACCTTGTATTTATACCCTTCGCGACCTAAAACAAACTCAATTAGGTTGGCCTTAAGGAAACGTGTACACCTCAACCATATAACACCAAATAGGTCGGCACCAAACACTTCCACCATATAAATAAGTGAATTTGAACTACACCACTACTTAATTAGGACCCAAATCTACATAAACACGCCTCTCAACACTTCCTCAAATAGCAATTATCCTCCATAATTAGCGTTAGCACACCAAATCAACCAAACCTACACTAACACTAACAAGCGACACAAAACACTCCTCTCAAAGTTCAAAAAAATCTCGTGAACCACACAACAACACTCCAAAACATCTTAGAATACTCCAACATCATCAGAATATTTTGCACCACTACTGCAACCACCTAAAACTCAAGAACACCTTCATTATGTGCAACCAGACATACTAGCACAAACATACAACACACCAAACAACCTTATAGAATAACTCAACACCTAAAAATTCAAGGGAAGGTAGATATATTAAATATAAGCATGTTCCCAAATCCGCAACACCATAGCCTTCACTATGGATAAATACATAGCAATCTCATTTCTCCTAGACACCCTGTTTCATTAGACAAACATATTGTCAAACACATCTTCTATTGTAGTACGATCCAAAACTTGAAACTTTGGGTATGAAACCTCTAAAAAACTTTGATCATCACGTCCAAACCACATGGGCATATATTCAAGCATGGAGAAATGCAAAGAAAAAATTGAACACCACTCTATCACACTGAACTCTCTTTTATTCATTTTTTATCAAAAGCACTTGGAAACCAAGTGAACCAACTTCATCAACAACACTACTAACATCTCTGCGACACATCTACATCGTCTTCAATTATACTAAAGCAAGACACCAATGAAAACACCAACAACATTGTGTTGACACCAATACCAACAACTCCGAACTTCCAACAAATCCAATGCTAGGGGTTGACATAATTAACACTAGCAACATTCCAACACTCTCTTCATACAAGGGGTTGACATCAATGACAACACCCAAGCAACTACAAAAAAATCAAGCTTCCAAACTTCCAATAGTATGTTGTTACATTTTGTACCATTATTTTCTTCATGTTACTTAAAAATTTTATTCCTTGTGTGTATGTCTCTACCCTCCTTTTCTAGTATTTAGGGATGATGTAAGGAAGCGAGGTCTTCACACTCTTTTCATGTTGACTTGAGTATTATAGGACTACTTTTATATTTTTGGTTTCCTTCTATATGTTATATTCTTAAACATGAATTCAAATATTTTTCTTAAATTCTTTGTTTCATTCCCCCTTATGGATTTTTTGGATAATTCAAAACATTAGGTTAAACATGCTTCTCATTTTGACCCAACTATAACACATTCATTCATCATGACCTATGTTATATTATTTTTCCTACATTTTATGAATACATGTGTGTGATGCTCTATGAAAATGGAGGATTATTATTCTAGTTTAATGATAATAAATTTAATATCCTATTAGGTATAACTACACTCTCATAGAACCTTTGATTCACTCTTATGAATAGGTCTTCTATTATTATATTCCTTAACACCACTTATAACACTTTTACTAATTTCCTCTTTTTGTCTCCCATTTTCATCTTTTCTATTCCTACTATCTTTATTATTATGGTTATTAACATTTTTATTTCACCTCCTTAATTTTTATATTGCATTCTTGATGCTTATTCCACTACGATATATCTTTTGGCATTTGGCATTAGTGCATACCTCTCTTTAATTTACATATAGTTTAGAAATAAAATTAAAGATAACCTTCTTGGGTGTTCGATTAGGTTATTTTTGTATATGATTGTGTGTACATATAAAGTAAAAATTAAAGTTACCCAAGGCTATCTCTAACTAGCTTAGCAATAATTTATAAATAATAGATTTGAGGCTAACAACCATATTAGAAACTAGATAAACTATGCTAACTAGAAACAAGCGGGCCTTAGAAATCAACAATAAAAAAATTGATTGTGTTGGAAACTATTGGAAATATTGTGATTATTTTAATACTAGGAAATCTTTAATATGTCTTTTAAATCTAAAATTAAAACTGCATTCAAATCCAAAACATGATTCTTTAACTTGTAGAAACTCAATAATGCATAAAATATATGAATAAACCACAAAAGAACACAAAATATATGTAGATAAAACCTTTCAAGTAAAAAATCCACCAACAAAGAGGCCAATATTTTATTTCCCAATCAAATAAATGATTACAATGGTTCAATCTTCCTCCATGCACTTGCAACTTATAAAAAATAAACTTTGTTCTTTGAAAGTATCCTCAAACCCTTGTTCAATCCTCCTGATTCTCCAACCAAGAGTTTATATTAAAACCTCACACCTTAGGTGCCCAAACTCCTCTCCATGCAAAAATCAAAATATAAAATGCATAAAAACACACAACTTAGGTTCCCCAAAAAAGTTGTTATATTAATAGTTACAAAACAATTTCTTTCCAAGCAAAAAAGAAATATTTTTTATCACCTTATCTCATCCACATGGACTCAGACACCCAACTTAGGATAAAAAGTTGTTTTATGATTTTATATCCAAGTTGGCATGGACAGCACTTGAAGATGTAATTCATTTTTATAAATATAAATTAATTTATTATCCACATTATCCTTATCCCTTTATTATGGATATTTACAAATAAATAAGTGGGAATAAATCATTTAAAAAATATATTTATCAAATAATAAATATTTTCAAGGATTTACAAGGTGAATGGAACATATATCCTAACAATTTTCCACTTGATATTTAATTTTTAACTCACCCATTGAAACCAAGAATAATTATACACATGAGACTAGGCCCATGGCCTTCCCACACCAAGTAAAAATTATCCATTCTAACAGGTTTGTGAGTGAATCTACAACATTCACCTAAGTTTCAGTCTTCCTTAGATTAATATATCCATTAATATACATTTCTTGAATAAATTGATACTACACATCAGCATGCTTAGTTTGAGCATGATACATAGGATTCTTAGCTAAACATATGGCACTTTGACTATCACAATCAATCTCAACTGTCTCACAATTAAAACTCATACCTGCACAAAGTATTTGTAATCACATTACCTCCTTTGACACATGAGTAGCAGCCATATATTTGGCCTCAGTAGTAGATAAGCAACTGTGGTCTGCCTCTTACTCATCCAACTAACTGCACCACTAAACAATGTAAACACATACCCATTAGTAGACCTCTACTATCCATGTCACCTACCCAATCTGCATCCACAAATCCTTGTATGTCAAATTTCTTACCCCTACTATTAGCACCAAAATAAACTAAAAAATACTTTGAAGTAACCTTCAAATATCTAACCCATTTAAAATCATTCCAATGTTCTCTACCCAAGTTAGACATAACCCTTCTTAAAACTCCCATTGTTTGGGTAATATATGGTCTAGTGCAAAACATTGCATACATATGACTTCCTATGACACTAGTATAAGGCACATTATACATATCCTCTATATCATATGCATTCTTAGGAAACCTGTCTAATGATAGCTTAGTCCCAATAGGAAAAGGAATACTCACTAGCTTACAATCTTACATATGAAACCTCTATAATAATGTATTAACATACTTACTTTGTGAAATCCAAATGTTTTATTATTCTAATCCATTTTGACTTCCATTCTAAGAATATATCATGCTCTTCCAATATCCTTCATATCAAACTCACCTGAAATTTGGTCTTTAAGTCCCCTAATAATGTATTTGGAATTGATGAAAATAGCATATCATCCACATACAAAAAAATTGCTAGTATTTAATCACTAATACATTTAATGTATAGACAATGATCTTCCTCACTTCTAAAAAACCCCAATTTTGTGACATATGAACCAAACCTTTGATACCATATTCTTGGAGATTGTTTAAAACCATAAAGAGACTTCTTTAACCTAAAAACCAAATTTTCCTTCTTTTGCCTCATAAATTTTTTGTTGTTGCATGTATATTTCTTCTTCAACATCACCATGTAGAAACATAGTCTTAACATCCATTTTCCCAATTTCCCAATTATATGTAGAAGCAACGGATAAGAAAAATCTAATAGAAGAAATCTTAGCAATAGGAGAGAATATCTCACCAAAATCAACTCCATCTTTCTTGGAGTAACTTTGGCCACTAACGTGCTCGTGTACCTTTCTATTGAACCATTTCTTGGCAAGAGACACTACGAATATCATTTGGTGTTTTCATTGATGGCAACCCAAGTCGGTGATCATATCCACGCATCATCTTTTGTTCCTACCGGCAGTCAGATAGCAAACAATTAGGGAAGAACAGAGCATCCGATAATTTTGGGTTCATCGATTCACATATAGATTTTCATTTAATATTTTGTGTTGCGTATCTCAATAAAGTTTTATCGACATATTCCAAGTGTTATCCATAAATCTCAGTGCCTTGTATTGATCTATGTGGAAGTTAGAAGATCCAGTTAGCTAATTCTCAGTTTTATCTGTATTGGAATCGACTTCGTGAATGAATCATTTCACGGATGTATGGGAAGTAATTAGTTAAGTATTTTTGTGTTCATGCATCTTTTTTGGGTCTTAGCTATGTTGTGGCTGACCGTTGTGGATGCACATTAAGGGTTACTCATGATTCGAGCGGACATATGTAAATATTCTTTTATTCTATTGAAGCTGACATATAGCAATTGAATTCTATGTTGTGGATATATATAAGAGATCATCCATATCATTTTGATGTGTGTATGAAGTGTGCGTTGATGCGAATTATGAATTAGTGCAGAGAAGAAGAGTGATAATGCACAGTTTCATTTGTGCATAAAGGATCTATGTTGCGAGTGTGAGCAGAATAGAGAAGAAGTGTAGAATCAGTCTATAGGACAGAAGATTGAATATTGTGCCTAATTGAAACTGTAATCAAGCATATGTAGATGCTATTTTTCTCAGCTCAAACTCTCAGATGGTTTTAATTTGATTCTCTTTGTAAGGCATTGAGCCTTCCCTTTGAGCAATGAGCTCTAGGCAGTACGCCTAAATGCAAGTGCATTCCCCATATTGTAAGCTTTATTTGAGTATACTCAGATCATATTGTGGATTCTCCATCCATCGTGGTTTTTCCCCTAATAGGGTTTCCACGTAAAAATTCTAGTGTTATGGTGTTGTGATTGTTTTCTTCTTGTTCATGCATTTTGGTTGAATGTTACAAGTGCTTTTAAGATAAAGGTAAATAATGTTATTTTTTGCACAACACTGATTCACACCCCTCCCCCCCCCCTCTCAGTGTAGCTTGTTTCCAACAATTGGTATTAGATCTAGTTCCTCAGAAGAAGAAGTCTAACATCTTGGGGAGATCTTGGAAAGTGTTTCAATGGATTCAAGCAATCTTCAACAACAACTTTTGGTGGCCCTATATGATCTCGATCAGTCAAAGTCTGAAGTTACAAAATTGCAAGCAAACCTCATGGATGTTGAGAAATTCATTGAGTCTTTGAAAGACAAAATCAACGAGTCCATAGAGAAGATAAAGGAACTTTGTGATCAGATTAAACATAATGATAGTAAGAGATTGAAGAAGAACAATTCAGTCAAGCCCTAAAGGAAAAGATAGAAGAATGTGAAAAGCTTACCAGAGAAAATATAGTCCTGAAGCATGAAATGGAATCTTTCATGATGAGGATGACCAAGGATATTTAAGATAGAAACAAGAATGCAGAGAACCTTTCACAGACTCTGAAATAAAAATCTGATGTATGCAGTCATTTGGACAATGAATTGGAACAATCTAAAAACAATGAGGAAGTACTTCAAAAGCAGATTGATGATCTCAGAGATGAACTTGCTACTGCAAATGAGTATAAAGAAAACTTAAAATTTTGCTTAGCTAAGCTTGATGAACTAATTGGTAGTCAAAGGACAAATGGTGACAAGCGAGATCTTGGATATGAAGGAGGAGAAAGTTCCAAATCTGGGCAATGGAGATTCAGACAAGGAAATCAGATGAACAAGTCTAGAAGGTATCCAGTAAGACAACCTAATGCTAAAAAAAATGGATATTGTTTCAACTGCAATAAATTTGGACACATGTCTTCTTAGTGTAGAAGTAGGATGAATCAAAGAAGTCCATCATTCTCAGGTCTATGTTTTAATTCCAATAAGTTTGGTCACAAGTCAAATGAATGCAAAAATGTGATGAACAATTTTCATAGAAATGTCATATGTTATACATGCAATATATTTGGGCATACAGCTAACCAGTGCAAATCAAAAGGAAATCAGTGGAACAACTAGTCTAGACAGAAAAATGTTGTGTGCTATAACTGCAACAAATAAGGTCACATTGCTACATTTTTTTGGAATAGAAGAGGTCTAGTAAATCAAAGAAGAAACATGTAGAAGGATGTTAAAGGAAAAGGCAAAGTCACTACAGATGAATTCAAGCAATAGATGCAAAAGAAATGGGTAAAGAAGAGTCTCTCTAATGAAGAAAATGCACCAGCACCAGAACCTGCTTCCGGCAGTTCATCTGGGAATTAGTCTCAGGCCTTTGGCCTAGGGGGAGTTGTCAAGAAAATCTATTAACCCCTTGTTGGTAATTGACACCGGAATGTGGATAAGTTCAGTAAGTGCATAGATGTGCTACAGATACTATTGAACCTATTGGAGAAAGTATCATGCAATGTAGAAGGTTTGCATAAGATTTATCTGTCACAGTGCATGAAAATAGTGCAATCAGATGAGTTAGGGTAAAAATGTATTTATTGTGCCTAAAAGGGTTAAGTGTGCAAGTGATAAAAATTCATTTCCATCTTTCATTTGTAACTCTGCATTCTGGAGAAAAGAAGTTTGGAGAGCTCTAAGGTGAATTAAGGTGAATTGAGGTGAAATTCAGGTGCGAAGAAGCTTTCAGAAATCAAACTGTGATCCGACATAAAGGTATTTCTTGGTGAAACTTTGTGAATTTGTGAATTGATAATGGCTACTCCACTAGTAGTTGAAGTTAAGGATAGACCCCATCCAAAGTTCAAGTGGCATTCCTACAAGTCTGTTCAGACCGATCTATTAGGAGCATTTTCATCTATTTTGTACAGTGTGTTACACACAGAGGATATTATGGTTTATATTCATTACATTCTGAGTTGAGTCCATGATGAATTCATGTGGTTAAGCATACCATTCAAAATCACAAATGAGGCTATCAGTGTTGTAACATGTCTAAATTCTTCTGATGGATTACTGATTCTGAAATCAGTGAAGAAACAAACAGCCACTGATGTTACAGGTTCTAAATATGACAGAAGGGCAATGAAAATTGATGACATTGTTGATATAGATGTCAAATTTTCATCTATGGTTATTGGGTACAAGATTTATCATACCATTTGGGATAACTTTGTGTATAGTACTGCAATTTATGTTGCCTATTAGATGGTGAAATAAAATGCAAACTATGATCTCTGTGAATTGCTAAGGAGTCGGTTAATGGAAAATATTGTGAAGATTAAGAAGGATAAGAAGAAATATTTCAAGTATGGTAACTTTCTTTTATGCCTATTCTTTTATTTCATGGGTGAGGTTTCGGGATTCAGAAAGATTCATTGGCAAAAGGATAAACCGGTAGCTGCTCATATCAAAGATCTCTTTCACACATATGCAGACACTAAGACAAAGAATTATACTATTTTGGGATACTTTAAAAAATTTCAGACTATGATGTAAGTCGGAGAGGATTCCCACTTCCATTGTTAAGAAATACAAAGATACAATTTGCTTCACGGTACATATTGATCAATGTATGATGGAAGTTGTTGATCCCGGAACAATCTAGATTATGCCAATGGGATATGAAGTAAAGAAGCGCATTCTAAGAATGTATGCAGATCACTTATTGAGCATGCCTCTAGATCCATTCAAGGAGAGATTCGGTACCTATGTTGAAAAGAACATGCAAGTTCACAATGAACTCAGGAAACCTATGTTAACCAAAAGAGTCAGAAAAGAGGTGGAAGTTTTAGCAGAAAGTATGGGGATACTGGCAGAAAAGTTGAAGGAAGCTAGAAGGAAAAGAGAAGAAGCTCAAGTAGTAAAGGAAGCATAAAAATCTGAATCAGTTGGTTCGACAGCACCACCTACTCAAGCTAGATCAACTAAAATCTCTACATCTCATTCCACCCCTGTAGCAAAATCAATCCCTAAGAAAACTAAATCTAAGGGATCCAGTAAAGAAGAGAAGAGAAAGAAAGATAAGAGAAAAAGAGTTTATGTAGTAGTTTCTGATGATGAAGAAACAGAGTTTGATGAAGGTGTTAAAGAAATCAAGCATCAAGGCACCAAGGCAGCAACTGTTACAAAAGGAAAACCATTCGGTGGAGATGTTAAAGCTAAGAAGAAAGAAAAAACTAACAATCCAAGTATGTCAGTGGAGGAAGTTGAAAAGGCTCTAGTTAAGGATGGAAATCTCAAGCCACTCCGTAAATGGTATGAATCTTTTGGTGAATCTGATAGAAGAATTTTAGAAGAGGTAACAATAAAACATTTGAATATTTTCAATAAAGTTTTGATTCAAATAATGCCAAATTTTCCCAAAAGTTTGTACGATATTTTGGAGATGAGGAGACTTAATGCCAAATGAGAAGAAGAACAGATGAGAGAAAGGATTCTTGTTGAATTGTGTCCAGTAGCTTCTATGGAAGAAATAAAGTCAATTCTGGATAAAGCCAAGAAGGAGTTTAAAAGAAAAACTAGAGTGAATAAGTTGATGATCGGTCAAACCAAGGAAGTTGTAGATGAAAAAAAATAGATTCTGAGAAAAGTATTGTTAAACAACATAATTGATGTTACCCCTGAAGAAACTCATGATGTTTCATCTCGTCCGAGAAAAGTAGAAAAAGTAGAGAAACAAGATGCATCTGAAGATATTTAGATCCCTTCTGAAGAGGTCAATACAGGGATTCCTTTAGAAATTGAAGTTCCAAAAAATGTATCAATTGAGAAGGTGGAGGTCCTTGAAGACAAATCAGAACCTGCAACTGAGGAAGCAATCATTGAAGAGAAGAAGGTTGATGTAAAGGCAATTCTTATAGAAGCAAGAGACACAGCAGAGGTAGTGAAGAAATTCTTGGTAGAACAAAAAGAAGAGTTTGATCCTAAACTGATTGAAGGTCCGATTGACCTATCTACTCTGAGTCTTATTCAAAAGATGAAAGTACCATCATTTTCACAAGCAAAAGCCGAAGAAGAATTGTTAAAGTCCCACATTGAAGACAACGAACTTCTAAATCTTGCATCTGGAGCCCTAGAAAAGATAGTGCCTACTCATTGAAAGATCCAATCGGATCATCCTTCGCTAAATTAAAGAAGCTTATCAACTCAATAAGTACTCTTTTGAGTCACTTGAGAAATATGCTTTGATCAAAGTTCAAAATGAATTTGATGCTAAAATATTAAATGGGCTAAAGGAAATGATTGCTAAGGATAAAACCTTGCTAGCCACCTGTGTGGAAAATATCCAGAATGCTTTATCTGAAGGTGTGAAGGTCTACAAATCATATTTATCTTTATCAAAATTCACTGATGACAATGAAAAAAAGGTTAAGGATTTGGAAAGACAATTAGCCACTATTATTTATGCTTTTGATCCTTTAACCGATAGTGTTGGAAAATTAGAAGGAGAAGTGATATCTATGTTTAACAAAATAAAGAGCCTGAAATAGGAAAATGAGAAAATTGTTGCAAGAGCATGTGAACTGAGAGGTTTGATTGGCCCAAAGATAGAATTTTTGTCAAGTGCATTGAAAGAAGAAGAAGATGCTAAAGCAATGAGTGATCTGGAAAACCTAGAGTCTACAAAGACACAATCCTATTTGGTTTTTTGACATATAAAAATCTTGCAGAGTCTCAAAAGAGTTTGGGACGCAAATTTAGCTTTGTTGAAGAAAGATTTTTCAGACATTTTCAAGTTTATGTAAGTCTATGAAGCTTGTTTTGTATATAAGCAGCTTGTTCATAATAGTTGTGTTAAATATTTGGCATGTGGATTCCTGCCTTTTCCATTGATGTCAAAGGGGGAGAGAGAAGAGTGAAAAATGTATATCATCTCAGGGGGAGAATTGTATTTTAGAGTTCGATTTTTGAAATTTTGGCAGTGTAGTTAGTGTTCTGACACTTAGTCATTTTTCAATAAGTGTTGCCATCAATGCCAAAGGGGGAGATTATTGACAAGAGACACTATGAATATCATTTGGTGTTTTCATTGATGGCAACCCAAGTCGGTGATCATATTCACGCATCATCTTGTGTTCCTACCGACAGTAAGATTGCAAACAGTTAAGGAAGAACAAAGCATCCGGTAGTTTTGGGTTCATCGATTCACATAATGATTTCCAGTTAATATTTTGTGTTGCATATATTAGTGAAGGTTTATCAACATATTCCAAGTGTTATCCATAAATCTCAGTGCCTCGTATTGATCTATGTGGAAGTTAGAAGATCTGGTTAGCTAATTCTCAGTTTTATCTGTACTGGAGCCGACTTGGTGAATGAATCATTTTGTAGATGTATGGGAAGTAATTAGTTAAGTATTTTTGTGCTCATGCATCTTTGTTTGAGTCTTAGCTAGGTTTTGGATGATCATTGTGGATGCACATTAAGCTTTAATCATGATTTGATATGACAGATGTAAATATTATTTTGTTCTATTGAAGCCGACATATAGCAATTGAATTCTATATTGCAGATATATATATGAGATCATTTGTATCATTTTGATGTGTGTATGAAGTGTGTGTTGATGCGAGTTGCAAATTAGTGGAGAGAAGAAGAGTGATAATGCACATTTTCACTTGTGCATGAAGGATCTATGTTGCGAGTGTGAGTAGAACAGAGCATAAGTGCAAAATCAGTCTATAGGATAGAAGATTGAATATTGTGCCTAACCAGAACTATAATCAAGCATATGTAGATGCTATTTTTCTCAATTCAAACTCTCAAATGGTTTTAATCTGATTCTCTTTGTAAGGCAATGAGCCTTCCCTTTGAGGAGTGAGCTCTAGGCAGTGCGCCTGAATGCAAGTGCATTCCCCATGTTATAAACTTTATTTGAGTATACTCAAATCATATTGTGGATTGGCCATCCACCGTTGTTTTTCCCCTAATAGGATTTCCATGTAAAAAATTTGGTGTTATGGTGTTGTGATTGTTTTCTTCTTGTTCATGCATTTTGGTTGAATGTTACAAGTGCTTTGAAGATAAAGGTAAATAATGTTAATTTTTGCACAACACTGATTCACCCCCACCCCCCCGCCCCCCACTCTCAATGTAGCTTTTTTCCAACACCATTTGCATAAATTTTTTTCTTTAAGATCAATTTGCATCCAATGACCTTCCTATCTTTGGGAAACTACATAAGCTTTCAATTGTTACAAGAGTTTAAAGCTACCATTTCTTCCTCCATGGATTTCTTCCAAAACTCATTTTTATTATATTCAATAGCTTCCTTATAAGAACTTGGTTCATCATTAGTACTCAATAAAGCATAAATACAATGGAAATCAAGTGGACTATAACTCTTAGGTGGGTTATGTTGTCTTGTGAATCTTCTAGGAGGAGTGTACAGAGCTTCTTCATATTCTTCAATTTCCTCATTTGGGTCAAACTATTGATAAATCCCACTCTAAATTTCACTTGCCTCACTTTCCTCGAATCCATCTTCATGTTCTTTGACTGGTGTACTATCCCACTTCATTTCAAAATGCATAATTTTCTTACCATTTTTCTCTTTTGGTTTTACAAGTTTAGAAATAGCTCTAAATTCCTTGAAAATCACATCTCTAGAGTATAAAAAAAAAATTGTTAGTGCAATCCAAGCTTTATAACTTTTTGCATTCTCGTTGTAACCAATGAAAACTCACTTTTGATATCTATAGTTCATTCTTTAGTTGATGTCCCTTCTATAAGAGTTGGTATAGAATAATTCTACACCATGCAAGATTTGGTTGAAGATTATAGCTACCTAAGATCTAGGCACTTCATGAAAGCACAAGAGAGATCAATATGCAATGCTCAAGATTGCAATGGAATTGATTATCCAAGAATATAATATTTACATATGAGACCACCTGGTTATATAGCCAAGGTGATACATGGGATTAAATAGGATTATGACAAGTGTCTTAATCCTATGTCATGTGACATGTAACAACATATCATAACTACCTAGGAAAGATAAAATCTAGATGTGAAAACTAAGTCTTCTAGAAATAATCTTAGGACCTCAGTAAAATTAACATATAAATAATTCCCCTAAGTCCCCTAAGTCCCCTAAGTCCCCTAGTAATGAATTAACTAGGTACAAGACTTTATTTACACCAACACCCTCATTACATCTTACTTACCAAACATATTTTCTAATGTTGTCCATACATCATTAGGTGTTGTGGTGGAATAAATATGAAAGATAAGGTCGGGAGAAATAAACGTGCACAATGTTCTATAGGCTTCATCATTTCAATTATGTTATTTTCACTTTTCAATTGCTCTTGTAGGTTCAGGTTCCAAATCCATAATGACCAAACGTAATCCTAGTTATTTAAGATTTATCTCCATTGATGTATTGCATCCATATAAGTTAAATGGAATTAGGATTATGCCTATTTTATATAATAACACACAAGACAACCCCTTTGATTTGTTTATTACAAATTTGAGCCCCCTAGAAATATGTGCAAGAAATTTTTATATGTTTGTTAAGTTGGGATGTGTAAATTGACTATTTATAAAAGCACGGTGATTTCTAGAAAAAAATGATATTCAAAACTTTAAATTGATTACAAACTTTAAATCCTTAACTTTTTTGAGCAATTTAAAAAAAAAATGTGAAATTTTGACAAATGAGGTGAAAGTTATGCCCCATAAAAATTAACTTACAATATTAAACTTTAGAGGCCAAAAAACCAAATAAAATACTATAATATCCAAATATTCTTGATGTCAAAGTGTTCATCATGAAAAGAGATTTATGTCAACTATTCACACTTAAAAAACCAACTCCCCATTTGAAAGTTATGCAAAAATGAAAAAAAGCCCCTCTTGCAAACACTTCAAGGTCATCGGGTTGTTAGTCTTTGTTGGGAATAGGATGCCATTTAATTGCAATCCTAAACATATTTCATGTATCTCCTAAGTCCTTGGAAATTTTTCCCCAATGCTAGGATTAGAAAGAGATTAAATTCGAATGAAATGAACATGTAAATTGACATTTGTAATTATTCCTAAATAATAGGAACATGTGGAGACGTCCATTTTGAGCTCCTACAAGATAGGAGCACATGGGGCGCCCACATGGAAGGTGGAACCCACCTTGATTTCATTAACTATTTGGAGAATCGATATTACTTCAATAATGCATGTCTAGTTCCTATAAAATAGGGATTGATACTTACAAGAGTGGAGTGGCACTATCAGTTGAGTATCAGTTCAATACAGTTCGATTTAGTTCAGTTTAGTTGCATGTAGTTATTTTGAGTTGCATGCTAGTTGACTTGAGTTGCATGCTAGTTGACTTGAGTTGCATATTAGCTGACTTGAGTTGCATGACTAATGACTTCAATTGCATGACAGATAACAGGTGGATACTTTAAGTTAAGTGGGGATGATCGATCATGCATGATGTTTGCATGAATTGGTGGAGAGATATATTTCAGTTAACTAAGATTGACTTGGACCCACCTTGGGCGCCCAAGTTGGCATCTTCCAATTAACACCTTTTTCATGAAAAGATATTTACAAGGTTCAATTAAGTGGTCCCATTCTTGGGTGCCAACTTTGAGGTGAAGCTTCCAAGATATCTTCTTATCCAGAGTTTAGTTAAGTGTTCAATTTGGGATGCCTAAATTGAGGAGACTTTGGTTTTGGCTTCAAGTTACATTGTGAAACTCTACTTGCACAATTTGGGCATAGATATTTGTGAGGAGAGTTTATCTCTTGTATTGATAACTCTTATGTGAGTTTACATGCTCAAAATTGTCTATAAATTGCAGTAAGTGTATGAGAGTGCAAGGTGAGTTCAATGAGATTCAAAGAGAGTTTATTTTAGGTTGTGAAGAAGGATTATTGAAGGCATGGAAGCCTATCAATCAAGGATTGATACAGTATTAGTGTAATCTTGTTATAAAGTTAAATAATACAAGCACTATTGATTCTGGTGGTGGAGCTTTTTCTTGAAAGGGTTTCTCCACGTATATGTTGTGTCACTTCTATCTTCTGTCTCATTCTTCTATAATATTTTGTCTCTTTCTATAATTGGTAAAATTGATCTAAACAAGATTAATCATACACAAAGAATTGAACTGAAGAACACTTAATTAGATCTAAAATACGATAGTTGTTACAAGTTTTAAGCTACATTTTTACCTTCATTTTTCAACATTTGGTATCAGAGCTAACGGTTGGGTAGAGTTTGGGACACCTTTCTCTTAAAAGTTTGAAGGTTTTTTAGCTGTAGTGGGAGCTTATACTATTGTGATATTATAGATATGTAAAAGAAGTGTGTTTTAATCTTCTTGGTTTAGAGATTATGGTTATGCTTGACCTTTTGGGATTTGTGTCATTAACAATAGATTATTTGATTGTGTTGAGGCCATGGATGATCTTCATTTAGGAGATGGTTATCACGATGTCATGGATAGCTTGGTTACATGTTTCAGTGGTAGTTTTTGACAGTGATGGTTTGATATTTATCTTGTTGCCATATATAGCTCGGTATCACAATTCAGTGGGAGCTTTGGTAGGATATGGTTATCTTCATGTAATTTGAAGAGGTTTTAACATCTTGTTTCATGGAGGACCCTTAGAGTTTTTTGGTAAAGGTGTCATTATTCTTCCTTTGGAGAGGATGTAGATCTCTTTATATTGGGTAAATTGATCATTTGCTTGATTACTTCATGATGGTGCAATGTTGCATTTGGATTTTGGCATGGATTGGTTGGTTACAGGTACTCATGGATACTTGGATACATAGGTGAGGCTTGACTTCTCTTATGATAAGAGATATGTTGTGGAATGGTTACTTGTTATAAAATATTTTCAACAATAAAGACTAAGGATCCTACACCTGCAAATGGATGTGCATCCATTATAGACCTAATGAGAAGGTTGTCCTTATTGAAAGCCTATATTACTTAGTGTTGTATGCACACGACAATCTTGTATCCCACTCTTGGTCTACTCGGCAGGTAAATGATCTAAGTGGTGTTTCCCACCTGATTATTAAATACATTATTTATATGTATCTTGACTTCTCTTATGCATTAGTCTTGAGAATTGAGTTTTGAGGGATTGTTGAGAAGTAGATGCATGATTTTATGTATTTCCATTGTTCTCCTTGCAAACTTGAACTTGAGTTAGTTCTGAGGATTTGGGTAGGAGAGGTACAGGAGATAGTTAGTGGCTTTGGGCATATTCCCTTTTGTTGTGGGAATGTTTGGCTAAGTTTGATCTACTTTTTGTGAGAGGTTTACATCTAAGTTCTGCCATGTTTCATTATAAGTTGAATGGTTAGATGTTGATAACCTTTCAATCTGGGAGTGTTAAGGAGATCTTACTTTACATAGTTTGGAACATGTTAGTGTGGTATAAGAACATTGTAATACCCCTCCGTTTTTCCTTTTGGTTGGACAATGTGTCCTTGTGTGGGCATGTTGCTTTGATGAGTTTCTGGTTATTTTGATGTTATCTTTATTCCATGCTTTGGATTAGCATAGTGGTTATTTGAATTAAAGATGATTATGCTTTGAATTATATCAACATGTTAGAATTGTCAGTTAGCTACATTGTATTGGTGAAGGGGACAGTATCGCATCACTCGCTTGTGAGTGCCCTACGATCCTGTGATTTCCTCTTCACGGTGTGTATTTTATGTTGTTTATACTATATGTTGTTGTTTATTTGATTTGCAGGCTGACAGGTATAGGACATCAACTCCACCTGGTTTCACAGGTTGGAGCGTGTTCAATACCCAACGGTATTCGATTGGGAGATAGTAGCTAGGTTTCCATGCCAAGTCGTCACCCTAGTCCTTGTATGTCGTTAGTTGTTTGTCGGATTGTGTTGTTTTAATTATTGTGCCCTCTCTTCATTATTTAATTGCAAGTTAAATTGGGTGATTTAAATGACTGAATGTATTTAAGTTGTGGATTAATGTGTTCTGTGATTATGTTGAAATATAATTTATTTTATTATTAATTTAATTTAATTAATAAATAATTTAATCTTTGATTAAATCTATTTATTAATTAATTAAATTTATGTGGTTGAAAGAAGTTAATTTACCTATGTTGAAGTTATTGACTTAATTGTTGAAAATTTGAAAATAAAGAAAATGCATAAAAGTCAATTTGTGAAATTTGGAATTGAAAAATTGAAGAATGATTAAAAAAGTCAATTTTGAAATTTGAAGATTCAAATTATTTAAAAATTAGATATTTTCCATTTTATGTTTTCAGGAATTTATGAGGGTGGTTGTAGGATTTTAGGGTTGAATCCTTATGTTTGAATTTTGCTTCTAAATTTTGGGATCTTGGAGTTTTTGAAAAAGATTAAATTAGATAGAGAAAGAATTCTTCAATTTGGTGGGTTTTTGGAAAAAGCTTGGGGAACCTATGGCTCTGAAGAGAGGGTCAAGTCACCATCAAGATCTGCTATCAATTTAAAAACAAAACCAGGTTCTTGTCTTTTAAATGTTTGGTTTTGAGATTTTTGAATTTTAAATTTTATGGTTGAAGATCTTATGGAAAGAGATTTAAATTTTGTTATTTGAATTCAATTAAAGCAAAGGTTGGAATTTTGTTCTTCAAATTAGCAAAGATATCCTCTTAAAATTTAAATTGCTTCCAAGAAAATGATTGTTCTTGTAATTATATCATTTTGGTTTTCTCAATTTATTCTGTCTTTTAAACCAAAAATGCATATATATATATACAATAATATATATATATATGCATATATATATATATATATATATATATGCTGGTTTAAAAATGTATTATTGCATATATATTTATACTGGTTTAAGAAAAGAAAACCGATTTTAAAATGGGCAGATTTCATTTTAATAAAATCGCGTTTTAAAAAAAAATGCAGGTCGTGGATTTTTTTGTTAGGGTTAAAAATTTTATAAAATTTTTGGGGAGGCCGCTAGGGCTCAACCCCCACCGCGCCCCCATGGGAGGCAGGTGGAGGGAGCCACGCCCAGCGTGCCCCTCCCCACTCCCCACACCCTTCCACTATCGTCGCCGCCCAACTGGGGTCGGCTATGTTAAACACAGCTGCACCCACAGTGTGGGTCGGCTGTGGTTAACACAGCCCGCCCACAGTGGGTTGGTTGTGGTTAACACAGCCCGCTCGAGGGACGGCTGTGGTTAACCATAGTCAACCCCTTCCCCCTTAAACCATGTGTGGATCCCTAGGAGATGCGGCCGGTCTGTTTGGATTCACCTTTTTTTTAATTAAAAATAAAAAATTTAATATATTTTAATATTTATTATTATATTTTTATAATATTTAAATATTAATATATATTAATATTTAATATTATATTATATAATAATAAAATATTAATATATATATTAATTATTTTAATTTAGTTAATTTCATATTTTTATATGATATATATACATGGTTATGTATGTATGTATATATTTAGATGAGTTTTTTTTAATATTATATATATATATATATAGTTGAAATGTATATATATTAAAGTGTTTAATTTAAGTGATGGTATGTGTTAAATTTAATTGAGGAAATGGAATATAATTAACTTGGATTATATCATTGTTTTATTTTAACACCTTATTTTAAAGGAGAATAGTTTTGTATGAAAATAATACGGTTTCAAGTCGAGTTAAACATTTGTTTTAAAATCGCTATATTGAAACAAGGGAACAACACTTATTTTTAAATCAACGTATTTCGAATTATGGGAATAAATGGCTATTAATTATTATTTAAATGTCAGTAAAGAAGTAAGGATTGAGTTTGTAATTTCTCCCTTGTCTGGAAAAGACGTTCTTTGATTCAAAGCATTTAATGCAATAAATTATTGAATGATTATGTGGAAAATGGATTTAGAATATCCAAAGGTAGTTATTTCATGTGCCCTCAATGAATATTCTCTACGTGCTTTTGTTGGGGAATGGGCTAAAAGAGTGTTTAATTTGTAAGTCTTCCAGATGGGGTTTTCAGTTATGTGGTTGTCGTTTGTGATGTCAACCTATCGTGAATTCTCTTGGATAGTATGCATGAGGATTGTGTCTATGTTAGTACCCGGTTTCCACAAACGGGAATGTTTTGTGCCTCCTGAGAAAGGAGTGGATTTTGTAATGTGTGCCTCCTTGTCAGGAACGGTCAGGAGTGGTTTTGTTATTGTTGTTACCTCCAATGTTTGGAGTGGTTTTATCTTTGTCACCTCCTGAGAAAGGAGTGGACGTGTTATCCTGTTTGTTGCACCTTGGTACCATTGATGTTTGGTTGGTGTGTGTGTGTGTGTTGTCAAGTAGAGGAGTGGCTTGTAATAGGGGCCGGCACACGAAGTGGTGCCAAGGTAACTCGTTGTAAGTGAGTTAATCCAGTGATAACTAAATTAAATGATTAGAGTATCATGTAGTACCAAACACTTAATAAGATAATTATGCCTCGCTCAGGATCACAAGGGCTTGTAAAGACTTGGGTTGAGACGGGAAGGCCTGGAATGGAAAGATCGTTATCTTGTCTCTATGAAAGATAACTGATTCCGCATTGGTTTACATGAGGGGCCGGAAGTCGTTAGAGGTTACTAGGATAACCCGAGATGGGGGCTAGGACCTAGGAAGACTCACCAGGGTAACCTATGTAACATTGTGATGACACTTCTCCTAGGTCGACAGTATGTTCGCATCAGTGATGCAGTTGATTATGTAATTCTGGAAGCATTGTAACCTTGTGTTAGTGATGTCACTGTATTTATTTCAGTATGGTTATGTTAGCCTATGTCTAGAGGTAGACGTCCTTGGATAGAAATTCTTGTTACTATCTCCTAGCACGGGGGGTGGACCTTTGGGTTCCACTTGGTTGGGTGGAACGTGCACCTTACTCTGTTGGGTTTTCCTCTTGTTCATGTGGATGAGACTTCCAGTTGGAGAGCCCGTGGTTGTTTCAGTTGCAGTCTTGCTTGTTTCCATTTTAGTTATTCTTGTAATTATTACCCCTCTTGTTCTCGAGGTGGAATTTGTATTTGTAACCCTATTTTATTGGCTTGCCTCATTCGGGAATGAGTGATTGTAACCTTATGGTTTAATGAATGGATTAATGAAATCAAAATTCTTATCTATGTTTGTTGTTATTTCACCTTACTTGGAATGTATGTGTTAATTTATTGATTAAATAATTGTCATAGTTTATATTCATGTTTTTGTTGAGGTTCTATATAACCTCTGTATCATAACCTTAGAGGTTGTTGGCATTAGTTAATTAACTTACTTATTATTTATCCTTTTTTTTTTTTAATTATTTAGTTTAAGTAATTAAATGCAACTTCCTCTACGGTTGTGTGGTGGGGCGTTACACATGGTTTAATTTTCAAGTTCTCTTTTTGGGTATATTGTCTTCTTCTTGAAGGTTCTTATGTTTATGGAGTTGAGGTTCATGAATGGAGTTATGTGTTGTTTGTACTTCATTGTTTTGGAAGCAGTTTGGTAAGCTCCTTGATCTCTTTCTTCATTAGTTGGAGGACTTGGGAGAGTTATTTGGATTGGTAACGAGAGATGTATGTTTTCATATCATTGTCTACTTCTTTGACACTATGATAGAGGAGTTAGCCACATCCTCTATGTGAAGTGCTATAGGAGGACTTGTTAATGTTGTGATCTTGTTTTCAGATTTGACACTACCTGTCTAATAGGAGTTCCAGAAGGTATATGTGTTATGTATGAGAGGGGCACCTCTCTTGGACTGGTTACACTTTACTACAATGAGTTACTTCGGAGATTTCTTATCACATGTCTATGTGTGTTATTACCTTGAAGTCTTATTTTGCAGGATGGTGGATATACAAGGACTTGTTTGCAGATTTGGGTTGTTATGTTGATAGCATGAAGTTCTACCGATGATAGTTTGGTTACAGAGACATGGAAAAGTTATTAATTGAGAAAGTTGACACTTTGAGCAATGTTGCAGATAAGTTCTCTTGGTCCAAGAAGGCCATTGGCCTCGAGTCTTGTACTTGATTTATAATAATGATTCCTTGCTTAGAATAATTGCAATGTATAATGTCAAGTGGGAGAATTTTGGGAATAGGATGTCATTTAATTGCAATCATAAACATATTTCATGTATCTCCTAAGTCCTTGGAAATTGTTCCCCAACACTAGGATTAGAAAGAGATTAAATTCAAATGAAATGAACATGTAAATTGACATTTATAATTATTCCTAAATAATAGGAACATGTGGGGACATCCATTTTGAGCTCCTGCAAGATATGAGCACATGGGGCACCCACATGGAAGATGGAACCCACCTTGCTTCAATTAACTATTAGGAGAATTGATATTACTTCAATAATGCATCTCTAGTTCCTACAAAATAGGGATTGATATTTATAAGAGTGGAGTGGCACTATCAGTTCAATTCAGTTATGGTTTAGTTATCTTCAGTTGCATTTAGTTATTTTGAGTTGCATGTAGTTACTTGGAGTTGCATGCTAGTTGACTTGAGTTGCATGACTAATTACTTCAGTTGCATGATAGATAACAAGTGGATAATTTCAGTTAAGTGGGGGTGATCAATCGTGCATGATGTTTGCATGAATTGGTGGAGAGATATATTTCAATTAACTAAGATTGACTTGGACCCACCTTCGGTGCCCAAGTTGGCATCTTTCAATTAACACCTTTTGCATGAAAAGATATTTACAAGGTTCAATTAAGTGGGCCCATTCTTGGGCACCAGCTTTGAGATGAAGCTTCCAAGATATCTTCTTATCCAGAGTTCAGTTAAGTGTTCAGTTTGGGATGCCTAAATTGAGGAGACTTTGGTTTTGGCTTCAAGTTACATTGTGAAACTCTACTTGCACAATTTGGGCATAGATATTTGTGAGGAGATTTTATCTCTTGTATTGATAACTCTTATGTGAGTTTACATGCTCAGAATTATCTATAAATTGCAGTAAGTGTATGAGATTTCAAGGAGAGTTCAATGAGAGTCAAAGAGATTTTATTGCAGGTTGTGAAGAAGGATTATTCAAGGCATGGAAGCATATCAATCAAGGATCGATACAGTATTATTGTAATCTTGTTCTAAGGTTAAATAATACAAGTACTATTGATTCTTGTGGTGGAGTTTTTTCCCGAAAGGGTTTCTCCATGTATATGGTGTGTCACTTCTATCTTTTGTCTCATTCTTCTACAATATTCTATCTCTTTCTACAGTTGGTAAAATTGATCTAAACAAGATTAATCATACACAAAGAATTGAACCAAAGAACACTTAATTAGATCTACAATATGATAGTTGTTACAAGTTTTAAGCTACATTTTTACCTTCATTTTCAATAGCCTTGACCACTAATGGTAAAAATAAAATATTACCAGTTAATTTTTTTACTAAACCATTAACAGTTATAAATAATGTAACATGAAATATCAATGAAGAACTATATATGTTATGGTTACAATAGTTGACCAACCATTAGATGTGCCTAGCCTGAGTCAAGGGGTGGGTATGTGGATGAGTTAGAAGTAAAAATTCCTTGAAGGAAGGAGCCATTGGATGTCATGGCAAAATAAACACCCATAGATTGGGCCACTTATTTGACTAGTGGGAATGATGTTGTGTGGGGCCTATTAGGGAGGTTGCAATGAGTAGATATTGATGCCTTCTAAGTCACATGTCCTTTTACCCTTCAAATTCCTTAAAATGAGATTTGAATGGATGTTCTACTAGATACAATAGTCTACTCAAAAAGGGTGTCACTTGTGTGGATGATGTAGGTGGTATGCTGAAAATTTGAATGTTGTGCAAGCCTTTGAATCTTTAAACTCTACGTTGGAAGGAGACTTCAACCTATGGGTTGCCACCAATTGAGTTGATGGAGCTCTTCCTTTGCCTGATGCTTTCTACTCCCTAAAAAACCCTCATAACAACACAATACAAGATAAATCATAATCCGAATAGGTCACAAATTTCCTACAAAAATATGATGCCATGAATTGACAAACAAACCAAATAGGCCAAATACTCTATAAAAAAGGCCGAATAGGCAACAAAAACTTTCAACAAGAAAATTTGAATCCAAAATGTGCATATGGGTAGATGGGTGGAGGGAAATTTGACCATTTGCTAAAACAAAAAAATATATTTTATAGATTTTATCTCTGTATGCATCAATATGGATTTATATTGTACAACAAACTACAAAAGCCCAAAAAAATTGCAAAAAATCAAAGTTACTAAAATTGATGAAATGAATGGTATTTCTTTATTTCTCGACCCTCCTAGACAAAATGGCAGTGTCTATTTGACTCCATGATGCTTCGGCTTCATGATGCTCCAATGATAGGGATATGTGTGGGAATCACCTTGGTATGGGAAGGAACATGCTCTCATGGCTATGATACCATGTTGGATAATTCCAAGACCTAAAAGCATGAAACAACCTTCCACTAGTAAACAAAATATGAGCACAATAGAATATCTATCAATATAAAAATAAGTGTATAAATACAATGAGAAACCTTGCATATATAGGCAAGGTAGGTGAGGTGAGAAGCTAGGAGATAATGACTGACAACCCCTCCAAATATACAACACTTGTGAGCTCACTTGACAAGTGTGTGAACAAGTGTAAAGTGTACATGAAATAGGTGTCTCAAGTGATGAGGACACATGTATCAATAATATGAAGCAAGACAAAATCCTAAAATACCTAAGTAAACTTAAGCTAGGTGTGAATAGGTCAATCCTAGAAAGGATATATCCTACCTAGGTATGTAAAGACATTGTTTAAACTAACAACCTTTCCATCCTCCTTCAGTTTTTTAGGTGGCTTGGTCACACTGCATAATTTGATCATGTTATGACTTAAATTATTGTACTCTTATTCTCACATCGTGTTCATCTAGGTAGTCAACCTAATGATCTTCCAATGTAGGCTCATATCTATATTATGCCTCTTTCAATGATTTTTATCTTTCCAATAATATCACATCTATTTTTTATATTATCATATAAACCCATAGCCAATGGGGCCATCTCTATATCTATTGTCATTTCATTATATATTTTTGCACAAGAATAAGCATACACCTTTATCAGAACAAAAATCTAATCTTAGTTTTGTTGGATACTATGGATCAAATCCATGCTTTTGAGATTTGTGCCTTGGCACCTCACTGGACATGGTTGTATAAGATAGGCATCTAATTTTGACCCTCTCTTTTATTTCATAGTTGTAATGGGATTCAGTTTACAAATAAGTTCCCCCTTTAGTGGCACATGGCACCTCCATGCTCATCAACTACAAGAAATGATCGACTATCTTTTGAGACATTGCCAAGGTGTCATGTGGTGGAACTGATGTTATCGCCTCTTTTAAAGTGGATAGATTCAAAAGGATAGACACCAGTCATCGCATGTTATTGCCACATGCTTTGAAGAGCCAAGGAGTCTACTTTACGAGAAAGGGATGCGTCATTGGTTGAAACACCACAAATAGTCCTAGTGGGGCATGCATCGGCATCAAGAAATCACTATGCATTAAGGTAACACCATGCTTGTGATCCAAAAATCATATATGTGTGTGCCAAAAAATTTCCAAGATCTGATTCTATTGTTGAAGCTTCATTATGGAAGTAAGTGGGAGACTCCAGGTGTCATATTTTTTGAACCTCAAGAGTCCCAACCATGCAGAGCAACGGTGCCTATATACTCAGGGGTGTTATCTTTGTAAAGGGTTACTCTCAGCTATAATTTTTTTAGTTGTTGGAGAGAATACCATTGTAATTTTTAGTTTGGAATAGAGATAGCGACAATTTTTGCTTTCATTTTTAGAGACCTTAGCAGGTGCCCTTGTGGCAGGGATTGAATATTTTGTATCGTGCCCTCGGGCCTTTGTAATTTTTTCTCCACCCAATAATGAAGAGGACGTGGTGTTTTGTGTCAAATTATGTGGAATTGATAGCTATCTATTGTTTCTAATTCTTTACTTCTATAGTATAATCTTTTGATAAATGTTGCAGGCTTTAAATCATGAATTTTCTCTTTTAAATTGTCTATGATGTTTGAAGGATTTGATCTATATTATGCAAGTTAGTAGTGAATACTAGAATTTTCTTCGATGTATCGCCTTTGTTAGTTTTATTTTAGTTTTTCCCTACATTTTCCCTCTCCCCCTTTTCTCCCAAAACATTTGAAGATTCGGCTTCTAAAATCTTGGAGGTCATTTCACTGACAAGAAAATTAAGTCCCACGTCTAAGAAACTTCCCATAGGATGTTGCTTTCCTAGAGAAAAATTTTTAAGCCTTAATAGATACCAAACTTATAAATCTCTATTACTTATCTACAAATCCACAAAAAGATGATCCTATCACTAAGATACCTTGGTATCTTGTAGGGTTCCTTGTGGAGGCTAGCCACTTTGATGTAAGAGAAAGTTTTGAAATGGATATACTAGTTTCTCCAGTTTGTCAATTCTTCTATTGCCTCCAAGGATAAAATATTTGTATAATCACTTTCTAACCCTCTAATGATTACAAATACAAAGGTTTCATTCATAAAACTACAATTATTTTGGATTTCTTTAAGCCCTAGTAGAGGAAAGTGGTCATAAACTTTGGTTTCTCCCAAATAGAGAGTACCAACTCTTCTTAGCTCTAGAAAGATAGCCTAATAAGATAATAGGTAAATAAGATAGGTCACGTGGAATCTTCTTGACTTTAGCATATCTATCAACTTATCATGGACGTTATCACTCATTATACTCCCCCAATCAATTTTCTTCTCCACCATTTTCATGATGTAGAAGCACATCTAAGGATATAATTATTTAGCATAAGGGTACCCATATAGCCTACTTATGTGTGTGATATAATCTTTGGCATCTTCTTTTAATTCACTCCTATATTGAACTATTGTCATTTTAACTACACATTTCCTTGGCACTACAAGGAGATATCGGTTGATGAAACTAGTGGTAATATTAGTTTTGCTTCTGTAAAAATATAGGCCTACCTTCATGATAATCTTGTCATATTGTGCATGGATAGGGACTCCAAATACCCTCTCAATCATACATACACTTTAATGTCTAAAATAATTTTTCTAAAGGAGACAAATATCTTTCTCTATTTCTAATTGTATCTTTGGGAATAAACTAACACCAACTTAGGAGGCTAGTGTGAGACTAGAAAAGCAACAACTTACACCAAGATTGACTTGACCATGCACCAGGACATGAATTTTATATTTTCCTCTTTATTTACCCTTTGAAGTAACTCTTGAATGTCCACATGCCCCAAGTCTATATCTCCTATATTTGTATAAGGTGAAAACATATTGGATGGGGGCGATACCCCTTGAATTCATACTCCATCTCTTTGTGTGGAAGCCCACCTTGAATTTTATTATAACCATCCATATACCCTACTTAGGAGTGATAGAATCTTTGGAATATTCTTTGAATTCACTCTTATGTTGAACTCTTCTCATTTTAACTATATATTTCCTTGGTCCTGTAAGGAGATGTTGGTTAATGAAACTAATGGTAATCTTAGTTTTGATTTTGTAAAATCTAGGGCTACCTTCATGTTAATAGTATAATATAGTGCATGGATAGTGACTCCAAAGACCCTCTCAATCATACATACATTAATGTCTAAAACAACTTGTCTGAAGGGGCCAAATATCTTTCTCTATTTCTAATTGTATCTTTGGGTACAAACTAACACCAAATCAGGAGACTAGAGTGAGAATAAAAAAGTAACAACTTGCACTAAGACTAGGTTAACCATGCTCTAGGCCATGAATGTTATATTTTCCTTTGCATTGACCCTTTTAAGAAAATCTTAAATTTTTGCATGCCCCAAGTTTGTACCTCCTATATTTGTATAAGGTGAAACATATTGGATGGAGGTGATACCCCTTGAATACATACTTCATCTCTTTGTGTGGAAGACCACTATGCATTTTCTTGCAACATCCACATAAGCCAAATATTAGAGAGCGTCAAATAATTAAATTAAGGAAAAGTGTAGTTCATGATCTATTCCATTAAATATCAATGCTTAATAGAATTTTTGATTATATCACTATATAGGGAAGCCTTGTAGTCGAGATTTGAATATTAGCCATAAATCATGCATGGGAATTAGAGACTTGAATAGTTTGATATTGAAGTAATAGAATTATTCACTATATATTTATCAAGTGTCTGGGATTGGGGGTACTTCATAACCTATACCCAAGAATGATGAAAACCAAAGGACTTTGATGCCCCAAACTCACCTAGGACATAAAGAAAACCATATCAGAGATTGGGCATCAGGCACAGGAATAAACCATACTTAATATGGTAAACCATCTAAAGAAACCTTGATAGTTCCTGATATCACTAAATATAATGAGTGTAACATGTCAAGGATCAAGATTCAAAAATACCACATACCTATTTCCTAAAGGCTAAACCCTCAAGGTGAAATCCAACAACCCAAAAAGTTAAAGGTACAACAAAATATTCATTAGGAGTTGAGAGTTGAAATTACAATCTAACCCATACAAAATAGTAGGAAAAAATTAAAATAGATCTTCGATGTTTGTTAAGTTAAGGTATTGGGAATCAAGTTTCTAGAGTACAACTTAAAAAATGTTCATCAAGTGAGGTCTAATAGGGGAGTTATGATCAATCGATCTTGAAAGACAATCCATACAAAGTGTTGAAGGTTGGAGATTAAAGAGAAACTAGGTAACTTATGTTCAACAAGGAAAACAAACCAAGTGATACCCAATTGACCTATCATGAAATACAGTGAACATAAAATATCAGAAATCGGGATCAAATCAACCCCAGGTATCACACTAAAAGTGATGTAGAAGAATTAAAAGATATGACAACCCAATGAACTGATGTGATGTCATAAAAACAACCTTGAAAGGTATGCCACACAAAATATATTCAATAACATAAAATTAATAAAAATAAAAAAATGGAAAAAGAAAAAGGAACAAAATACTAAACCCAAAATTAAATCTAAGCACAAAATACACACAATAAAATGGAAACAAACAAAAGGAAAGTGAACACATTACTCAAGCAAAAATGAAATTATCATTAAAGCACAAAAAAGGTTCATGAAAACTTACCTAGTAAGGATGTGAGGATGCAAAGTTGAATGGGATCATAAAAATTCATGCACATTCAAAAAGGTTCACACAAATGTGGAATGCACCAACAACTTTTGACTCATAATGAGAGTTTTCAATGAGAATAAAACCACCAAAGAACCAAACCATCAAGTTTACAAAGAAAGGTAAACCAGCAAAAAAGAAAATAAAAAACATCTCTCACATGCACAAGAAAAATACCATTAATATGAAGGACTATCATAAATGCAAAGTCGATGATTGGTCAAGTTTGAACCATATATAATGCCATATATGAAGACGTCAAATATTCTCTTACCATCATTCCAAGATGATGAGCTTTGAAAGTCTAACAAGGGTGACACATCAACCCAATACTAACTATCGAGTATCTGTATCTCAAAAGTTACTTTACAATCATGCTAATATGAAAAAATCTAATAGGTTGATGGGTACCAAGGCACACAAACAAGAGCAAAAGAAAAATGTGAGATTTTTAGAGATTCTTCTACTATCAAACCAAAATGGGAAACCCTAAAAGTATGAACAGAAATAAGATAAAGAAAAACAAAAATAAAACACTCAACCCCAAATAGAAGCAAACAAAAGGGTGTCTCTTTTTTTCCAAGTCAAAATAGGACATGGGTACAAGGCATGAACACCCTCATCAACCCAAATCACTGCAAAATAGTTCTCTATATAAGAGTAAATAAATCCATAACTTGAGACAACCAATCCAATTCCTTGGCTTAAATCCACATGATGTAGCTCCCCTATCAACACTTAGAAAAACTAAACAAAGCTCAAAAAATTTAATACTTAAATTTTTTAAAGCTAAACAAAACATGTTTTCAATAGTTAGCATTTTCAAAATTGTTGGTAGTGACTTTGTAACTATGAACAACAATTCATTAATTGTTCTACTAGTATCTTTTTTGTGAATCAATAATTTCACGTGTGTCTCTTCAATGTAAATTCACACACATCAAAATTTAAAATTGAAGATTTTATTCTACCAATTCCCACAAAAAATTATTCCTAACAATGTATAAATTTGTTTCCCCTAGGGAGAATTTCATTCACTTTAACCTTTTTTCCAGAACCTAATATGTTTTTTGTCATTGTCGTGTGTCCTTACCATGTTTGTGATCCTCATCTCGAGCTCTCTTCATTATACATCTCTACATTCAAATCCATCATTGGTGGACAATAGATCCAATTTCAATTTTTAATTATATGTGAAAATAAGGAAAAAACCATGTCTTGGAGGAATTTCTAGCTGATTGTATACATAAAGTCATAGAAATTGGGTTTAGATTTGAGAAAATTGTATTTCTTCACTCTAGGCCTATGATATTTTGTTTGAGGTTTGGTTTTATTTGTAGACTTGTAATTCTAATTTATTGAAATATTTTGACTGAGTTTAAGTTGGTTATATTAGGTTTAGATTAATTTAGACTAATTGATTTACCTTTCATTAGCAAAGTAATATTTCAGCTTTCATTGTCAAACTATTCAACAACATTTCTTATCAAATATTTATTTTTACTTTGAAAACAACTTAGCAATGTTTCTATTTCTAACACTTTATTTTTAAATAAATAAAACAATATTGAAAAATATTTTTTAAAAAAAAATTATTACAACTTTATAATATGATAACTTTTATTGCAAAGTAATTCTAGCAACTTTTCTCATTTTATCACTTTCTTCTATTTCTTTATTTTTTTTTATCAAAAGTGGATATTGGATATTCAAGCATAGCTTCATTGTTAATAAAAGGTGTGTTGTTCACCTTGTATAATGTTATACTATAAAAAATAATATTATTTGTGTTGCACGTAAGGGATCTAGGGATGTGTGGATCACATAGGTTAGACATTCTTGGGGTCACTTTATATGTTGTATGTGATAGGGATGAATTTTAATGTGGGTTTGCACATTGAGGAAATATGTAATATTGGGAAAACTTAGTAGCAAATATTAAATGAGGGGGAAATGTTTTTGTAAGCTCATGCACTATTAGTCACATAGATTATGTAATACCACTTGGTGGTTTTCTGCAAGATTATTTATATAGAAGCAAGCACATGAGTACTTGTTGAGGTTGGATTTTGTCACCTTTGGCTTATTGGCTAAGGATGATTAATCATGTCTTTTAGGTTATATATGTGAGGAGAGGAAGCATGGATTAGGATGTGTGGTTACATCATTCTCATTTTCTTGTTTGCATGGAGTGTGTGTAGAGAGCTTGATGTTTCCAAGGTATTCATGGAGACTCTACAAGTGTATTTTATTTTTTGTTCATGAGATAATATATTGAGGATGGATGCTTTTGAGGGCTAGATTTTCCCTTATGAGGGTTTTCCTATGGTACATCTTAAGTAATATTGATGGTATGTTTGTCTATTTTTTGAATACTTGTTTGCATGATTTTTTCTCTTGGGATTATATAGAAATAGTTCATTATGGCTGAAAATTTCCTTTCATATGGTATTAGAGCCTAGTTGTTAGGTTATGGGAGGAGCCATCTATGGTATAATTTACCCTTTGAAGGAGTAGTTTTTTGTTCATACTTGAATCAATCACTTTGGAGGAAAATAATGAAGGTATTTTCAAGGTCATAAGTGTGTTTGCAAATTTGGGTTGTTAAAAATATGGGGTTTGATGAAGGTTTGGAAATCAATTTTCTATTTGGTTTCTTTCCATGGGGTAGTAGGGTTGGATGCCTCCAAGATAAAAATAGACCTCGCCATTGAGTCCAAAAGGCCCAAAAACCTATATTTTTATATATTGTGTGACTATGTTTGTTTATAGAAAGTTTTGGCCCATTTTTAGGGTCATGGAGAAAATACAGGTCAAAAAATTGGTATGTTCCACACATACTTATCATATGGAGCCAACATCATCAAAAATATGCTTGGCAATATAGTCACTTTTGTTATCAAATTTTTTAATAAATAAATTTCCAAAAAAAGTCTACAAGTATATATATAAATTAAAAAAATGAATGTCCACATTGGGGGCCCAACCCCTAGCCATGCGGGGGTAGTCACACCCAACATATGGGAGTTAAAATCAAACACAAATATGTCTTGTCCATTCCACTATCCCACCACTAATATCACACATACTTACCATATGGAGCCAATGTCATCAAAATTATTTTTGGTGGAATAGTCACTTTTGTCATTAAATTTTTTAATAAAAAAATTCTACAAGTATATATATAAAAAAAAAAATTACAAATTTTAATGTCTAAGTTGAGTGCCCAACCCTATCCACACAGGGGTTGTCACACCCAACCTATGGGAGCTAAAATCCCCCACAAATATGTCTTTTTCATGTCACCATCCCACCCCTGCTATGAGGTGGCCCAACCAAGATGTTGACATCATGCTACTTAGCTAGCCAATTGTTGCCACTGGGTGACATAACTCAATTTCACCATTGGTTTTATTTCATTTCTATTCCACATATGGTATTGCTATCCTACCACCAACCCACCACCTTTGTTCAATTTTGATGCCTAAAGGAGTGGATTATTTTCAAATGGCATAACTTTCACCCTAAGAGTCATATTTTCAAGTTCTTTTAGATGAAAAAAGTCTCTTTCTAAGAACTATGCTATGGTATTAATGGTTTTTTAGATTTTGATATTTTTTATAGAAATTCTTGGAGAGGTTATATCTTGTACCTATGATGTCCAATTTTTGACGTCTTATAGGTGATAGAAATACATTTCAAAGAATTACATATAGTGGAATTGGTTTAGAGATGTTATTATGTGATTTATTCACTTAGATTTCTATTTGAGCTATTTTTTTAGTCTTTTGACTATAGTAATTTTTATTTTGTGGAAAATTGAATCTAGTGGTGATTTGATGTTTGAGTGATAGGAAAAATACATTTTTATCTTTATATATCATTTTTCACACGGTTACTAATGTATTATTGAATTTGTATGTTACATTATGAGATCTATGAGTTGTGTAGTGTTGTAGGCGATTTATACTTACATGTCATATATATATATGACTCATATCTGGGTCATTTATGCCCATAGATATGTCACTTGTTTCATTTTTTTGGTTGTCATTATGAGGTAGAGAGATGGTGTTACCAAATACAATTATGTTGTGAACCTAGGCTTGTTGACTATATGATGTATATGTACAAGATTTAGTGGGAGTTTGATGCAAGTGCATTTAGTGGTGATCATGGTGTCATGGGATTCCTTGTAATGTTGGGGCTTTGGCTTTGGCATGAAATGATTATTTGTGTAGATGCATTTTTGGTGGTGTTGGATTGATTCCTAATTGTAGGTGGTGGTGTATCTTCTTGGTTTGGATATCATGATTTTAATTTTCCATCTAGGAGCTCCTCGTATTACAATTAAATTTTTTGATTGATTGGGGGTGAGTATGATCTTCATTTAGGATATGGTTACCATGATGCCATGGATATATTTCTTACACAATTCAATGGAAGCTTTTGAGAGTTATTTTTGTGTGGTGTTGTATCTTCTTAGTTTGGAGATCATGGTTTTAGTTTAACCTTTGGGAGATCTTGATGTTGAGTTTTTTATTGTGGCAAGGCCATGGATGATCTTTAGTTAAGATATATTTATCACAATGTCATGTGTAGCTCAGTATCATAATTTAGTGAGATTTTTTTATAATGATGTGGATTCATCATTTAGTGACAAACGATCTTTTGCTATGGTTGTTTGTGCCATGGAGGACCTCTTGGATCCTATATTATATGTAAGGAGATTTCATTAACATCTTTAGCTCTAGTGGCAAAAGATGGTCAGCTTCTTGTGATTTGGATATGTTGACATCTTATTACCATGGATGACTCTTAGAGTTTTTGGTAGAGGTGTTAGTTATGATTTATTAGTTTTATATATGATCATTGTTTACATGATTTCAATGGTATTGTTCCATGGTGTACTCTTGATTACTAGTTAGAGTATGGAATCATACTAGTTCTCTTAGGAGAAAATGTGTGCATTCGGGACATATGATATTCTTTTGAGGAGATGTATATCATGATTTTATAGATAGTTCTTGGTTCTACATATTAGAGATTTGGTGGTGATTTTGTATATTTAATTGATGAGTGATGTGATTATTTTTCCTATGATATTTTGGTTATTGCAATGTCGTATTGGATTTTGGTTGGCATGAAATGATTGGTTGTACACCTATTTAAGATTTTAGTGAGGCTAGGAGATCTCTTGTTCTCAAATACCATGTGTTGAGATGGTTACTCTTTGATGAGGTTTCAACTAGAAGACTAAGTAGCCTACACCAAGGTTGGACATGAGTTCAACATGGACCTCTAGAGGATATTTTTCTTGGAATGAGTCATGGTGGCTTGTATATCCTGGAGGAGCATTCTCATTCCCCACTCTTGGTTATCTTAGTGTTAAATCATTTGATAGGTATTTTCCACCTTATTTTTAGATGCATTTTATTTTCTCATGTGAATGAGTCTTGAGCTATGGATATTGGTTATGGATTCCTTATTTAAGGATTATTTGACATGAGTTATTTTTGTGTTGTCTTCTTATTGGAATAAGTTTTGACCTATGGATAAGAGCTTATTTCAGGAGTGTGGAGGATGGTTTTGGAATTATTCCCTTCATTTTGGGAATGAATTATTTGGTTTGACCTTCCTTTTGTTTGAAACTTACATCTTGTTTTATGGTAAGATGTTTATAATTCTTTTCTCCTTGGGGTTTTTTAAATGATGTCATGCTTATCACATATTGGGCACTTATAAGTGTTTGTAGGACATGCTATGTGATTTTATTTATAGTTTCTCTCTTTGGTCTTGTGTTTCTTCTTGGATGTTTTTGTTCACATGACATGGGATTTGAGGTTTATGTTGAGCTATTATGATCACTATGTTTGTGGTCATTTGTTATTATTATAATTCATCATTTTTTAGTGACAACCTGGGGGATATTGATCTCTTTCATTTATTGTGTGGGGAACTTGGGAAAGCTATGGAGACTAGTGTGGTGAGAGTTCTATTCGAGAATTTTTTCTTGTAGGTTTGCGTATCTTTGTAGGCGTTCCTTGGTACTACATGATATAGCTTCACCTTCTATGTGATTTTTATTGGTAGATATTTAGATGCCTTGAACATTTTTAGATTTTACATTACCCATGCAATGGGAGTTACAAGATAGTAGACTTATGGTTCTGGATTTGGTTGGATATGTTGATGGCACAAGGTTTGGTCAAAATTGCTTCTATATTAGGTTTCTATTCTAGCTATACCATGACTATTTCTTTACAATTAGTAAGGCATATTTATTGCCATTGAATTTAATGTTTGTGTTTGGATACTAATTTGAGGCATTATTTATGTTTCTATATGATATTGTGCCATCTCTTTGGATGGTATCTTATCTTTTTTGCATTGGCATGATGGGGGATAATAGAGTTCTTGTTTGATATGTTGGTCATCTTGGTTATTGTTGTATGTATCTCGATGGAGCACTTAGATGTCTTGATGGTACATTTTGGATATATGTATTTTCCCTTGATGTTTGATTTTACTTGTTATTCCTTATGTAATGTATACAATACATGGGAGAATGTTAGGAAAATTTGTTTTGTTTACCTTGTATAATGTTATAATATAAAAATTAATACTATTTGTGGTGAACCTGTGGGATCTATAAATTCATGCATCACATTGGTTAGACATTCTTGGGGTCATTTTATATGTTGTATCTAACATTAGAATAAACATTTAATGCGGGTTTCCACATTGGGAATAGTTAGTACCAAAAATTTAATGAGGGTTAAATAGTTTTGTAAGCTCATGGTATTACTCATAGAGTTTATATAATACCAATTGGTAGTTTTGTACAAGCTTATTTTTATAAAATAATGCACATAAGTAGTTGTTGAGGTTGCATTTTGTAACCTTTGGCGTGTTAGCTAATATTGATTCAACATCTCTTGAAGGTTTCATATGTGAGGAGAGGAAGTTCCTGGGAAATTTTAGTCTTTAAACCAAGAAGAGATGCCAAGCATGTATTAAATTTAAAATAAATATTTTCATGCAATCATACTTCCATTGTTCTCTTTGTCTCAAATCTACAAACACCTGTGTACTTGTGAACAATATTAACACATCCAAATATCTATCATTTTCCTATAAAAAATTCCTTCCTATCCCAACATATTGTGATCATTTTCACTATCCTAGAGCTCTAATTTATAGAATTTTATGAAAGGGAAACCTATAGTGACCCTCCTCATGACGTATTTATTATAGTTATTTTGAGATGTTGATAGTCATTAGATGTTTTTGAGACTATGTTACTCTAATGTATTGTGTCTTGGATTACTTGTTCCGATTGTGAAACTCAGTTGATGATACACTTATGTTATAATGCTCTGTTTACGTTTGCAAGATGACATAATTATGATGACATATGAGGTTTTGTAATGTTTATGATGGTACTATGATGTGAATGATTTTAGATGCTATTTCTTACATCAATTCGATGAAGAAGACAATTTAGCAGTACTCATTCGTGAGTGCCCTGCTACGCTGTGATTCTTCTTCACAGTGTATTTCATGTTATCTATGTTGTTTCAGTTGATGTGCAGTGTGATGCAGCTTTCAGGTATAGGCATCGACTCCACTTGCTTGTCAGGTTTGAGCGTGCCATGGCCCAATGGAATGTTGAAGGGAGATGGTATTGTCCTTTGTCATGAACCATCGTTTTGAAAAGAACGAGTATCATTTTATTACCCAGGTGTCTTGTTGTTGTTTGTTTGTCGTAATGCACGTTGGTCGTCACATGTTGCCATGTTTTCACAATGTTTGTTTAGTTTATTTAATGTTTTAAATTAATGCTAATGTTATGATTAATGATTAAATTACAATATTTAAATTGAAAAGTTATTTTAGACTATTGTGGAATTGAAAATAAAATATTAAAATATATAGTTTTTGAAAAGTTAACTATTTGTAATTGATTTATCTGTGCAAATTGATATTTTCAAAAAAGTAATAACAATCAATTATGTTTCCTAATTTCAAAATACCTTTCTTAATGATCGTTTTTGAAAAAGCTAACTAATGGTTGATATGCATGCATAACGATGAGTTAAATGTGTTGGTTGCTTTGTAATTTGGGAAATAGAATATAACATAAAAAAATATCATTCTTTTTGGGGGGTCGAGAGGAGATTTTCAAAAGAAGGATTGATGTTTCACGGGAAAGTTGTTCTCTGAATTTTTCTGGGGTTATTTTGGAAACAAAAATAAAAAAATAAATTGAGTACTTGAAGTTGGGATTTTCTATAAAATTTGGGGTGGAATGAATTTCTGGAGTTACGCTTCACCGTTGTTCGAATTTGGAAAGCGTAGCAGGTTTTCTTCTTTTAAATTCATGTTGGTTCTTAATAAAAACCATGCAAAGTGCTTGCTGTAAATTTTGGTTGAGATACGCTTGAAAATTCCTCTTGAAACCTGCACATCAACGAAAAATGAAACCCCTAATGAATAGAAAATTTGTAACAACATGAAACTACAATATGAATTAAAGATTTAGAAAATCTATATAATCTTACCTAGATCTACTTCAGATTGTATAATTGGTACTACGCTTGGATAATCTGTCTGTAACCAGTGAGGGGTGTTTTTTGATTTTATCCCCGATTAGTTTTAGGAATCTTGTATACAAATTTATTCAAAGAAAGGGTTGAATGCAGCAAGGGAAGAAAATAGCTCTTTTTGCTTCTATATCTAAAGGTTCATATTTATATTTGTGTGCTTGTCGCCATTAGAATATGAGTAGGATGTTTATAATCGAATCAATTCATTCTTGCAGCTAAAGAAACTCATCTTTGAAACTTATTATCATCGATGCTTCATGTCTAATGCCTATTTGCAATTGGTTATGAAATAAAGAACCTTTCATTCTTTGCCATTAAATCTCTATTTAGAAAGTCAGGTTGTACTTATCACATTCTAGTTGTATGTCAGTTAACTTGTTTGGTGTTTCAATTTCTCTCATGTGCCTTTCTTCCAATTTCACAATATAACCATTTTTATGTTCTTCGGAGATGCTGAAAGAATTGTTATCTGGTTAAGTCATCTATCGCGTTTTTATGAGTGTTAAATCTTGGGATTTTGTTGGCTTATCCCCTCGTCATGTTTCTAAGAACTTCTTCCTAGCACGCAACTATCTTATTATTATTGCATTTGCAGCCATGCTTGTTTTAGAGTGGTGTATTTCTTGCCCTCATGTAAGTCTTGATGAGCCATTTGTCCGAGGATATTAGTTCTCCTTATCACAATTCACTTTTATTTGTGAACCAACTTCACGCACGTACGAGCAGAGTAACCTTCTCCTCAGTTAGATTCATGGTTGATAGCTTCCATGTGTGCATGCTTGCATTATCTCATGTATTTATCCTATTCCTATCATACTCTCTATTATCGACTAATTAGGTACCTGTTTTTATGTATCATCTGTATATAATCCTTTCCACCCTTGGATGACGATGGCTACCTTTAAATATTTGGGTATGTGTAGGATCATCATGGAAAAAACATGCCCTTAAGTGGCAATAAAATTCTAAAAATTAGAGTTAGGCAACTTGATGTAAAAATTTGAAGAAGTTATCTATATTATTTCAAAAATTATGTAAGAATAGAATCTGTAGAAAATTGAATGTAGTTTCTAAACTACTAGGTTTAATTTTATTTTTTTAAATCTATTTGGTGAAAATTTGAAATTTCAATGTAGTAGTACTTAAATTTCAAGGAATAAATAAGAAGTAGGTGTCTGTCTAACCACCCTAACCACAATAAAATGATAATATATTTTTATAATATTTTAGATATAAGTAGGGGGCTCATGTCCCAATGTGATGCATATTTTTTTGTAATTTTTTTCCAAGTAAATAATTAATTATGATTTTTTTATTACAAATTTTAAAAAATAAAAAAAATTGTATGTCTAACCACCTTAACTTGGTCAAAACTTCATGAAATTCAATTATTATTTTTTAATCCTATAGTATGCAAAGCATAGAATGTGACGCATGTTTCGAATTCAAAAAATGTGATACCGTTTGAAAGTTATATATTATTTTCAATCAGCCTATCAATTAGGACTTTAGTCGTAATTCAAATAGAAAATGAATAATAATTATTTATTAAATTCAAAGTAAAGAATAATTTATATTGGTGGAAAGCTAAGAATCTCCTTTAAAAACCCTTTTTGTTTCATCAATTTTGGGTTAAAAAAAAAGTCGTCAGCCACATGGGCCATCATATCACTTAGATATCACCACTTTTTGGCCCATCATGATCTTGCACATACCCCTTTGTATCTATTCTTTCTCCCTGCTTCTAACTTGTATTCTAGTAGGGATCGGCTGCTTGAGGCTTTATACATTGCCTTTGTTGTAGTTTTGAACTCCATATGTTATGAATGATGAACAAAGTGAGGATTTCTTAAATCAGCTTGTTGTTGTTCGCGTGAGATCCCACTTGCCACCATGGTTGTTCCTTGACTTTTGTAAAATGCTCGCCTGAAGGTCTGTATGCATGTAACTTCTGGTTGATATGAACCTTGCTCTGTCCGCGCCTTTTGGAGTTTAAGTTTGCATGGGAATAACAGAGTGTAGCTTTCATTAAGTTGCATGGTCCATTGGAGTTGACGTCTTGCATGAGAATAGAATGCACATTGTGTTCTTACCTCATCCTCTTTTGTCTCGCATATCAGTGTGTTTGTCATTTTAGCTAAGTCATTTGACACTAAATGTTTAGGCATGGCTAGAAGAGAGACCATCGGTTAACTCAATTTTCACCACCATTGTCTAGCCTTTGAAATATATATAGTTGATAGTCTATGATTGATTGACCTTCATAAATATAACGTTGGAAATTAATTAACATTAGTTTATAATGATCACATTTTTTAAAAGATCAATTATTTATATTATTTTTACACAAAGTGTAACTGGTATACTCCTATTTTATAATTATGTTTGGATAACTACCATAATACAATCTCTTGTTTACAAGAGTATAATTGATCTATTGCATTTCTATGAGTGAATTGAGGTTGATTGTTTGCTCTAATCAATAAGTATTAATATTAATCCTAGTATTAATTGAATTTTGTATAGGTTGGATAATTAATAAATTTATACTTATTTGTCGATATAGGGCAGAATAATTGAGACCATTAGTGTTATGTCAATGTATATTGTTTTATTAATTGTATCTATAGGTTATTAATAATGGTTATCATATTGAGTAATATGGTTGATTTATGAATATAATGATTTTATATTGTCCTTTATTAAGAGTGTTTATTTTATTAGTTAAACGGTAAAAATATCATCATTATGATCTTCTTGTTCTGTTTATGAATTATAATTATGAACTTTTAGATCACCAATTAGGAGGAAATAGTCAGTGTTAGTTAACAATGAGATTGGACGCTTTGTTACTACTTATTTATGTTTATTCTTAAAATTATAATATGAAGCATATATAGTTAAGTGTTCTATTTTATACTTTGCAAATGATACATGTGTTGTTAAACTTATATGAATATAGGAATATAATGATTTTGTAAGGTTCAGGTTGATATGCGTTGTGCAATTAGAAAATGAAGAAAATTGCAATGTTGTTTCCGCCTTTCTTTATTAATGTTCTTTAACACACATATTTGAATGGTTTTGAGACTAGGTATTTTCATACATTTAATTCTTTCTTTTGGAATAAGTATTAATTTAAAGTTCTTGAGTGAATCAAATTATAATCTAAATAGGGCAAGCGTTATTCTTTCTTGGAATCTAGTTTCGTTAAGATATGTCGTTTGTGGTATTGTCATCCAGAGGCTTAAAATATTAGTGTTGTTTTGAATTCATGGATAAAGAATGGTGATTGCTCTCATATTGTATCAAATGTGTTTACATGTCCCATGCAAGTTTTGTGTTCTTATGAATTTTACTTTCAAACATGTTGAATACTTTAAAGTGGAGTTGAATTTGTTCGTGAAACTTTGTCTTGCTTGTATTGTGGGTTATTATGTTGTAAATGTCTTGGTATGTACTCGATTGTCTTGAGTCTGTGTGGAAAGAAATATTCTCTTGCATACAAGTTGGTGTTATTGTTTTGTCAAATTGAGAGTTGTACTTATGAGGTGTGGATTTCGCTAGGGGCCGAACCCAAAAGAGGTTGCATGGGTAGCCTAGCAGAGGTTGGTAAGAAAGTGAAAACCTTAATTATTCTACTGGGAGTTTATCTATTTTTTGGTCATTGTGATGTCATGTATTTTGACCTTATGTTGTGTCATTGTTCTCCTTTTTGTCTGTATGTCTTGAGGACTTGTTCTATCTCCTAGCACGGGGGGTGGGCTTTTGAGTTCAGCACGATTGGGAGGAACGTGCCACATCTTCCATTGGGTCCCTTGTAGGTGATATTGTTCGAGTCATATTTGTTCATGGCAGGATCCTGGATGCACATCGTTCACGGAGTTTTTCATCGGGCGAGTTCGTGGTCGTCCTCTGTTTTTCATCTTATTCTTTACTGTACTCACTCATGATGTTACATGAGGTATCATTGTATTATGACTTGTAATGAATCGATATTTGTATCAATCTCGTTTATTGTAAAAGTACTTGTAATGTAATCTAGATTTGACTTTTCTCTTGATTTGATTTATATAATTCTTGATGTGTTGTGTTTATTGTTTTACTTTAGTAGCGTTGTTGTGGAACCCTAGAGCGTTTATGCTTGGTTGTAATCTCATGTTGCTATTATATGTTTATAAAAATATATATATATATGATATTTAGTGTAATGCTTCCTGGGTTCCACAGTGGGGCATTACAAAACCAATGGTGGTTTATAAAACAAGAGGAAGCTCGATAGGTGATAAAAAGCATCCAAAAATGACCCTTCATGAATTCGCATGCCCAAGGAAAATCAGGAGTCACCTTATTCCCTCCCAAGTGCCAAAGCATCATGAGAACACTCCAAAATACCAATATTCACTCAAAGAAAATATAAAATCATTTATCTTCATTCTCCAAAGATCCCAATTTGGGTAATGCCAAATAAAATGTGTAGAAATCAAGATTCATCCCCCACTATTTCCCAATTACTCCACCTAGAGATAAATATCAAATAATTTATTTTGTCATCATAATTCAACTTTACCACTATAGATGGATCCCTCCTTGAAAGGAAACTTGTAGCCATCTAATGACAATTTTCACATAACCCAAAAGAGAAATCTATGCAAATAAGTACTCAAAATCCACATACAAGAGAATAGACAACACACCCATAAAAATATGACACAAGATATACCCTGGCAAACCCCTCAAGAGGGAAAAACCCAACCTCCAAAAGCATCCATCTCTCATGTATTATTGAGAAATAAAGATTATAATGCATCTTTAGAGTCTCCATAAACACCATTGAAGCATCAAGCCCTCTCCAAGAAATCCATGTGAACAAGCATGTAACCACACATCCCATTCCATGCTTCAAACCCTCACAAATGCTAACAAGAGCTAACCTACAAACTAACCAACCTACACAAATACCCTTGTGGTTGCTTTTATAGAAACAAGTTCCGATAAAACCACCAAGTGGTATTACATAAAACCATGTGACTAAAACCATGAGATTACAAAACCATGTCCCCACATTTAATATTGGGTACTTTATTTAAATTATTTTCCCCGATATTGAATAAATATATTTTTACAATTTAACTTATGTCCCCAATGTTACATACAACATAAAGTGGCCCCAAGAATATTAAATCCTAGTGATGCATGTACTTATAGGTCATTTAGGTGCACCACACTGTTGGTTAACAGTTTTGTCACCTAACTCTATATTCTTATGCCCATGGAAGTGACAACTGTAACAACAGCTGAATCAGTAATAATAATATTTTATACTGATTCTCTGCTTATTTTAAAAGGTGGAAGCTACCTTTTTCAGATGTTCAACGAATGAATTAACTAAGATTTCTTTTAACCAAAAAGAAAATGAAAGGTGATGCTTTTAACCCGAAAGCTTTGAAAGGTGATCACACAACTTCAAATAATGAAAGTCTAACTACCAGAAATACTAAAACTATATTAAAGCATCCTACACATCCATCACCATAAAATATTTATTCAAAGATTAACATCCCACAGCAATGAAACTAATCACACATCTATCATCCCAATAATAACTAATCCAACAAAAAATTACTCAACATAAGCAAAATAAATTCATACACCATAACACAAAGATCATGCCTACATGAATTTCACCATAGTCTTTCTCTATATTGAAATAACAAAAGAACGGTAAACTAAAGATAGCAGAATTTTTCTAATGAGTAAAACAAAGTTCGCTCAAAAGATCCTATAGACAAACATCATCCCCATATTTAAAGATTACAAACTATCCAAAAAATGGTTTCTTGAAGACAATCGTTTCAGAAATTAAAAATAAAAGTCTTTTAAAAGTATCAAGAGTCAAATTAAAGAAAATAGCATAATAATTAAAACTAATCTACACCCTCTACACCAGTTCTTTCGCCTCCCACGACTTCCTCCTCTTGTTGTTTTTGTAACACCTCTTGGAAATTATCCTTTGCCTATATTCACGGTACTTCATGACAATTGTACTGATGCTTTTACTCCCTGGGGTTGTGGTGATCTGCAATCTTTTCCTCCATTTTGACAATGCACGATCAAACTTATCAATTGTTTCATAGATATCATCACTTTCAGACTTAAACATCTTTAAATAGGTTTGCATTTAGCTCAATTTATTGAATGAGTCAACAGTGGAAATTTTAGGATCACCCACCTCTCTATAATACACCTCTTTATATTGCTCTATTATGTATGTGAGATCCAAGATTTTTTTAATCAAATTCATTAGTGAGATCTACTTTGAGAGCATTGAAATTTTCCTTTAACTTTACCATTATCTCAAGATATTTTTCTAATACCCTGTTGATTTCTTTGATATAATCATCATATATTGATAATTTCCACTCCAGAGAATCAAGCCAATTGGGATCAATTTCTTTGGGATCATTCACTATCTTTTCCCCAATCAACACAATATGCTAGATGGAGGCCAACTCAGCAATTTCTTTTGAAAGCACAAAAGTGATACTATGCTCTCTTCTAACTTGTTGGAGCTCAGTCAATAATTATTTTCTTTTACCACACACCTCAATATAAAATTGCAAAATTTAGAAATGAAGAAAAGCCCATCATGATACAATCCCTCAACCCATTTGTTAGCAATTTTAGCATATCTCAAAATTTCCCTAACTTTTTGCACAGTATCATAATCAATACCCTAGACATTTGAAGTGGAAGCTTCCTGGGGGTTTGGGGTCACAATTGATGAAATAACAAAATTCAGAGAAAGAATATTGGACTGCAACTAAAGATTTTCTTTTCTCTGCTCCTTGGCTCTTTTGATCAATGTGTTAACGGAATAATCAGCATGATAAACATCACCTTCTAAAGAAGAGGGCCCCATATCAATATGAGTCACTTTATAGTCTATCTCTATTATTTCATTTTTATTTAAATCATTTGTAGGATCAGTAATCTCTTGCATTTGATGCCCAGAAGTGGTATTTGTAATCATTTATAGCAACATACCAACAACAACTGTATCCACATAGCAACTCTGCAGCAACATAGCAACTGTATCTACTTCGACTGTCATTGAGGGGACATTTTTCCTTTTCTTTTCAAGTATTTTTTTAACCACGTTGGAGAAGTATCCACAAGCCCTATGTCTTTTCTTTCAACATTTACATTCCCCACTCTCTCAACCAATTGAATAGAAATAGAAGAATCTCTTGGTGGGGAAGGAGGAATTTCAAAAAATATGGGGAAAGGAAGTTCTTCAATTATCTGGTGGAAAATGCCCACGGAGTCAGTAGATGTTGGCTTCTCTTGACTAATATTTTTCTTAGGAGCAGAGGGTGGTGTATTGTCTTGTTCACAAACTGATTTCAATTTTTCCCTGGCATCTTTTGGTCTCTCACCATCTCCTCCTGACTATGAGATGGTGCTCAATGGTCTCATTATTTTTTTTCTAGCTCTTACACTCACACCAGAGGCTTGTACGGTACCTTGATCTCTTCTCTGTGAAGATCTTAGTTCTTGAGGGAAACCCACACTCTAGCACCATTTTACATTTAACCAATCAGAAGTCCTTAAAATAGGAGAAGACCGGACCATTAAATTTGTAATTTCATCTTCTAACCAGTCAATTCCATATGAGGGCTTAGTCGTAGACTCCTGATATTTTGATTCAATGATCACTAAATCTTCCTACACATCCTTTGAAATATTGAAAGAGATACCAAAGGTCTATATCTATTTTAGAGTTAATCTCATAAATCCTCTCCTATACACTTCATTTTCATCCAAGCAGTCTTCTCAAATATCTTCAATGTCTGGGTGATGTTCATAGTTGTCGGATCAATACAAATTTTGTTTGACATACCCTTTTCCCTTTGCTATCAAAATGAGTTCTTATAGGAAGAGACTGAAATCCAAACTCGTTTGGGATTTTCTCCACACCCCTAGCACTGATATTACTTTTTCAAGAGAATGAAGGCATGGATAAAGGAAACACATAACCCTTCTTTCCCATATTAGAGTATTTAATATTTACCACTGCCATTTACCGACAAACTTCGAGAAAAATAAAATAATCACCTGGGTAACGAGGCAACTTTAATGGAGCTCTCTCGAAACCCCCAATTTTGAGGTAAGTAAATCTATCAAATTAAATGAAAAAGCTACCAAATTTCATCACAAAGGCAGCTACTTCGGGTGAAATATGGAGCTCGAGGTTACCATCAATTTTCTTCATAATTCCCATTATAAATGTGTCATTGACATGACAATAATTTCCCATCTCAACCTTCTTGGTAAGTAAATTCCAACCTAGCCCAGATAGCCTCTTGACTAGCTAAAATATAGACCAGGTATGAGCACATATGATATGCAACAATTTGCTGGAAAATAATTAATTGCTCATTCAAATGATAACAGATAATTTCGGCCCAGTCAATGAATTTACTCTCACTACAAATCAACAGAATAAAGCAGCACATCCAAAACTCAAATGAGTCTAAGCATGCACTCCCAACTACATGGTGCAATAAGGTAATAGCCTCTAAACTTTAATCTTTAAAATGTACCCTTTTAAGTTTAGAAGGCAACTGAGACTTACCTTTATTTTCAGAATTCAACCAGTTCCTTGCAATGGAGTTTCTATACCAATCTTCATTCTTTTTGAAAAACTCATCACCTACAGCCATGGAAATTTCCTCCACAACTTCTCTTTTTGGAATGCTCAACACGCGAGAGACAAACTCAGGAGTGATTTTTGCAATAATGGACCCATATGTTGCTCTTATTTCCTGGGTTTCTGTAAAGCTTCAGGAAAGCCTCCAGCACAAGCCAAACCACTTTGTGAAATTCTTTCCCTAAGAGGAATTATGTCATTTTGTTCCAAAAATTGCAAAAACTCTTCTAAATCAAGATGTCCAACCTCAATGTCCCTCACACCAAACCAGTGACTCTAAATTCCACTTTGCATGAGTGCCGGTCTGCGGGAAAATAATGTGTGTACCTTAGGAAGTAGCAGTAGAGAATATGAATGCGGGAGAAATGACTTAGTAAATATTTTTCCACCCAAACTTGTGTCATTATTTGATAGTATGTGCATTAAATTTGGCATTCAATTTCATTGCTCGAAAAGATAGCTCTTTAAACTTGCATCCCTTTTAAATTTTTTGAAAAGACAAGCCAAAGTTAGTTCGTACATAACATTAAATGAGGTGGTGGCACCCCTTGAAAACTGAGAGAAATCAACAATGTTGTGTGGTCGAGAAAATTGGAAACTTACAACCTAGATCATAAGTTTTGAAGTTTTAAAAACTTCCGACTCAATGGTCTATAAGACAACTAACAAAGACTTACGACTCAACAAGGATAACGGAGTTGGATAATCGGGAAGTTATGAAAGTTTGAAACTCCACGAAAAAGTTATGAAAGTTGGAAGACTAGCAAATAAGGTTAGGAAATGCCCACGACATTGAGCAAATACCAAGGGAACAAACAATAAGGCACACAAAATACATGAGGTAAAGACCCAAAAATTCTTAAGTAAGGAGAGTTTAAAATTGTTGATATAAGTAAAAAATACTATGGATAACACACACACATAATAAATAAATAATTACATTATATGCATATGCAAGGTGTACAACACGCCTTTTCCTAACATTCTCCCACTTGTTGTATATATTGCACAAGGGGAACAAGTAACCTCAAACCATGAATCAAATGAACAATCCATATAGTCACATATAGCATCAAGGAATCAAAGTGCTCCATGTGCTCCATCAAGATACCTACAACAGGAATCAAAGTGACTACCATCCCAAGCATGAATACTCTCATCCACCATCATGCCAATGCACAAAGATAAGAAGCCATACAAAGACTAGCCACATAATCTGGCACAACGAAGCATAAGTCTTGCCTCAACTGATATCCCAAACATAAACACTCAATCCAAAAGTATCAATATGCACTAGTAGCTATCAAGATACACAAACCCATAGTTGAAATAGCACCCATAGCAAGTTCCAACACCTCCAACTATCCATACCTCCAAGGTATAAAAAACATAGTAAACTGCAATCATAAACTCCATGTGCAAAATTTATCAAAGAATGGCATACACATCCTAGAGCTCCCACTGCATGGGTAATAGAAATCTGAAAATGATCAAGGCATACCAAGTCTACCAATAGCATCATAAAGAAAGTGTAAACAACATCATGTAGTACTAAGGAACATCCACAATGATATGCAAAACCTATAAACCAATAACCTATAAGAACAACTCTCGCCATAAGTCTCCATAGCTCTCCCAAGTTCTTCGCACCCAACAAAGGAAAAAGATGAAGGAACCTCCATGTCATCACCCAAGAAGACTACAAGATAGTTATCACAATAGCTCCAACCAAACCTCAAACCAATGTAATGTGAAACCAAACATCCAAGAAGATAACCAAGACCAAAGAGAGAAATAGATGCACATCATACACCTATAGAAAATCCTTCTACATACACCTCTAAATCCCAACTGTGTCAAGTATGATCTCATCCACAATACCCCAAAAGAAAAGCCATAACAACACCCAACCGTTCAATCACCAAGATCAAACACAACATATGTATCATGTAATCAACATGGATGTAAGCCTCTCAATCCAAAGAATATCAAAATAAATTCATTCCCAATGAAGGAAATAAGCCCAATACGTCTCCTAAACTCAACATCAAATGAACCCTCCAAAACCATATATCCATAGCACAATATCCATATGCATGAGAAGATAAATCATAAACATAATACACTTAAAAGAAACAATGGGCAATACCTCTCAAGTGATAAATCCTTGAGAGGACCAAGAGTGGGGAATGAGAATGCTCCTCCAAGATATCCAAGTCATCATGACTCATACAATAACACTCTCCTCATAGGTCCATATTGAACTCACGTCCAACCAAGGTGAAGGCTCCTCTAACTTCCTACTGAAATCTCATCAAGAGTAACCATCTCAACACATGTCTCTAATCACAAGAGAAATCTAGCCTCACCTATGTCTCCAAGTATCCATGAGTACCTGTAACCAATCAATTCATGCCAAACTCCAAATGAAATCATAGCACCATTATGAAGTAATCAAGAAAATTATCAATGTACCCAATACCAAGAGAACCAACCAATATCAAAGTCAAAGTCCCAATAGCTGAATCTGGAACATTTACATGGCATCATGATCTAAAACCTCCTCAAAGAATATCATATGATCCAAATAACATAACAAGTACGTGTATCATGCCAAAACTCTAATGTGCACAAATGAGAGTATACCATGACATAATAACATAACCATCATATCATAACAAGGATCACATCTGAAGAACAAAGCATGACACCTCAACCAAAGACTAAATAAATCTTGCATGGAAAACAAAGATGTCAACATATCCAAATCACATGAATATAACCATCCTCTATAAATGAAACCAAAGATTCCAATGAACCCTCACTGCATAGAAATAGAAACCAAGAGTCCATCCATGACACCAATAAACATTGTAGAAGATCATCCACCATCAAATGGTGAGTCCACATCATTTCCAACAAATCCCACTGAAATATGATACCAAGTCACACATGGCATCGTACGTGACTACCATCCCCTCCATGAAGATCATCCAAGTCTACACACACAACTGAAACATCAGTAACATAACAAGTAGAACCAAAATCTCCAAGCCAAGAAGATACCTGCAACCGCTAAACCATCATAAACATATCCAACACCGCCAATCCATCACTGTCAAAATCTCCCACTGAAAAGTGTAACCAATATATACATGACATCATGATAAATCATATGCTACAAGTCCCATAAACAACTATCTAGGTACTATAAGAATCATCCATCCTCTCATCTCTAAGCACACATACCAATGTACAAATGACCATGAACAAGGCCAACTAATAAAGTCTACAACAACAATGAATCAAACTTGGTGAATAAAGATAATCCACAACCAAATCATCCCATTGCAAGTAAATGGGTAGCTAATCCACAACCTACATAACTTGTAGATCCAATCATTGAAACATGCAAACTCATCATCACACCAGTAAACTGCAAACTGAGATATCCAAGAGAATAACCATGTGGACCAAATGACTCAAACACCAAATCAACCTTCGATTTGTTTTGCTAAACATGTCCACATACAAGTACCATAGTCAAGGAACTAAACAAGCATCTAGGAGATAAGAAACGACCTCCTAACACCAAACCAAATCACCACCAAAACACCGCCAACAATGCACCTACATAATCAATCATGACATGCCAAAGTCTCTAAAGCACGAGAAACATCCATTGCATCATGATCACCACCAAATGTATCAACAACTAACAATCCAACCATGTCCACATATCCACATAACATAGTCAACAATATAGGTCTCACATCATGATTGTACTTGGTAATACCATCTCTACTCCTCAACATGACAACAAAACTAGCAAACCAAGTGACTAAACCAAGCCACCAAATTTAAAAAATACATCACTTAAATATCTATGGGTATAGACAACCCATGTCCAAGTCATAAATGCAACATGTAAGTATAGACCGCCTACAACATTGCACAACTTGTAGATACAACAATGCAACATACAAATCCAACCAAATACTAATAACCATGTTAAATGAGAGTAATCAGATATATACAACTGAGTATACAACGAATCCAACATCAAATCTCCAAGATCTGATCATCCATAAACTCATAGTATCACCATAGTCAAAGTAAACCATAAACAGCTCATATAAGGAAAAAAAATAATGATCCATTCCAAAACAACTCCAAACCTGATCCACTGTGTATTGCTTTGAACAAGCTTTTCATTGACTATTCGAAGTCCAAAATCTGACTCCATATGCACAAGATATGCCCTCTTGAAGCTCAAAACAAATACCTGACTTCCAGTTAAAAAAACACCATCCAAACTATAAAATATCATAAAATCACTAGCACCACAGCATAGAGCACTGAGTCATCTTTCCAACGATTCCAAGAAGATCAAAATCGAACAATCTAGGCGAAAGTTATGCCCCCTAGAAAAAAGTTGCATAATTTTGGTATGTGAGAAAAAATAGGTGGCCCTCTGGTGGTTGGGCAGCAGCCCCACTCAGGCGGCATCGCCCACCTAGTGGCAGACCCAAAATATTTATATATTCTGATCAAATTTGCATATACCAAAAATTTCATCGACCCTTTTAATAAATATCATGGCGGATTTAATTTTAAATGGGCAATATTAAAAATTAATAAAATTGTTTATTAAACCCCATAGGGGTTGGCAGTCACCGGCCTCGCCGGCGGTTGTACTGGCAAACTGTCGATGGTAGCCGACAAGATTTCCATCGACAATACCTTCTGCTACTGCCATCGACAGACCTACAAGGCGGATACGGGGAGGGGGGACCAACCCCCCCCCCGCTCAAATATTTTATATATTTAAAAAAAATCTATTAAAACTTTTCAATGTCGATTTTAATCGGTATATACATTTTTTTATTTTTAACTTTCGGCTTTTTATTTTATAGGATTATTTTCGAAGGGAATATTTTATTATTTTCTCTACAAACTTAATAAAAAGGATGATCTTATGACCGAACAAAAAAAAAATTGCATTTTTTTCACAGTAATAGAAATAGGTCATGTTATATATCAATTTTTGTCTCTTGTCCAACCTGAATCCAACCATGAGGTCCATTTTGTCCCAGGAGGTCATTTATAAAATTTCCCCCACAAAACCCCAATTTGAATGCACAACCAAGAAACCCTTTTTGCCCAATATTTTTCACACCCCAAATTTGTAAACAACCTAGATTATAACAACAAACCTAAAACTCTCAGATCTGCAATATACAACCTACAAAACCTCATATCTTGTCATGTCTTTCATTCTCTCATGCAATGCATAGATTCAAACTCAAACAAGATTTTCCTCAACCTAGGGTTATACAACCACAACCATAGCTCTGTTACCAAATGAAAGGAAACTTGCAGCCATCTAATGACAATTTCCACATAACCCAAAAGAGAAATATATGTAAATAAGTACTCAAAATCCACATTCAAGAGAATAGACAACATAAGCATAAGAAGATGACACAAGATATACCCTGGGAAACCCTTCAAGAGGAAAAAACCCAACCTCCAAAAGCATCCATCTCTCATGTATTATTCAACAATAAAGATTACAATACATATTCATAGTCTCCATGAACACCATTGAAGTATCAAGTCTTCTCCAAATAATCCATGTGAACAAGCATGTAACCACACATCTCATGCCATGCTTCAAACCCTCACAAATTCTAACAAGAGCTAACCTGCAAACTAACCAACCTAAACAACTACCCTTGTGGTTGCTTTTATAGAAACAAGCTCCCACAAAACCACCAAGTGGTATTACATAAAACCATGTGATTAAAACCATGAGATTACAAAACCATTTCCCCACATTTAATATTGGGTACTTTATTTAAATGATTTTCCCTAATATTAAATAAATACATTTTTACAATTTAACTTATGCCCCCAATGTTACTTACAACATAAAGTGGCCCCAAGAATATTAACTCCTAGTGATGCACATACTTCTAGGTCGCCTAGGTGCACCACACACATAATTAAAAAAAATTACATTATATACATTATGCAAGGTGTACAACACACTTTTTCCTAACACTCCTTAATTAATATATTACAAATAATATGTGGAATTAAATATACAAATCAATTTCCAATAAAACCCTAAGTGCCTAGAGACACTTTCCAAGGGTGTTGAAAACATGTAAAATGGCATTGGATTTATAAGGTAAGTAGCACCTAAATTCTAACAGAAGCATGAATTGGGATATGTGGTTACATAATTCTTATTTTCTTGTTCACATGGAGTGCATGTAGAGTGCTTTATGTTTTAGAGACCTATTCATGTAGACTTTGGAGGTGTATAGTAATCTTTGTTCATGAGATAATAACATTGAGTGTGGATGCTTTTGAAGATTGGGTTTTTCCCTCATGGAGATTTTTTTGGGTACAACTTGTGTCATCTTGATGGTATGTTTGCCTATTCTTTTGCATTGTAGATTTTGACTAATTTTTTGCATAATTTTATCTTGTATGGTTAAGTGGAAATAGCTCATAAATCATGTTCTTGCTAATATAGACATATTATGATTCTTTCCATCTACATCTAAGCCTAAAATTGTTTATCAGAGATTCAAGAGAGACCCTTAAATGGTATTTTTCCTCACACTCCTTGCAAAGTGTCAAACATACTCTCATGGTATTACATTAAATATTTTCTTATATTAATATAATCTTTATATTGTTGTTCATGTAGAAAAACAACTTGCACAATCATTCTAAATTTTCTAATTGAAAGTTGGGAGAGGTCTTATTATGACCTTGTCCTAATACTCCTTATCAAGCACTAATAGACAGATTTGGCTTGTATTGTAACTACTATTTTGTTACATCCTATTGAGTGCATTTGAATGATTTAGATCAATTTAGAATAGTTTGCATGTAACTGTAGATAAATTTTAAGCATCTACTTGTTCATCCTTTGCTTGTACAAATTATTATTTTATTGTATTTTCATTATAATTTACTATATAAATTAAACTTCCAAATTTATTAGTACTTGTCAAGGTAGGATACTTTGGCATTGTTATAATTTCAATGTACCTTTTAACTAGTTACTGATATTTGCATTTGATCAAAAGTATTTGCTATAGTTGTTCTGGCTAAAGTAAATATGTATTTTCTTCAAAGTAATCATGCAATATTTTTAACCAAAAATCTAATTATTATGACTCCTGCTAGCTAAACAAGTTGACATCTTATTGCAACCTAAATTTTGAAAAAGGAGAGCAAAATCCAACTTCACATATTAAATACCACATGTAATGCACATTGGGGGATGGTGACTATTGATTTAGAAAGGGTGCCTTACAAAATGTCAATGCCACTTTGCCACTTGTTGTGTGCCATCATTATCAAAATAACAACAAGAACTTATAATTGATTTTATAACTCTATCTATTCCAAAGTTGTAACTAGACCACGTGTATAAGCTCTTATTTTTCCATATTTTTTTGCACAATATTAAAAATATTTTCAAATAGAAATGTCTTCCTTTGGGTAAATGCTAAAAGACGATTTACATCTACAATACAAAATCCTACTAAAAATTTAATCTTTTGTGATTTTTCAAGTTGTAAAATGCATTACAAAAAAATGGCTTACAAAATTACATACTATGAAATATCAACTACATGTAATTTGTCCATCTACCAAAATACTGATAGTGGTGACATTCAAATTTTTAAATATCTTACCATTTTATTCACATGCCATTATCAAAGACATCATGTCTATGGTTTTTAATGTCTATGTACATGTGTCATTTTTTATTCTAATCATCTAGACAATATAGAAGAATGACAAATCCCACTCTCCTTACATGTGTCTTCTTTGGTCTATTGAATTCAAAATTTATTTTTACTAGAATGGCACAAATTCATTCTAAATAGATTGGAATGCATTCCATAGAGATTGGAGAGCATGTACACCATCTCATACAACACTTTGTATGCAAGAAATTATGTACAATCACTTATATACATCATCTTCCTTGCATATTAAAGAAAATAAACAATAGAGTCTTCACATCCATTGTTAAAAAAGATACTAGACAACATCTTCCTTGCATTAACACGTACAATATGAAGAGTACATAGAAGACAAGTCCGCAATCATATACACATTGCAAGACTTTGAAATGAAAACAACTTATATAATAGGCCAAGACAATGTACTCCAAGAAGTCAATGCTACAAACAACTTCACATAAAAAACAAACTTACATATTACAAACAACATATGACTTGAATTAATTATTGCTTTCCCTTTCTTTATAGTCCCTTCAACATATTGCAAAGCTACAACGATGTATTCCTTCCCGTCATCATAACAATACTATGCCCTCTATTATTGGACTAATATAAATTTTGATTTCCATTTGTTATGATATAAATCATGTAAATTTATGGAAATAGTCTTTAGTTACTAAAATAAAGCAACATTTTACATGTGTGGCAATAATATAATAAAATCTCATAATTTTATTACTAACGTTTAATTTGATTTATTTATCCAATCTCATCATTTTGTCCATTATTGAATACTTGAGACCTTTTCAAAATACTCAATTAGAAACCAAATAATCAAAGGTAGTCAATTCAGAGAGAACTTGTTCATCAATAACTATCATCTTCTTCACAATAAAAAAACAAGGTAAATTATTGGTACTACATGGCACTTAGTTTATTTTCAGTGCAAAGTAGATTAGACAGCTAATTGTTAATTATTTTGAAATCCCCTCATCTACGGACCCTTTTGGTTCTAATCAGAATTTACCTATATGACTTGTTCTAGCGTGACCTCAAAAAGTTGTCTATGTCAATTTTAAATGATTTTAAAAAGAAAAAAAACTAAAATTAGTAAGATAAAATTTAGTACAAAATGGATAGTTGAAACCATTAGAAATTGAAGTTAGTTGATGAATAAATAGATTCAAAGTTGTCATCCATACACAATACAAAACAAAAGGAATAGAATGGTTTTGAAAACAACTAGGTAGGAATAGCATTTCACCTCATAAAAGAATCCAAAGCTTGCATCCATGATATGGATGACACGTGGCAAAGCATGTCACGTCCTTCCGGCCACTGCCAGCTTTGTTATGGGGCGACAGTTGTCTTCCAATAAGAGATCGCTTTCCATCGTAGTCAAGGGAAAAAGTACAAAATGAGTAAAGAACACAAAAGATCGTTTTTTCTTTAATTTATTCGAGAGCAGCCATGTTTTTTGTTTTAAACGTTGGGAAAAAGAAGTAACATCATTGATTTGAAAGGTCTAGGGATCATTTGCTCACTATGATTCCCTTTGGAATGTGAAATATATATACATTTTCTTGGGGAACTCAAGAAAAAAATTAATTAGTTTTTTATTTAATTATAAAACTGATAATAATATTATTATTGGGAAAAAGTGTTCTAATGGTTTTTGAATGGGATAAATGAGTAGATTCAAAGAACTAAAGAAAGGGAAGATGCCCAAAAAAGCTGATTATATATTTAAAGGGAGAATAAAATCAAATTGAAATGAATTTTATTATGACAAGAGATCATTTTTTACTTGTGGTATAAGAGATGTGCGTTATCTTTCTTTATTTATAGTTTGTGTTTTTGCAACATAAATTATTTGTGAATTTGAAATATTTTTATTTTTCTATCTTTGGAATCTATGTGGAGAAAGTACCCTTAGAAGATGAAATAATAGAATTACCAAATTTATTTGCTTATTCTTCTTTGGAGGATAGGGATGAAATTGTCCTTGTTTTTAGTACATATGGAGGATGGGGAACACCTTGTTTCTCTTCTCCTTGTGGTGGAGGACAAGAATTATAACTTGTTTCTTCTCTTGAGATACTTTAGGAGGCTATGGAGAAAGATTCATTCGCTCTGTTTTTTTGCTTTGCAATTTGCTCCTATGTCCTTTGTGAAAGGAAGTTGGGTATGCAAAAGTAGCTTCCTACACCCATCTATGTGGGGGAGATAATGCAAAATTTCCATTAAACCCTTATCAATTATAGTGTGAGATGCACATTCATTTCACTTAAACAAAAATATACAAAACAGGATAAACCACAACAACAAAATTTATGTGGGGAAAACCCTTTTGAGAGAAAAACCCCACACTCCAAAAGCACAACCTTTTGTAATATTAGTAATTTGAAAGAGGTTACAATACAATCATAAATCTAAGCTCATTCAAGAGTCTTCAATTGTGATAAGATTTCTGGAGTGATTCTAGTAGCATAATAGTACCCATGAATTCTTCAAACATGTACTACTCTACAAAATGAACAAATACCGAGTAAATACAACTCCACAAAAGAAGATGTTAGAAAAAGGTGTGTTTTCCACCTTGCATAATGTTATAATGTAGTTTAATATTATTTGTGGTGCACTTAGGGCATCTAGAGATGTGTGCATCACATGGTCTAGACATTCTTGGGGCCCCTTTATGTGTTGTATGTAACATCGAGATAAATATTTAATGTGGGTTTGTACATAGGGAAAATAATATTGGAAAATCTTAGTACCAAATATTAATGAGGGGAAATGGTTTTGTAAGCTCATGGTATTAGTCACATGGTTTATGTAATACCACTTGGTGGTTTTGTACAAGCTTATGTTTATAAAAGCAAACACTTGTGTAGTTGTCTAGGGTTGGCCATTCTAGAGTTGGCTTGAGGTTGACCATCTCCTATAAGTTTCATATGTGAGGGTTTGAAGCATGGCATGGGGTGTGTGGTTACATGCTTGTTCACATGGAGTTTATGTATTTAGCTTGATGTTTCAAGGGTATTTGTGGAGACTTTGAAGATGTATTGTATTTATTTCATTGTTGAATAATACATGAGTGGTGGATTCTTTTGGAGGATAGGTTTTTCCCTCTTGATAGTTTTCCCAAGGTATATCTTATGTCATCTTTGATGGTATGTTGTCTATTCTCTTACATATGGATTATGAATGCTTGTTTACATGATTTTCTCTATTTCGGTTATGTGAAAATTGGTATAGATGGTTACAAAAAAAAAATCAAAGATGGATGCCTAAGATTGCCACATGGCAAGAATCCAACACCAGCATGCCTATCTTAAGTTTCCTTAGCATGCACAACACTTACATGCATGCACAACACTTACATGCATGCAAAAACCTTGCATGAAGTTTATTGTCATTATTGGGACCCACCTAATTTTCTTTTTCCATTTCCAATACCTATCTCCTCACACATAGAACACCTTCAACATGCAATGTGCTTACATGCATGCAAACACCTTATATGCATAGGTGCATCAATCACATGGGACCCACTTGTCATATTTTATCATACATAACTCTTCCACCATCATAACTTGTCATAGAAAATTTTCATAATCTATGATAGGGTGAACTCTTATAGCTTATGACACATGCCACCAAATTAGCCTCTAGTAGGGTCGACCATGAAGAAAACCTACTTCAATATATGTATCTTACATTTCATACAATTATCTCCATCTAGGATGCCACCTCAATTGGGAGGTCCCACAAAATGACATGACATTAGTGGGCATAAAATATTAGCATAAAATAAATAAATAATCACCAAATCAAATGTTATGACTTGTAAAGGTTGAGACACCCTAATCCCAACATTTTCCCACTTGTCAAATACCTTTCAAGAGTGATTCAACAATCAATTGCTAGAGGTCGTGAGGCCCATGAAATCAAAACACCATCTAAACTTCTTTGTGCTCACTAACTTTGTCAATGCATCAACAAAATTCACCAAAGTCTTAGTTCTTTATCCAATTTCACCTTCCCATCTTCCATTGTCATGAAAAATAGAACTGAACATAAACATGCTTTGTTTTGGTATGGAAAGTAGTATTTTTTCTTGGCAAATGACATTCTAAATATCACAACAGATGGTAATCATCCTTGCATCAATCGCCAACATTTGAACACAAATGTCTAAGCCAAATGAATTCCTTGCAAGCATGAGTAGCTACCATATACTTTGTTTCTGTCATGGACAAAGCAACTACAACTTTCCAATTACTCATCCAACTAATAGCACCACCAAACATTGTGAACACATATCTACTAGTGGATCTTCTATTGTCAATGTCACCCGCCCAATCCGAATTCATATATCCATGAATACAAATTGAAAGTTGAGGTCCTATAAGATAGAAATAAAAACATAAGGTATAATTAGAAGTACCTCATAGATATTTGAACACTCACTTAATTACATCCTAATTTACTCATCCAGTATTAACCATAAATCAACTAATGACACTCACTGCTTGGACAATGTCTTTCCTTATATAAACCATAGAATGCAAATCAAACTACCACAACACTCACATAAGGTACTCTTCTCATGCCCTCCATCTCAATAGGATATTTTGGAGAATCATGCACACAAAAAATTTTCCCTTGCATAACATGACAACCAATGATCTCCAAGCAACCATGCTAAATCTCTTCAACACTCAATTTACATACTTACTCTAGCTCAACTAAAGCTTTCCGCTAACTCTATCTCTTTTGATCTCCATATCTAGAATGTGCCTAGTTACACCTAGATATCTCATCTCAAATGTGTTGATAACTAAGACTTGAATTCAAGAATCAAACCCTTACCATTCCCAAAAAAATAGCATATTTACATACAATGAAACAATGTTCAAATGTGACCATTATCAATTTTATAGTAAACACAATGATCAGATTTAGAACTTTAAAATCTCAAACTCAACACATAGGTATCAAAATTTTGGTACCACATCTTAGGAGACTATTTCAAACCATACAAAAACTTCAACTTTTAAACTAAATGTTGTTTACCTTTCACAATGAAATTTTTTGGTTGTGACATAAATTTCTCCCCCCAAGTCACCATGAATGAAATATTTCTTCACATTCATCTACCCAACTTCTAAATTGTGAGTTGTAGCAAACAATAATGGGAAGATGGATGTCAACTTTTCTACAAGATGAATATTTCACCATAATCAATTCCCTCCATTTGCAAATACCTCTTCATGAAAAATTGTTCTTTATTCTTCTTAACACTGAGATCAAGACCAAAAATTTTATTGAACACTCCAACGTGTTTACATCCTTCAGTAAAAGGTGTTGGATCCCATGTGTTATTTTTCTTTAATGTATTCATCTCTTCATCCACGGAGTTTATCTAGGAATCTACATCACTCATACCCATAACATTTTTTACAATCCTAGGCTCATCAATGTTAGCAATCAAATAAAAAATACAATTGGAACCAAAAGATGAATAACCACACCTTTATAATTGTTGCCTACTCACATAGATCTCCTCAATGGTTGAGGTTGAATTTATTCTTCTTCTTCAAAACTGACAAAGTTGCTAGAGATCTCCTCATCATTGTGTCCAACAAGATTATGTAGTTCATTTTTTATAGGAGTAGGTGGAACATGAACCACATGTAATGTCCCGAATTAAAATAAATCTTAATTTTTTTTTAATGAAACCCCACAAATTACTTGTCTCAAATCTGGAATATCTTAGGATTTGCACAAAATAAACTTATCTTAAAATTTGAAACCTTGGTTTCTATCAAAATCAAGATGGAGCAAATCATGTGTTTTGGAAACAACACCAATGCATAAAACTGGAAATTGAGTGAAGTGCAAATGAGATAGAATGATTTATTATTAAATTTCACATGAATTTATATTACATTTTTTGTCATATACAACAAATAATAGCCATGAACAACTGCAACAAGTTACACACAAATCTCTAATTGAAAACCCAAAACAATCATTGTAACTGAAGCGAACTTCACACAAACTCACCACACTTATCAATTACAAACAACAACAATATGCTTCATAATACATATAATATAGGCTTCAATATGCTTCTACAACAACTACTACATTCAACAATCCAATAAATGGAATATACACACCAAACTGGATCCAAATAATGAATCTAGAAGCCATAACCACACTCTAAACTGAAGCAATTATCACACCACTCACCAAATATCAAATAATTAATCTTGGACAAAAAATTATGTCAAGGAATTACTCTTATACATGGATATGTGTTGCATTCTATAGTGAAATCCAAAATACACTCTTAAACTAACAAACCCTTACCAAACTATTGCTAATAAAAATACCAAATTACAAACAACAACAATATGCTTCATAATACATATAATATATGCTTCTTACAACAACAACTACATTCAACAATCCAATAAATATAAGATACACGCCAAACTCGATCTAAATCATGAATCTAGAAGCCATAACCACACTCTAAACTGAAGCAATTATCACACCACTCACCAACTATCAAATAATTAATATTGGACAGAAGATTATGTCAAGTAATGACTCTTATACATGGATATATGTTGCATTCTATAGTGAAATCCAAAATACACTCTTAAACTACCAAACTATTGCTAATAAAAATACCAAAACTGAAGAGCATTCGACACAATGGCAATCTCTAGATGAAATTACACCTAGAGACCCTCAAAACCACTATCTTTGAGCCTAAATCCCCTTGGTTTACCAACCTTGGAGATCCTTTCTTCATTGGTTTACCATCCTTTGAAGAATAGAACAACCTATGTGAGAAAACATGCAGAGAATGAATGAAATTTACCAAAACAAAAATGTTAAATAACCACTCCAACCAAACTTGGGCGCCAAAATCCCAATGCCCAAGATGAGGATGGTTGCATGCCAAGAAATAAATCCCTTGTTACCAAATGTTCCTTAATCAAAATTCCACTCCAAACTAACTTTCCAAATTCAACTGTTCGCATGCACCCAATTAAAGCCAATTTCCATAACAAGTGCACTTTCCTAAAAAGTCACGCCCCAGCTTGGTCCCACAAACATTTCATAAATATTTATTAATTTGTCACCATAGTTTATTTAATTTATTCAAACTAAAATATCAACTTTCTCGGTTCATCTGAAAGACCCAATTTACTATTTTAGGAAACTGAGCTTTCTAAAAATAGAAAGTGTTAAATTTAGAAAGGGGACGTGAAAATTCCTCCCTATCAAAGATTGCTTGTCCTCAAGAAATGAAGGTTTGGATGGTTGATAACTTATGAACCTTCCCATGTTGCATCCTCAACTAGAAATTTTTTCCATTTGATTAGGTACTTGGTGATACTTTTGTTTCTCAACTTCTTCTCTCCTGTTTCCAAGACCTTCTCAAGTACCAAAATCAGCTTACCTTCATCATCAAATGTTGGTAGTTTAAGTGAAGTCACAACTTGTTGTCCCACCACCTTATTGAGACATGAGACATGAAAAACATTATGCATTTTGTAGCTTGGTGGCAATTCAAACTCATAAGCCACATCTCTTCAAAGTAATTTTCTTATATGGCTGCAACCTTACAAAGACCAAGTCACCAACCTCAAAAACCCTATTTATTCTCTTTTGATCTGCATACAACTCTTTATAATTTTGAGCATGCTACAATTTTTTCTTAAGTGATCTCAAAATCTCTTAACTTTGTTAGACAAAGTCATCAGTTGTTGGAACTCTACTATATGAAAACAACAAAAATCAAAAAAATAATGTGCATCATAGCCATATAGAGCCTAAAATTGCGACATCTCTATGGACATGTGATAGGATGTGTTATAACAATACTCCCCTAAATGTAGCCATTTTACCCAAGCACCCTATTGATCTGATATGTAGTTCCTCAAATATCCCTCTATTCATTTGTTGATAATTTATGTTTGCCCATCTATTTGGGGAGGATAGCTTGTATTGGGGATGAGCTTTGTCCTTGTCAAATGAAATAGTTCCCTCCAAAAAGAGCTAAGAAATTTAATGTCCCTATCACTAACAATATTCCTTGGCAAGTCATGCAATCTAAAAATCTCTTTCAAGAATAGCTTTGTTACTTACAATGCCTTGAACTCAGATGTGATGGAAATAAATGTGCATTTTTTATCAATCTATATGTAATCTTTATGTTGAGCTTTGGTCAAACTTTTAATGAATTCCATGGATATATTCTCCCACTTGTGCTCAGGAATCGGGAGTGGTTGAAGAAATCCTAATGGAAATGTTTGTTATGCTTTGTTCTATTAGAAAACCATGTATTCTTTGATGTGCCTAAGACTATCCTCTTGCATTCCCTTCCATGCAAACCTCTCCCAAATTTGTCTGTAGGTTTTATAATACCCTTGATGAGCAACCATGGGTGTGTCATGAAAAGTTCGCAATATATTCTCCTTGATTTTGGATCTTGGGACCAAATATATCCTATTCTTGTAGTAGATCAACCCATCAACAATGGTGTGCTTGTCATCTTCCTCTTTCTCATCCAAGATATTAGAAGCAAAAGAATCTTTAGCATACTCTGAGATTATAGAAATTTTCCAATTAGTAGTAATAGCAAAGATAGAACATAAAGATGGTTTCCTAGAGAGAGCATCAACAACAACATTTTTCCTCCCCTTAACATACTTTATCTCAAAATAATAAGCTTGTAATTTACTCACTCATTTTTGTTGATGGTCATTCAAATCCTCTTGATTCAAAAATAATTTCAGATTATTGCGATCAATCTTAACCCTAATCTTCTCACAAACAAGATATTGCCTGATCAACTTGTCTAGTGCATGCATAATTTCCAATATTTCTTCGTCATAAATAAAGTACCCTCTTTCCAATTGATTTAGTTTCCTACTATAGAAATATATTGGATGTCCTCTTTGGGTTAGGACAGCTCCAATACCTTCCTTAGATTCATCACACTCAACAAAAAATGGAAGAGAAAAAACAAGAATTGCAAGCACTAGGCATGAACTCATTACCTTATTTATCTTTTCAAATGTACCTTGAGCCTCTTTGATCCAAACAAAAGCTCATTTCTTAGTTAAATAAGTCAAGGGGGAAGAAAGTTGAGAGAAACCTTTGACAAATCTTTTATAGTAACTGTTAACCCAAAGAACCCTCTCAATTGAGTAAGATTGGTGAGTGTAGGCCAATTTATGATAGCTCGAATCTTATGTTTGTCAACCTGCACTACCTGTGAGCTTATGACATGTCCCAGATACAAAATTTTATTCATCCCAAATTCATATTTTGATAAATTAGCATAGAAATATTGTTGCTCCAAAATTCCCAAAACTGTATCTAAATGTTCCAAGTGCTCTTTCCAAGTCTTAATATAAATCAATATTTCATCAAAAAAAACCAAAATAAATTTCCTAACCTTCCTACTAAAGACATTACCCATACAATATTGGAAGGTTTTTGGTGCATTTGTGAGACCAAATGGCATGACAAGAAACTCAAAGTGACCATAATACATTGGAAATCAATCTTCTCTACATCCTCTTTCCTCATGCAGATTTGGTGGTAACCTAATCTAAGATTAATCTTTGAAAATTAAACCGCTCCATGCAACTCATCAATAAGTTCATCTATCCTTGGGATTAGGTATCTATTTTTTATGGTCTACTTGTTTAGGGCTTTGTAATCTATGCACATTCTCATAGTGTAATCCTTCCTTTTAACCAAGACTACAAAAGATGCAAATGGACTAGAGCTAGGCCTTATGAAACCTGGGTCAAGAAGTTCCTGGATGTATTTTTCTATTTCCTCTGTATAACCCCTTGGATGATGGTAGGGAGTGGTGATAACAGGTTTTTCACCCTGTTCTACTTCACATTTTTCAATATTATTTAGTGTAAATATGAGTAATTTTGTTGATATTTATGCTATACTGTATATCATTAACTTTTACCTACCATTAAATTTATGTTTAGTAATAGATTGTACTCCTTAATTTGGTGTGTTTTATATTGAAGTAGCAATGATTTCACCTCTACGTTACATTTTTAAATTTGAGGCCTTGACACAACAACCTTGAGCATCAACCTAAGTAGAGATCCACTTCTCAGCTATGTTTATGTTAATGCATTTTCATTTAACTTTAAAATGAATGTACATCCTCTACCTATATAGTATGGCATGTCTTTGATTGCATGCTAGATTTGTTTGAGCAAGTGTACAGAAGTTAAGAATCGTTCAATCATATATAGAGAACCGATGACATGGAATATGACTATCTAATTTGAAAACACATACTATAATTCCTTTATTGTTTGGATTAGATTAATATGTGCATAAATTTCATTTGTATACATATAAAGATAATGATATTAGTGTTTATGCCTACCAAGTAAAATATCTATTATCACCTTAAGGAAGGCTCATACATATAACTAAGAACTTGGGAGCTTTACACATTGAAAGAAAAAAATCATAATGGTCATCATAAAATATGGATGTCTTGTAGGGGTGATCCCACAATAGTGGTTTACAATTTTTGGCCAAACTGGACACTGAAATTATTATTTTTAACTAAATCTTCACATTTGGGCACCTATAGCAGCTAAACCGTGAGGAATTTGAAGATGATGCAAACTAGAGTCTCGTCACATTTTTTTAGATTCTAAGAATATTTTTTTTCAAAAGTTTTGGAATCAGATTGCACTTCTTTTTCCATCTCCCACGAAAATTGGTTTTTTTCATAAAACAACATTTTTAAAAAGTGACGCACACCGTATAACACATAATTTTTTTTCCATGAAGGATAAAATTCTATTTCTTTTGAATTTAGATTTGTAACTCCGATATCTAGTGCTTCCACTTGGTTAGATAGTTTTTTATTGAATATTTTTTCTTTAATCAAGTTTTGAAGTCAAACCAATTACAATTCAGACATAGCGCGACCGTATAACGCGTAACTTTTTTGCATATATTAAAATTCAATTTATTTATTTTGTTGGATCAAGGACTTCAATATCCGGTGCACTCATATTTTTCAAAATTTTGTTTTGAAAATCTCTTATTTTTCTACATTTGCAGAACAGAGGACTTGATTTTCGGTGAAAAACCTATGTTTAATAAAACTAAAAAAAATACATAATAAAACCAAAACATATTAAAGTTATAGTTGTTGGATAGCTCGTTCTGAGGACTACCTAATTCCAGTTGGGTTTGTGAAGTCTCCTCCATTTTCATCCTCAACCTGAGCTTCAAAGCGTAAAAATTTGGGCTTTCAAAGTACTTGTGGGGGAGAATGAAGGCAAAGGGGGGTTCGAACGAACCCCCTATCCTTTTGCATTTCGTTTGTTTTTTTTGGGCAAGAAATGTGGGCCCAATATTTAATAGGTTCGCTCAAACCTACAAGTTCATTCGAACCCCTAAAACTATTTTTTTTTTGCATGGAGTCTCTTGTTTTCCTTCCTCCATCAAATTGTAAACCACTATTGTGACTTCACCCGTAGATGCAAAATAAGCCATGGAAAAAGTGACAAGAGAAATATAGTTATTGTACCATCTTTGATTCTAATTTAATATTAGGCAAAAAGAGAGGGAGTTCCTAGTTACTTATTTCTTTCAATTATAAATAAAAACCTTCCTTGCCAATATCAAACATATATTTTAAACAAACACTTTATAACATTATATCAAAAGTATTTATGTATAGATCCCAAGCATTGAATGATAGAAAGTTAGCTTCATATTACTATTTAAAATATGTCTTAATCTCTTTATAGGAATATTTTTTGTATCTCGTATTATATGGAACACCAAAATTGGGATATCAATTGAAAATAACTTTTAGTAAAGTAGTTGATCAATTTGAAGAAACCAATTCTTCAATAATATTGAAGATGTTTTTATTTCATTTATATATAAGATTCAATATTTTAAAAATACATCAAGTGATGTATCACTTGTGTAATACTAAAATCAACCAATAAGAAGTGAAGAGAATTCTCCTTTTTTTATACCTAATAGATCTTCGAAATATATTTCTATAAATATCCTATAATTTTCATCTACTTCTAAGTGTTAGAATATTGACATTGATGTCAAAAGTGTATGGATGAGTTTGTTAGTTGTTGTCATCGATGTCAAAGGTGTGTGGTTTTTTATTGTTTGGATGAAATCGAATGAAGGCCAAACTTCATTAATTTCCATAAAAAGTACCTCAAATAAAGAAGGAAATCAAAAGACCATAAGCCAAGTTTAAGTTTATGGAGAATGTTCATTATGTTGTTGGTCGACTCTCTTTCTTATTGGATTTTGGCACCATCTTTATAGAGAATTCAAATTCAAATTTATACTAATGATGGTCAACCCTTTGCATTATGAAAGATAAAATAAAATAAACCTTTATTTCTAGCTAACCCCATGTATTGAACATAATAATAGTCATGGAAGATTTGTGAAGAAGATATCATCAACAAAAAGATATTTATGAAGGCGAATCTATAGATCATTATTTATTGAAGTTCATCTGGAAGTTGGTGCTTCCTAAAGAAGAGATTGGTGTCTATTGCTAAGTTGGTGCTTAGGATTGGGGGTTGATACCTCCAATAGGTTGGTGCCTACGAATTTTGTAAAAGAGTTTTTATATAAGCAATATTTTTTTGCGGTTTTCTCTTGTAAGGGTTTCCATGTAAATCATGTGTTCTTCTTGTGTCACATAATTGTTAGATCTTATGTGAATGATATTGTGTAATTGACATTATTATGGTTATTATTTTGAAAAAGTAAATAATTGTCTTATACTGACTCACCCCCTCTTAGTGTAAGTGTGTTTCATCAATTGGTATTAAAGCAAGTTCCTTTAACAATAGTCTAACTATTGGAAGGTAGATCTCGAGAACACATATGGCAAGAAGAAAGAGAAATTAGGGAAAATAAAATATCAAGTAGGGTGTTGATGAACAAGCACAAACAAAACCAAATGCAAGTGATGACAAACAAACAAACAAAAATGATGGGGTGACAAATAAAACACACATGACAACAAAAATGAAAGATGGTATCTTCTAAACAGAAGTGTGTGAGATACAAAGATACATCATTCATCACAAGAAGATTATGTGTGTGGAGTAGAAAAATATACATCATAAATACACCAACAACCTTGGGTAAAGAAAATAACTAATAGTCAAGGCAAATTTGTGAAGAAGATATCATCAACAAAAATATATTTATGAAGGAAAATCTATAGATCATTATTTATTGTTCAAGTTCATTTTGAAGTTGGTGTTTTCTAAAGAAGAGATTGGTGTCTCTTGCTAATTTGGTGCTTAGCATTGGGGGTTGGTGCCTCCAGTAGGTTGGTGCCTACAAAGTTTGTAAAAGAGTTCTTATATAAGCAATATTTTGTTGTGGTTTTCTCCCATAGGGCTTTCCATGTAAATCGTTTGTTTTTCTTGTCTTACATAATTTTAGATCTTATGTGAATGATATTATGCAATTGATATTATTATGATTATTAATTTGAAAAAGTAAAGAATTATCTTGTACTGATTCACACCCCCACCTCTTAGTATAAATGTGTTTCATCAATAATCATGGTAAGGATATAGTGCTTTTACAATAAAGAATATATTTTATATGATTGGCATTCTTGCTATATGTCAAACAAATATCTCAATTCAAATACTTCTAATTAAACTATTAAGATCAAACTTTATAGCTATTGAAGATACCTTCATAATAAAATAGATTATTTATTGACTTTTATTAAAAATATATTTTGGTCAACAATGGAAACAAACAAAGCATAGTGCATTTCATCCTTAAAATGGTGGAAATATTAAAGATTTAAAAAGAATGGCTATAGATTATCATAATGCATAATGGTAAGTATATTATTATATTGGGGATGAAAGATTATATTTTATTCAACACTAATTAATTTAAAAATATCTTTTACAATCTATAGGACAAAAAATATTTTAAGTGTATTCAATGTTTCATCCCTTACAATCCATTGGTGTAGCTTATCCAATAATACAACAACATACAATTCATGTTAGTACACTTTTTAAAATTTATTTTATTATCCTCTTATTTCAGTTGTTTAATTTTACAATTGAATTTTATCTTCATGAGACACCAATTTATATTTTGATTCCTAGATAGCTTGTTAGTAAACTTATGCTAAATACATATTTTTTGTACTTAGGTTCCACAGTTATAAGTCCTACCTCATGGTGTGATGCATTAAACCTATCAAACATTTTATAGAGAGTTTATGATAACAATTAGTACACTTTTGATATCATCATATCTTGCACCTCTTCTACTATTACATGTTATTCCATGGATTCTTATAGACTAATGTATGATTTTTAATGGATTGGAGCTTTTTTGAATTTTTTTATATCTATAAAAATTATTAATTATGTCTTATAAGGATAACATTATATATTATGTTAGTTTATCAAATCTTGGGCATTTAAGATCTTAAGCTTTAAAAGGTGGGGTAGATTGAAAAGATAGAAAGTGTAATAGTTACTTCTAGGTAGGTTATGAAAGAACATTATAAATAGGGTTAAGGGTGATTTTTTCAATAGTGTTCTATTGAATTATAGGTTGAGATGCAAGGATTTGATGGATTAAACTAGATTCTAACTCTTAACTTCTTTTAACCAAATTGAATACTATGGATATTTTCACAAAACTCTAATTGTGAGAGCTATAAAAATATTTCTAAACTTGTATATTTTAAAAATACACAAAATATCACCAACGAATATAATTTTGCTCCCCCAATTTTGAATTTGTAAAACAAAAATATTTTTTGTTTTTCTCAAGTTTAAACATCTATATGCAAATATTTATTCCATGGAATGTTCCCTCTTATGCCAATGGTATAGTTTAAGTTCCATTCATTGAGTGGAAACATAGTAACAATTAAGGTTGAGCTACACGAAGCAATATTTTCTCAAGAACAACAATAAGTGGAGCCACACCAAATTCTATTAGAACCATAATCTAGTATGGTGGTTTAGGCATTAAGTACATGAGATGTAGAGAGTATAGCAACAAGATGCATACAAGTAGTGATGTCAGTGAGTAGGTCATAAGGAAAGAGGGTCGTGACATTAAAAGCACCTCTCAACTATGATATTCTCAAAAAAACAATTAGCACTCTCTAAAGGTGAGGCAAACCTTTCATGATATACCTTGGGGGATATGACAATTAGCTTATCGTGTGTGTGAGGGTGATTGAAACCAAGAGATCTAGGAAAATCAAATGCCCTCGACCCCAATTCCATTGTTGGAACACTCTATACCATACAAATTATACCCATGACACTCACACTATTTAATTCATTGAAATATAGCAAATTCAAAAATAGTACTTAACACCTTTAGACTAGTTAAATATCTTAAAATATGTATACTCACCTTACTTTTACATATAATCATATATCAAATCAATAGTAATCAAATCTTTCTAAACAAATTAGACAACAATCGAATTAAATCAAATCACCCAAACATATTATATAATTACCACTTATTAAATCTCTTTCATATCATATATTCTTTTTCTCATAAAGCACCAATCTTTTAGATGATAGATATGTATTTTGACCCACATCAAATATACATAAAAAATAAAAACTTGATAAAAATTCATAATATGAGATCATTACTATTATTTCATAGGTACCTAGTGGGTTTGTCATATAAGAATCCAAAGTGTGTAGTGCATGTCGTGGACTGTCACATCCATCCAGCGCTTGCCAGCTGATTTCCATCCATTACATTGCTTTGTATGATAGCGAAAGCACACAAAATGTGTTTTCCTTTTCCCAATGTCTATTTTATTTATTAATTAGCAGCCATTTTCATTGTTGGCCTTGGGAAAATACAAAATGATTGTGTACCACTTCAATCATTTTCTATTCTTTTATTTAAGCTCCGGACAGGAAGTCAGATTTGAAATGTATAATGAGGCATGCCTCACGTTGTCCCCTCCACCTTGGGATATGCTAGAGTTGCCTTTCACACACACAACTTTTGGGAAGTTTTTGTTTAGGTTTCATATAATGTTTATGACTATAGTTTTAAGATTTCTATTTATTTTTTAATAAGTGTTGTATAGTAGTTAGGAGAAGGGTGCATTTGTGTTCCACTAATCTTTATCATTTTGTTCATTTTACCCATCAAAATCATTTTGTTCATTTTATTTTACCCATCAAAAATATCTATCGGTGAAGTTGAAAGGTTCTAAATGAGCTCACTAAGGATCAAGTCTTGATGAGTTCAAAGGCTCTGACACCGAAAAAGGGATGAGGCCCAGATCATGCCCCAAGTGAATTTGGCAAAATGGATACCCCTCAGTCCTTGGATCTTAGCCGAAGAGGTTCAACCCAAGAAGGCTCGTGCTCCCGTATTGGGTAGGCAAAAAGAATTTGTGGATGACCTCCATATATATACATTTGATCTAAAAAAACAAAAAAAATCTAATAACATGTTGTAAAAGCACCAATACATGTTCACAAGTCAATGTGTAGTTGACCAATGTGTGTAGTCAACTACACATACATTTACATTTACAATACAAGACAAGTTGCACTGAAAACCCACATTTACACTTTATAAAAAAAAAAAATTATTATTACAAATAAGCTCACTTGAAAAGGGTGTCAAACTCATTACATATTATATTGACAAATTCATATGCACATTTATTGGTGCTTCAAATGACATAACGAGAAACACCTATCAACTTAATGGGTTGTCAAATGCATAGTCTTCAACACTCTCTATTTCATGTACATGTGTTAACTCCATTCAGTGTAGGTACCTACACAAATATTAAATGGTGTAAGGCCCCACTAATAAACATCAAATCCAAATATAATGTAGAATTCAATCATTTCACCATAAAAAACTTACATAAATGGCAATTACAAATTCAAATGATCGGATCATCCATGAATAAATTCAAATTTGTAACACAACCAAATTCATTGCATTTAATTATCAAATTTGAATTACTAAATAAGAGGGAAAGTAGCTAGCATTAATCTCAATTATTCTTCTCTGCTAATATCCTCTGCATACTACAGAGCATTGACATGCATCCTTTGCACATTCCTCAAATATCCGCACATTTTTAGGTTGGTACAGTCTTTGTGTAAAGTGTGAAAGTCTTATTTCCAAGAATCGACAATACTTTAAATAAATTCATTTATATTCAAAAGAAAGTCAACAAAATGTGAAGTGCGAAACTCTTTAATTCCAAATGACTTCAAAACAACGACTTATAGTCGACAAATATATTCATAATACTTCCAGTTAAATTTATACATGTGTCATCTTACACGACATTGATAATAATAGAAAGGTGTATGTAACTTAAGTTTACAATTCGAAACTTAGGCATTCTGTCACCTTAAGCTTTTCGATACATAATTCCAGATATAAATAATACATAAATGAAGAAAACATCCTTTGATCTTCAATCCAATAGCTTATCTTCAAACATGAAGATGAGAACAAGAATCAGGCACTTTTTCCACCCAACCTCGAAGCTTACGCTTCCCCAGAATTCCTTAGTCATTCAAAGAATACTCGACCCTGCACGAATCGCTTAACAAAAAGCAGTCGACAAATAAGATGGAATCTAGTGCGTGCCTAGTATAACTAGTAATACCACAAGCATTTTCATTTTTCTAATTCATTTAAGAAACAAGCAAGTTCGATACTAGGATATGGTAGAGAGTTAATTCATTCCATTTGTTTCAATGGTCCTTAAGTTACTTGGCCAAGTAAAATGTCATGTACGACAAATAAAAGCAGTTTTGGAAAAGCAAAACTACACTCTCTATAAACCCATATTTGGCACCCGTCCCGGAAGGTAACTTTCCAAACACATGTCATGCGCATTTCATTATCAAGCATGCATGGTTCCATTCAAAGTCAAAAATAATCTTTCTCAAACACATGAACTGCACTTTCATTTTCAAGCAAACATGGTTTTTAATGCAGTAATTTCACAGTTTTAAATTTTAAATAACATTAAGTTCATATTTACAATAAAATAAATAAAGAAGGTGTATCTCAAGTATGTAACTAAGTTCATATTAAAACGAGAATTAAATGAGCACACATTCTTTCGTTTCATTTGCTCATGAAATTTAATAACACTTTAATATTGTCTTTCTCTAATTCGTTTAATTTCAAGGTAATTATATTTTTACTTTATTTTATTTTATTTTCTATTTTTCCTATTTCCATTAAAAATGTCATTTTTACCAAAAACATAAAACCTCATATTTAATTATGTTTCGAAGGCAATTTTTTTTAGAATCATTCCTGAAGATTTATCAAATTTAACTCAAGTTTTTCAAGCATATATAATACACAAAAATATTAAATATTATCATTTTGGAAAATATTCAACAATTTTATTTAAACCAAAAACACTATCTTTTCTCTTTCTATTGTTTTGAAAGTTTTATCTATTGACAGTCTTGATTTTTGAAGCATTTCTAAATTTAAATAGATCTAAAACAGTATGTTTTCTGTTTACATCTTTTTAATATATTAAATCAAAATTTCCTAAAATAAATAAATCTACTATTTCTTGATATTTTTCTATTCAAGTTGTTCAACAATTTTATGTTTAAGTTATTCTTTGATTTTCCATAAAAACACAGTTTGGTGTAAGATCTTTCTTCTAAATTGATTAAAACAAAGATTTGTTTTCTGTTCAAATTAAAATACAAGAATAAAAGAGAAAGAGTTAAACCCATATGCGAATTGACTGTAAATTTTGGCGAATATTAATTTCATTGAATCTACCCGGTATTCTTGTAGCCGTGTGTTTCCTGATTCTGGTCTGTTGGTGTTTCCTTTGTCAATTTTTTTTTCTAAATTCTCTTTTGTTTCTGACCACCTCTCTTTCTTCTTATCTCCACATTCGTATGAGAGTGAGATCTTTGTTCTCTTCTTTTATTCTGGTGCACCTTTCCCGTCTCTCTGTCCACGCACCTCTTTCCCTTATGTTGGTTGCGTTCTCTATTCTTCTCTTGCGCACTTCTCCTCTCTACACTCACTCTCACCCATTCCTTGATGGTTGCATCCTCTCTTCCTTTATTCTGGCATATGGGAGATAGCAGAGTAAGGTTTTTTTTTTAAATCAGAAACACTCCCTTCCTACTGGTCGTGTATGATGAAGTTTTGAGCAACCTCCAAATAAATTAAGACTAAAATAGTTATCCTCTTTGATGGTCGCGCATGGGTAAGATAAGATGAATCCCCCAATTAAAAAAAGATAGAAAAATATATGTTTTTCAGCCTCCTCTCCCAAAAACGGATTTTACTTTTGTGTGTCTTCTCCAATTTGAATTTTTCCTTCTGTCTGGCGTGGGTGAATGGGGAGACTTCTATTATCAGCACCCTCCCTGTCCTCTGGCTGCATGGGGATTAGAAGGTGGAAAGAGTTAATATGCAGCAACAAAACTCTTCTCTTTGCTGACTGTGTAGGTTTTGAAGGCAATGGTTCTCAGCATAAACAATACATTCAAAATAAAATCTTTTCTTTTCCTCTGCTCTTCCTCCTTCTTACTGTTGCTATGCATAGGGAAGTATGAATATGTTGCAATTAATCTCCATATTCATCTATTTCTCTATCGGCGTACGGAAAATAAGATGAATCATCCCTCTGTTTTCTGCATGTGCTCTCAAAAACGGATTTCTTTCTCTTCCTTCAATCTCGAATTTCTCTTTAACTGATCTTTACTCATGCAATTGATGTAGTTATTCACAAAGAAAGATCCTCTTTTCATGTTTTATCTCTAGTTCAAATTTTCAAACTCCGAGTTTTAAATTTTAATTGCATTCAATTTTGGCTTAAAGATATTTTCTTCAATTTGTTAAACTGTTGTTTAAATTAAATTCCAAATTCTGAACGTATTCGTTTTTCCAATTTGTTTTCAAATAATTTATTTTAATATTTATCTATTCAAACTTATATTTCTTTTCTCATTTATTAAATGAGAAAATAACAATTACATCAAATAACACTATTTTATATTTTAATAATTTTTCACAATTAAAACTCTATTCCATTAATTTGAAATAAAAGCATCATTATTTTTAAGTAATAATAAAATATTGACATAAGGAATTTAATTATTTAAATAAGATCAATTTTCTCACAAAATAATCAAATCGTCATTCAAAGCAAACATATATGTTTCACATATATTTGAAAAATCAATTAAACTTAATTTAAATTTGCAAGTATAATCATCACAAAAATATATTAAAATAATAACTAAGTGTGTGTGTGAGATTCCATCATCCTCATAAACGTCTAATGGCTAAAACGACTCTACCTGATCGATGTTCTCACCTTCATTCACGTTCACCTGTTCCTACGTTCACTTGCACTCGAATTTTCATCAACAATGACAAACCCCAAATTTAATAAAAAGCATTTCAAATCATTTCAATTGCATTTAAATTTCAATTTCAATTTACATTCCACTTTCAATTTCACTTCAATTTAAATAATCATTTAACATAATAATTAACAATCTTATGATTAATAATTTGCATTTAAATAATCAATAAAATTAGTACGTGACACTTTGAAAGTTACTTTCATGAGATGTGTGTTTAACAATTATATTCATGAAGTGTCTATTTATATGTTATTAGTAAATGATGGTATTTTTTTCTCACGAGTTATTCCTTACAAACCCCATTTACAAATTCAGTAAAATGTGTGTTTATTTACTAATTTATGTTAATTCTTATAAGCCTCCTAAATATTCACGAAACTGGGTATATATTTCTAGATTAATTCATAGAAGCATTCTTTATATTCATGAAATTGGGTATATATTTGTCAAAAATTAACTCATAGAAGGTTCCTTTATATATATATCTCAATTAATTCATAGAATGCTCATTTATATTCATAAAAGTGTACACATCATCTTGCATTTTCATTATATATATATTGAATATATATGTATATATATATATATAATGAATATATATGTATATATATATATAATGAATATATATATATATATATATATATTCAAGATATATACATACGCATATGTGTGTGTATATATATTCGTGTGTTTATATATGTATATTAATATATGTGTGTGTATTAATATATATGTATATTATATACATAAAAATATATATATATATATACACATGTAAATATACATATACATACATACATACAAATACTTATATATGTGGGTGGTTGGGTGGGCATCTTTCCACATATTTTTTTGTGGAAAGATCAGGGTGATTATTGGGTGGCAATTATACTCCACCAATTGGCTGACTTGGACCGATTGGCTGGCATGGCATGGGTGGCAGCCAATTCAATAGTGATGTGCATGCGGGTTGGGTTGGTGTTTTTGATCAACTTGGCAGTCTTGTCGCCATAGTGATGAAGGTGCAAGGCATTATACGAAGCCCACACTCGAAAGTTTGGAGTGTCATTTCAATCCAACTTTTGGATTCGGTAGGAGATTTTCATGCATGAGTTGGGCTTAATACATCATTCATAGGCCGGTTTCATGCATGAAACACATACATCAACTTAGTGCAATTATAGCAAGTAATTTCCTAGGCACTTGCCACAATAAGCTTCAAATGTGAGCAATGGGTGAACGTTCCAAGTTTGTTGTGCGTATGTTTGTCGAGACACTAATGAGCATCAACGTTGATACCCCAATAAAGTTGGATAGTGTGGTGAGGCAGATGGCGTTTTGTGGGGTTGTGATTGATTAACGTCTCAAATAGGAAAGGAAAGGAAAGGTCTTTTTATAGTCCATGATACCAGGCAATCTGTTTTTTGGTGTATAGATGGCTTACAGTATATGGGACTCCTCGTACTCCCAATATGAGGGAGGCACCTAACTCGTGCTCCACAATACGAGGTATACATACTTTACCCCCTGCAAAATTTGAACTTGTGACCTCTCTTTCAAGAGTACAAGTTCTCCACCATTAGACCAACTCAAGTGTAGCGGTCAAGTCGATTCTAGGGAAGGGTTTCCTAGAAAACTCTGAATCTTTCAAGGTGGATACCAACATTATGTCACAATGCTTGGCAATCTTGCTTAATATTTGAATCGCAAAAGGGGATGCAAAGGCGTTGATGGGAAGGATCTTCCACATGGATTTGTTGGTTGGTATGGATGAAGTTTTGTATGTCGCAACCCCTGGTATGGGTGTTCCTCAGCAAAATGACATTTCTCAATTTTATGTGCCTAGGGAGGTGATAAAGTATTATCCATTCATACTCAACCTTAAGGGCATAGCACTGGTGGAACACAAGCAATGGCCACAATTAGAGCTAATTATCTTCAATGGGTGTTTAAGCTTCGCCAGTCTTTTGGCGATAACTGGGTTCTAGATTTCACAACCTTTGCCCATGCCAATGGATTTCTCAGCTCGACTCGATCCACCTAGGTCTCTGGTTTCGATTCTTCACTTTTAGTCACATTGTTTGATTGTTCTCTAAAGTTAAAACATCTAGTAGATGGCTCTGTACATAGCTTATATAAGGATGGTTGTGTTGGGTGTTGATGTCTGTAATGATACAATTTTCTTAGGGTTCTAGTAAAGTGGGTTTGTATTTTTTGAAGCTTGTGTGTATGTGTTATTAAGCATGTTTTGAGGCAAATATATGTTCAAGGAAATACTGGTAATGTCTAGGTAGAAATTATAATGTTTGAGGGCAAAGAGTCTCTATATTTTGGTCACCTGCATGGTAGAAGTTATTGTAAATTTTGGCAATATTAATATAAACTCTTTCTTACATATAAAAAAAAATTACATATATACATATATAAAAATACATATATACATATTTATACATACATATATATATAACTCTCTCTTGCTTTTTTGGGCATATATCTGAAAATCCATGTCTATATTTGTCTTACCCGTGTTTAAATTACTATCCTTTGGTTGTCCAATACAACACAGTAGCATACATTTTTTGTAAAATATGTTAGAATTTGTCTACTTTCCATTGCACATGCAACATAGCACCATACATATATAGGATGAACTTTGTATCCTTTATTCTTTAGTTAACAACTTACATTTTCATTGTAGTAATAGATATTCAGAGAAATTTATATGTACACGCACATATATATACATATAAATACATACATACATACATATATATATATATATGTATATATCCATTTTGGACATTATGTCTTTACACTCATGAAAATTTATATCTCTAAAGTATGGATTTCTCCTTTCAAAATGCAAACAATGTTATAAGTTGGGTCTTCCCCAGGCTACTTTGAACAGTTGCTTTTGAATTCAGAGGCAAATTAGGAATTGCTTGCTCATATAACAAGTACCATGCAAAATATTCCACAATCATTGACATCGTCTCCAGTTGAAAATGAGTCAAGTGCTACCCAAGGACATGCCCCTTAATAAAATCTATGGATATCTGATTAGGATGGTTCATGTTGTCTTTTTTTGTAAACTTTAATAGTTCGTTGTGCCCTACTTTCTTATTTACATCTTTGTTCAAGTTTGTTTGTTCAACTATACAATATATGTATTTGACAACTTTTAATATATTATTCAAGTAAGAGATCGAGTTCTCGCAAAACCAATGCTTATTCATTTTTGACCTTTTGTGAGGATCACCAACTGAACAAACACTTTGTGGAGAAGCCAACTAGATAGGGCATTTGTGGGGAAGTATATTTGAACTACACTTGGACCGGTAGGAAGGAGAAAATCTGCAAAGGCAAAACTTTCAACCCTTGGAGAATTTCACAAAACTTCCAAAGGCAATCAGGCTTATTTTTTCATGCTCTACATAACTATATTGAGAAATTTGGTAAAAGACCACCCAAATTAAATATTGCAGATTGGTTGTAATCAAATGGGTTCAAAAGGACACAAGATAACACATGGAACTACATGGGACTCAAACAAAAGAGGCACAACAAATTTGAGTCCCAACAATTAGAACATTAAATTCACTTTTAAAAGAAGAAGATGATAGTCATGATAGTTAATATCAACATGTGAAAGGAAAAATACTACATCTTACATCTTCTCATCATTGCAAAGAAAAAATAAAAGGGGTTTGACTAAGGTATAAGGGAAAAATTAGAATGCTTCCACATCTTAGCATAGTGAGCTCCTAAAGGTGTTCCACAACAACACACTATATAGGCTCAAATAATAAAGGAGGAAAGCAAGTTTAATCAAATTTTCAAACATAAATAGAATCATAAAATTCGAGTGTAATAATAATTTTACTAAGAAAAATTATAATTGTGAATCTATCTAACTAATTTATAGAGTTCATATTCAAAATCACATCAATTTGAAAAAATCAATAGTTAGTACACATTACTCTCACTAATAGAAATGCAAAACAATCAAGTTATAATTCACTCATAAATTAAACCCCTTGAAAATGATGAATACTTTAAAGTTTAAATATCTAAAATAAATTCAAATCATTATACTAATTTAAATCTAAATTATTAAATTAATAATTTATTTGAATTAGCAAAAAAAAGTTAAACTGTCAAAATTCTATCTTTTTCGCTCTTCAACAACTTTTTATTTAATTTCACGTTAACTTAAATTTGAATTATTATAAACATACTATCACGAACAATTATATCTATTAATCAATAATATTTAAAACTTATCTCAATATCTAAACTCGAATATTAAAAAAATTAGATTTATAAGTTTTATAACTTACTCCAATATTTCAAAATTGATCATGCTCACATCATTTACCAATATGGGTTTGTTAAAGCAGGTACAATTATCAATCAAGAGCACTATAAGCCATCTTAATCAATTCCAAAATCAAATTCATTCCATTTTCAAATCATATATAGACTTTGAATGATACTTTGAAAAGACATTTCTTACATGGAATCTTTAAAGCTTGGATGTCTTCAAACAAAAAGCATTATTACTATAATTGAAATGATGTGAGGTTATCTCTTCTCAAGAAATATTAGGTGCATGTTATTTGATGTAATGCCCAAAGGGTTGAATGAAAGAGAAGGACAAACACATAATTTCTTTTTAAAAAAGAAATCACATATCTATGAGGTCACAAAAATCTCAAAACTTTTTTTGCATTACAATCATACCCACCACATTAAAGTACTATATTAGTATATACATTGTATTAATGAATTATTTTTCAATTTCCTTCAAGATTTTTTCCTGGCTTGAAAGGGTCGTGACACATGGGGCCCTACATCATGGAGAAACACATCATACAAGAGATCACCCATTACATCAAACTTATAAAATATAAGATCTACTTTATTAATTTTAAGAGACAAAATGCATTATGTGAATCCACATATCACTAGCAAGACATCACCTAAATTAATATGCTTTTGTCCTTAAGTATTTTACGTGGTTTTTAATTGTAATTTTTATATTGTTCAATTTTTTAAAAAAGCTTAAATGGTAAGACATTTTAACGAGGACATCTATTTATATCTACAAATTGTATAATTTTGTCTTTTTTTTTAATTTTATAAAGGTGATATATTATTGTGTTTCTATAATTAAATTAAAATGTTTATTATTATAAACATTACAAGTGTAGTCTTTATATTTTTCTTTATTTTACATTATTTTATGTGAGTTTTAAATATTGTAATGAACATTATTATATTACATAAATAAGTTTATGGTTTAAATTAAATAAATGCAATCAATAAGCACATACTAATTTATATTAAATTACGGCTAGATTGATAAGTGTAATAAATATTTAAAAATTAAATGTGATGGATAAGGGTGCTTAAATATAGAACTAGAGATGGAAGAATGGTACAAATGTGACATTGAGTTGACTTGTTCTTGTCTTGAATTTGTGTCTTTGGACCTATAATTATCTCAAAATCTATGTGATCTTAGAAAATTGTGATTCAAATCTAAGTGTCATGAGGTTGATCTCGAGTAGCATGAATTTGACTTGATTTGCAAAATAAATTTATGATGTGCATGAATGAATTGATAGAATGTGCTTCAATAAATCTACTCACCTTCACCTTCCCAATAGTTTCATGCATCAAAGTGGTATTTATGGACACCATTGGGGAGATTTCTAACTTGATAGGTGATTATAGTGACATAACTTGCACAAGACAAGAATGAATAGGAAATATCCTACAAATATTTAATAATACTTGAGAATAATAAGATATTTTGAGGAAACAAACCTCCAAAAAAAATCACGAACATAATTTGCAATATGATGAGCATAAACTAACAACTAGCTCCTTATATAGCTTGCTTTTGACTTGGATGTCACTCAAACTGACTTAACTACCTATATAATACTATATCAATTATCATATAACTTAAATAAAGAGTAATAGTAGAAAAAAGTTGACTACTCATAACCCTATGCACACTATATTATCAAGAGAATATTGTACCCCCTTTTTACATAGGCATTATCCTTGATGGTTATCAATTATGGATGATTCTGCATAAAATCTTCATCTTACCATGTGGTAAGTTTGATAGGTAAATATGTACATTTAATGAGTTGCTTTATGATTGTCTATTCCTAAGATTCTTCATGAGTGTCTAGAGAATAAACTCAAGCTCTAAGATGGATCTCCCTTTGCATCTAGCTTAGTTGGAACTAACTGTGTCAAAATTCTACATTGATTCTCTTGCCTCTTTATTATGTTATATTCCTTTACCTTGTTCTCCTTGAGACTAAAGGGTATTGCTTGTTAGTGTTGAATGTGTTATTTTATTTCTCTAACCTTTGGGTGCACCCTTGAGGAAGAAGTGATGGATAGTAGGTAGTACCTTATTACTATTTAAATGACATGTTTATTATCTATTTTGGGAGATAATCCTCTTGGCACATCCCTAGCAACTATTTAGTGATGAGTTTGCATCGTTGGGGTGGTCGGAGTCCTCTTCGGATGAGGAGGAATGGAATGAAGAGGAGGAGGATCTTTCTCCTGCGGCTGTGAATACATCTTCGAAGAAGAGGAAGGTGGTTGGTGCTAAGAGTAATAGGCCAGCTAAGCGGCTTTCCCTTTTTGGGAGTGAAGATATGGGGTGGGGTCAGATGATCCTTCTCCCAAGTTTGTGGAGGTGGTTGTTGGCAGAGATGTTGGTGGTGGTGGTTGTGAGGTCGGAATGTATAGGATAAAGATGTGGGTGTGGTTGACAAACCGAGGAGGCTATCGATGTGCATTGCTAACCTGAAGAACAAGGCCTTGGAGTTTCTGACCAAGGACCTCAATGATGTTGGTGATGACAAGAAAACTGGTGATAAGACAGTGACCATTGAGGATTCTCCTTTGCAGGACTTGCCCAAGGAGGAGGAGGAAAAGGAGAATATGGTTTGGGATGAGGAGGATACAAAAAAGAAAGAAGCCAAACATGAGCCTTTGAAGGTAAATCCTCTTTCTGAGGACTTTTCTTATCTTGATGATGATGTTACCTCCATGTATGGTTTACTGGATATGGCTAGAGCTAGGGCCACTGGTACCTTTAAATTAGCTAAGTGGACTCTGCACGAGTTCAATAAAATTAATATCAAAATCATAGGTTTGAAGGAGAATCTGAAGAATGCTCCAAAAGGTTCGGTGTCAGACATTCTTATTAACAGAATGGTGGACCTTGAAGGTTCCTATCATGACTTAAAATCTCTATGTGATGAAAGATTGTCTACTCTGGAAGCCAAGGTTTTAGGTATAAATGCATATATCAAAAAACTTTTGCAGGCATGCCATATCTCTGTGAAGAATAGGGTAGACTCCTTGGAAGTCCTTTTCAGAAAGATTAGTGAGCTCGGGGAGGATCAGGTTTATTTCTTTGAGCTTATGGAGAAAGAATACGCAACCAAGGGCAAAGGTAAAAAATCTGCTAAGGATGATGACAAAGGACCTATTGTCAGAGGGTCGGTTGATTGGAAGAAATCATTTGATGTTGAGAAGGAGCTACTAGATATGGTTGAAAAGAATAGGAACCAATAGATGGAGGTGGCCAACACTCTAAGTGGCTTGAACTAGTGCCCGGTCTTTTTCTTTGTTGTTTTTTGTTTCCTGTTGCGTGTAGGTTTCTTTTAGGTTGTTTTGCTATTTTGTGGTTGTTGGGTGCTGATGGTAGCTTCTTATAATGTGTTTAGGTCAGCACTCTCTCTATTATATTTTTTGGTTGTTGGTGGTGGCTTTTTTAATATCCTTTCGTGCAGCATTTTGTATCAGTTATTGTAAAGGGTTTCGACATCCCTACAAAACCAGTTTTTCCCTTATAATCAAAACTATTTAGTACACATATATGAGTACCTATAGATTTATTGGTGTAGAAAACTTTAAATCATCTTCTTCAACATGAGAAGAATATAGATAGTGAGATTGATGTAAGCCATTAAAAATATGACACCACATGTTTAATATCTAGCCATCCATAGGTGATCTTTGTATGGGTTTTAGCTTGATGATAACTAGATTCCATCTTTGATACATATTTTTCTAGACCCATATGATTCTACATTTCTTCATAGTATTTCTTTTTCTTATGAATAGTTATTACTAATATGATGTCATTTATTGTTGTAATTATTCATTTTATTCCATGGAGATTTATATTGATTATCTTGTTGATTCCATGTATTATCATACATCCATGATGGTTTTCTTGATAAATCTTGTCTCTCATAATGATGTGGATACCTATATATTGCATCATTTGCTATCTTTGAACCTTCTTTGATTCTTCACCCTTTGATTTTTTGTAATTTCCCCTTTCTAATCATTTCCAATTAGATGTATTATTATCCCATTCCCTATTTTTAGTGGGATAAGGTAGGAAAATAGGAAATAGTCAATTTGATATGTCAAAGTTTCCCTTCTTGGTATGATTTTCTTCCCAAGCCTACCTTATTCCTTTATCTTTATCAAGATATCAAAATTTCCCATTTTGACATACCTTTCATCCTCACTCCCCTTTCCTATTATAATTTTAGATTTATCCTTATTGGATTTTGTTTCCTTCAACCCCTCCACTTTTCCCTTATCTTTGTTATATTTTTAATTTTACCTTGCTTGCATGATTTTCCTTTGACCTGTGACTCCCTAATTCCTTACACTGATTTACTCTTTGAATCCAAAGTTTTGTCCATCCCCTTACTTGAATACCTTTTCCAAGGTACCCAATATGTCTCACTCCCAAACTTCAACTCTTTTCAAGTGGTAAGATTCATGAGTTATCCCTTAACCCTCGAACTCCAAAACTCCTACCTTTAAGACTATTCACCACCATTTGCCCCCTACATAACCCAAATTGCTATTAATAATTTTATGGGTCCCTACAACTACCAATATAATCCTTCCACCCATTAAACATTGTTTAATTTTGAGGATGTGGATTCGCATGCACTTGTGGTGTTGGAGGATGAAGACAACCATTCTTTCATTAGTGTGGTAGCTACATCTTGGCTCTATAAAGTCCTTCCCTAGTTTAAGCCATTATTTTGGGTAGAATTAAATTCTAGTCATAGATTTTACTAATATAAAGCATGAATGCATTCATTCTTGGATTATGTATTCTACCAAAAAAAACTCTTGTCAAGAATTTTTATAAGCACTTGTGTTCAAGCAATCAAATATAAGGATGAGAAACCTCAAGGGTTTGTTAGAGATCAAATGACAAAAACCCTTTTCCCTTGTAGGACAATCTCACTCAATAATTATGAATTATCTTTAGAGTTGTAGGTTTAGAAATCTCAATTTTATATAATTTGTAGATTATTTTGAGTTTAAGTTGTGTAATTTCAATGTTTTTTATTTCTATTGTCGTTATGTTCTTTTTATTCCTACAACATATTTTTATGTACTTTAGACTTCATTAAAGGATAATATTTTTTTAGAATTTATCTTCTTTGTTCACTCCATTTGCTAATATTGTGTTGTCAATTTGATTTTCAAAAGTGAAGAAAAGTCTAGGTTTGCAAGATCTAGTTAAGAATACTTAAATCTAAGAAATTTTCAGCTCAAATAATTAGTAGGGTTATTGTAGACATGAAAAATATACAAGTTGATCCTACACACTCAATCCGAACTACTAACATCATTTCATCCTGAATCATACTCTTAGCTTATCATCACTTTTCATCTCTTAATTAGATAACTCATTATTTATTTAATTAGGTCTTTCTCCCTTGTTGATTAAATTAATCAATTTAATTTAATTAATCCTCTGTCTTTGGTCATTTAAATAATTCATTTTATTTAAATTAAAACTCTAAAGTCCTCTTATTAAATTGAATAAATTAAACCTTATTTGATTTAATCTAACATTATCCCCTTTAGTTAAATAAATCAAAACATTTATTTAATTAAACCCTTCCTCTCAATCTGATTTAAATCTATTCATAAATTTAAGTCTAAATTGTCACATCTCTTAAATTCCTCATTAAATTAACTAACCTTTGGTTAATTTAATCCTAATCTATGTCCCATCCTCTAGTTTTTACCACTTGCACAATAAATCAATTACTTTGATTTATTAAATCTCTATTTTCCCTCACATGGCATAAAAGGGGAATATTCCCTCAAATTTGAATTCAAATTCAAGTGGGCTTGGTCCTTCCAACAAGGCATTTAATGCCTTTTACATGTCCTTGGCATTGAACCAAGTGACATTAACTCCATTTCCTTCTCCCTCCAACATGTCACATTCAAATTTCAAATTTGAATCTCATAGCATTTATCATGCACATTGACCAAAATGTGCACAACCTTCACCCATTCACATGTTGACAAGTGGCACTTGGCCATTGGATGTTGAATGGTCCCACATTGCTCAATTTCACTCTCTTTTCCAATTTGGAAATCTATAAATGAGAGACTCTTCCTCTCATTCTATCATCCACAATTTGAGTAAACTTACTATGCTCAACTTCATCCTCAAGCATATCTAGTTTCATCCATTTCATCAAATTCTTAGTTAGGTTATGCAGATTTTTCATCATGGAGTTTGATTGAATCTTCATCAAGGTGGATCACTCATCAAATCATCAACATTGCAACAAAGGAGTTGGGAAAGGGCCAATTTTGACACACCAATTGGCACCAATTCCCCTATGGGATCAAGAGTTTGCATGCTTAATTAGGATTTCTTTAGCTTTTCATGTTTTGTTCTTTTTTTCCCTATTTTTGAGCATTGTAAATGGATTTCATGGGGAATCCTTGTTTTATCTTGCATATGAGCTTACTAATGTGTTTGTTCTTTGTATTTGTGTAGGTATAGGATTGGGGTTCATAGTTATTATAGTGGTATTACAACTAAATATCTCACCAACCTAGTGGGTATTTTGATCATAGATGTTGCCTAGTGATTGAGGAATTAGATATCTCAAATAAGAGAAAAATAAATTGTAGATAAAAGGATCAATAAAAAAGGCTCAAACATAGAAGAGGGGGTTATAGAAGATAGAGATAGGAGAACTAATATGGAAGATAGCTCTATAGATCAAGAAAAATAAGAGTTTGACCTAATTCTTAATTTGTTGGTGCAAATGCTTCATAAGATGGATAATAAAATGAATAACCAAATTATCTATAATGGTGAAACAATCTCTTCAAGATTTGATATCAAAAAGAATAAAAGTGATGATAGGACTGTCCAATTCATTTTCCTTCATAGGGAGGAGGAAGAAAATATTGAGGTAGAAAGTGAAATTTTGATAGAGGAAAACATCACTACCAATTATACTAAATATAAAATACTTCTAGTAGAGATCCAAGAAGTAATATATTTCTTAAATTTTATAATTATGAATAAATCTAGAGGTACAACTAGATAGGATCTAATAACTCAAAAAAGTAGAAAGATCGTCAACATGTAATGAGAAAGATGACACTTTCCGATTTGATGGATCTTACAAGGGTACTACTCATGTGTGGATACAAAATCTAGACATGTACCTATCTCTTAAGCCTATGGCTAAAAGATGAAGCTATCACTTTTCCACTTTGCACTTGGAAGATATTGTGCCTGAATGGTGTTATCATGGATTAGTCACACAAGACCATAATTTCATCAACACTTATGATGATTTCTATAGGAGGTTGATTGAGATATTTAATCAAAATGATCCTAAGGTTCACTTTAGGGAGTTGGCATAACTTAAATAGGAAATCACTATGGAGAAATTATAGTTGAATTTCAAAAGTTGTCTATGATGGTTTCTGACATTTCTAAGAGGAGACTCATTGTGATTTATATGGAAGGGATATTTGAACATCTCAAAAGTTTGGTAAAATATTTTATTCCATATTTACAAGAAGCTATAAAAAGGCTTCAAACTTGGAGGCTATAGTATCAAAATATAAATCTTTTTCAAATACACCATTTTGGACCAAATAAAAGTAAGTTTCAGACAAGAAGGGATAGCATGATCCCTCTCAAAAGACCACACCTTTAATTATTACAAAGAAGGTAGATGAGGAAAATAGGAATGATCTTAGGAGGAAGAAGCTTTATTTTCGTGTAATGTACCATGGACTCAAGGTCATATGCACCTAGGTAAGGGACAATTACACTACATTGAGGTAGTGCCATATAGGGACTTAAACTTAGATAAGCTCGAAGTATTTGTGGATCTAGAAGACTATTTTTCTAAGGAGGAAAAAAAGGAAGAAAGAAGTGAAGACACATTTGTAGCTCTTTTAAGATCGTCCAAGTATCATCCCTTTAGGGTGCATGGATTACTAGTTAGTCAAAGAATATTAGTACTTATTGATAGTGGGGCTACCCATAATTTTATTGATGAAGGCTTTATTATTAAGATAAGATTAAAAATATAAAATTTTGAATGTCTTAATGTCACCATTACCAATGGATTTATTATTCCTTGCACTAAGATAATTTGACAACTCGATCTCTTTTTCTACATACTTAGAAGATGCTTTTTAACCTTTTTGTTGTTCCCTTGCTTCTTTTCTCCTTTATCTTTCATCTCTCCATCCATCGGCTCCTTGTGCCCCCCCCCCTTTTATTCTTAATCCCTTGATGCCCTCTTCCTTATGGGCATATATTTTTAATTGTTTCTAGAAGCATACACACACATATATGTGTGTGTGTATGTATATATTTTTCTATATTTTGTGTTAACATATATAATCATGTACAAATATATATATATCGATGTTCATGTTTATATATGTGTATATCTATATTAATGTGTAAATATATTTATGTATGTACTTATATAAACTTGAATGTATATATATATATAGAAAGGCATTGGTTCATACCAATTCATTATGAATGTATTTAAATATAGATATATATGCTTGTATTTCTATATTTACATATTAATTATACTTATTATATATTTACTTTTACCTATAGCTATATATATTCTCTTTTATACTTACATATATACATATTAATTATATATACACATTATATACTTATGCATTTACTTTTAAATATTGATATGTATACTTAATTTTTTATATGTACTTATATACTATATATACATATTATACACTTACATTTTTATATACTTGTATCGTTATTTTGTATGTTATATATATACTTACTTCTTACTTTTTATGTTTCATGTACATATATATTTATATAACTATAGATTTATTTATTTTCTTTCATATTCTTATATATAGACTTTGGTTTATTTCTATATGATTATATATGTATAGCTTTATTTACTCATTTATATATTCTTATATATAACTAACTACATTATATATAACAATTCTATTATACATTGTAGTTATATATACTTATGTATAACTACATTATATTAAATAATTTATACATATATATGTATATATTATAAATGTATAAGTATATATAACTACATTATATACATATATACATAATTTAGTTATATATAGGGTTGATGCAAGAAGTTGGGTCCACAAAAAGTAGAAGTGTTTTTGCTGTTTTTTAGAATTTGTCACACTTGGACTGAAAATTTGAGGCACTTACATAATGAATTTTTTAAAAATTCAGTAATATGAAATTTAGAAATTTGAATCTAGTTTATAAATATGTAAATCATTCAAATACCCAGATTGTAGAAATTAAATTTTGATAAGGATCTATAAAAACCACTTTTTAAAAGTCCCTATTTTTTTACCATACCATGTACATGTACGGACGACAATTTTTGACTCAAATAAAAGTATTTTGCTAATTCCTTTGGGAAAAGAGAGCTAACAACATGAAGATTGATGAGGAATTTTTTTTGTAATTTTTTGTTGAATACTTTTTTTTTTATTAAATTTTTATTGGCCTTAATTGTTGTTTTTAAAAATCAACGTGTACGGACATCATAATTTGACCTAAACTAAACATTTTTTGAATTTTTTTTTTTCATTGTGTAAAGAATTGTCTAAAGATTGATGCCATATAATTTTTTTTCTAAAAACTTTAACCAAAAAAAAGTTATTAAAAAACAAAAAAAGTCTGATATTTCAAGTTTAATGACTAGTTTGCTTTGAAATTAATTAAAAAATAGAAAATATAATCCAATCTTAATAAAAATTATATATTTAAAAACTAGACATCATGTTCTGTAATGGGTTTTAATTTTATAGATTGATTCAGAAAAAAAATTCATCAACCATATTGTCAAAGTTGAACATTCTTCTTCAATCTGCCTTAGTTTTTTAGTTGCAGGTCAAAGGCTAAGGCTCGGATTGCCAAAGCTTTCCCGAACCTAAAACCAAGTCTCAGGCGGGTTGGGAAACAAATTTTTTAATAATGCGTATGCGTTATTTTTTTACCGTTGGGTAAAGGTAACGCGTACGCGTTCCTTTTAAGAATGCGTATGCGTTTCATAACGCATACGCGTTTCTAATATATCCGTTTATCCTGATTTGACATTTTCTGATACAGTACGTTTTTCCTGCAACATTCTTTTTCTGCAGTACGGCCCGCAAGCTCGATTTTCTGCATTTTTTATTGCAAATTTGTCTTGTGCAGGCATATTCTATTGCAAATTGGTTGAAAAGTCAAGTGCAGGTTGAATTTTCTGAAGTGGAATCAAGTACAAGAATAATTTACAAGAAGATTCAAAAAAAAGAGTTTTTGGATGTATTCATGATATTTTTGTGTACTTCAAAGTTCAAAGAAGAAAGGATCTTCATAGTACAAAGTGTTATTTGAATATTTGAAGGAGGTGAAAATTTGAAAATTGGTTACAAGTAAATCATTTGTTTTTTCATCAAAAAGGGTTTGGTAACCATGGGATCAAAGCAAAGACAAAGAAAAAAGTGTAGAAAGTCAATGACACCCGAAGAAATTCAAGCAAATAAAGATATGGAGGCAAAAAGACAAAAGGATAGAAGAGAAAGAATTCGTCAAATGAAAAATTTGGAAGCATCTAGTTCAATGAATGTTGAAGAGAAAGTCATGAATGATGAAATGAATGTAGATGATGCAAATGTGGAGATGGTGAATATAGAAGAAAATGCAATTATGGAGACAAACTCAACTATGTTTTCAACTTCAACTTTGAATGATATGGAAATAGTACCTATGCAAACAACTTCGGGTATGTCTTCAAATCCACCTCCCAATGATATGGAAAATGCACCTATTCAAACAATCTCTCCAGGTATTTTTTCAAACCCAAGTCTTGATAATATTGATTTTTCTTGTTTAAATGATGCTGGATACACCATTGATGATATCAATAATTCTAGGGTTGAAAGAATGCAAAAACAAAAAAATGATGAAAATATATCTTATGAGAATGCAAATGTTAATCAAATCCCTCATATTGATGAAAATGAGAATGAAATCTTTTTTACATTTGAAAATGAAAATGGAACCCCTTGTGTGAATGAAAATGAAACCCCTTGTATGGATGAAGGTGAAAATGTTTTTTTTACAATTGAAAAAGATGTGTTAGATAACCTTCATGGTAAAGTTTCTTGGAGACAAATTAGAACTTATGGAAATAAAATATATAAAATGTTTTTTTATAGAAAGAAATTAGGATTCCAATGTCAACTCATGGTGCAATTGATGAGAATGTGGAAAATGAGAAAAGTGAAGAAAAAATTAGGTATTTTCGTAAAACCAAAAAAGAAGATGATTCAGTAGAACAAGTCATTTCTAGTGTTGCTAATGCTATTGATTTTATAGGTAAGAAAAGTCAATCTAAAGATAAAAATGTGGCTTGTTGTGCAATAACAACTGCTTTAGTTGATAAAGCAACTTCAAATAAAAGAATGTTAAGTAAGATTAGTAAATGTATAAAAGTAAATCCTAAAAATTTGATTAGAGCTACTAAAAGAAGAGAAAATATTGAAAAGGATCCAATTAATCAATGTTGGAGTTTTAGTGGTAGACTCCCAAGATCAGACATGAAATTAACTAATGAAATTAAATCTTTAATCAATAAATTTTGGCATGATAATACAAGAGTATCACCTAACATTAAAGATGTCTTAAAATTAAGGGTGGGTTCCAAAATTCGTGTACCTCATCCAAAGCATCTCTTAGATATGACACAAACTGAATTATATAAAAAAAAATTAGATGCTTCAATCTTACCATTGAATATTAAAATAAGTCAAAGATCATTCGAAAAGTGTAAACCTTGGTATGTTAGAATTAATAAGCAACAAATCTCTTATTGTTGTAAGACTCATGTACAATTTCATTATTATTATGATATTTTTCGATATATACGATGCACTTTGCATGTTAACCAAATTATGCAGGACATTTGTGGTATTAATATGCCACCTGAAAGAATCAAATATTTTATATCAGGTTTGTTTTGTGAACCCTCTAACGGAAACTTATTTTATTTAAAATCATGTATTTCTGGAGAATGTGATAGATGTGCTAAATTTTCATTATTAGGTGAATGTACGCATGAAAGAAGTTTAAATGAATTTGGACAACAATTAGTAGATGTAAAAAGATTTAAAAATGTTGAGTATTCTTTAAAAGATGGAAAAACTGGAAAACATTGTGAGCTAATTATGGAAAAAAATATTGTGCATCCATTTATTAAAGAATTTAAAGATAAGATTGTACCTAAATATGTTCAACACTCTCAGTATGCTCATTGGCTTGATAATCAATTTCGTTTATGTAAAAACACATTCCCAATTAGAACTATATTGTCAGTTGTTGATTTTGCTGAAAATTATACTCTTGCTCCACAAGAAGAAATTCAATCACAGTATTATAATTCAGTGCAAGTAGCTATTTTTGTTCATATTGTTTATAGACATGCAGATGATAGTAGAGAAGATAATAGAAATTTTTTGAGAGAGTACCATTTTTATGTAAGTGATAATCGATTACATTCATCTGAGTTTGTTCAATATTGTTTTGATATATTTTACAAAAATTTAAAAGAAAGAGGAATTCAATTGCTAGAACATCTCATATGGTCAGATAATTGCATGGGTCAATTCAAAAATGCTAGGATGTTTTATTGGTTATGTAGAGTTCATAAGGAAAATAATATCCAGCACATATGGAGTTTTTTTTAAGTCGGTCATGGTAAGGGAGAACACGATGGAGCAGGTGCATGTGTGAAAAGAGCTCTTGCTAGAGAGCAACTAAAATTTGAGGATACTGCAAAATTTAGAGATGCACATGCAATTGTAGATTGGTGCAGTACCAAATTATCTACAAGAGTAAGTGAGAGCTCAATAATTCACCGCTTCTTTTGGTTAGTTGAAGAAAATGATATTTGTTCTCGACAAGATTGTGAAACAATTAATGGATCTGCAAAATGGCATTCATTTAAGAGTTTGAATGCAAACACATGGACAATATGGACAAGGCAGTTGGCATGATTTTTTCAATTTTGTATTGCAGGTGATTGGGAGGCTTGTGAAAATATGGAATGCGTTGAACAATGGCAACAAAGAGCCTTAACACCTACATCAACACATGTTCAACATGGAACAATAATTGAAGATAATCAAGCGTTCGCATCAGATGATTATGATCATGTTTTTGATCTTGTACAAGAAGGTACATTATTAATTGAGATGAATTTTATATGTATGCATGTTTATATACATGAATTAAATATAAGTCGTGCTCTTTATTGAATTTTTTATCTATTTTTGTAGGACATGTGTATGTTGTTGTTGCACCTGAGGGGAATGAAGAGGAGACAGAGTAATGGTTGGCTAGATGTGTTGAGAGAAAATATAAGTTGGTACATCCTAGATTGGATGATGATAACTTTGAGTATCCAACTGGTTCAGTCGTTGTTGTTGGCACCTGGCTTCGAAAATATTTGATAAGAAAGAATGGCTTGCCTGCATTTGAAGATTATGAAAGACACAAGAAGATTATACATTATTCACATTTGATTTTGGCAACCAATATAAAACTAGTTAGATATCATGGGAGGCCTGCTAATAAAGTTTTATGGACACTTTCAATGGATGATCATGAGACAATCATAGATGCATTACAAAAAAGAGAGGATGTAGATGGTACAACAGAGTAAATAAATATTGGTAAGTATATCTAGTTGTATGTATATATTTAATTGATATATATATATATATATATATATATATATATATCTTTAAATTCATTTCCTTATTAAAGTTTTATATCATTTTTTGTTTCAGGTCTCCCTTGATACTAGATGTTTTACAAAAAAGAGAGGAGATGCACTCTTATTACAATGGAATTTGAATCTAGAGACAAGTAACTATATATAGTTGTAGATACATTTAGTTGAGAGTATAAATATAAAACTAAATTTAATTCATTGTAATTTTATAAAAAGTTTATAATTTATTTCATATCCCCTTAAGCCATTCTCTTAAAACCCCTTAAACCATCCTCTTATGTACCATTAATCCATCCTCTTGCATCCCCTTTAAGTCTCTCTATTAATTCTATTAGAACCCCTTAATCCATATCCTTGTATATCTATCCTTAATCCCATCCCCTTAAGTCACTCTCTCAACACCCCTTAAGCCATCCCCTTAGGTCACATGGTCTAGGGTTTAGGGTTTCTAGGGTTCATGAGATGCTTAGAATAACAAATTTATATGGATTAATGGTTTAGGGTTGATCTCCTAGGATTTAGGTCACATGGTTTAGGGTTTAGGGTTTCTAGGGTTTATGTGATGCTTAGAATAACAAATTTCTATGGATTAATGCTTTAGGGTTGATCTCCTATGATTTAGGTCACATGGTTTAGGGTTTAGGGTTTCTAGGGTTCATGTGAAGCTTAGAATAACAAGTTTATATGGATTAATGGTTTAGGGTTGATCTCCTAGGATTTAGGTCACATGGTTTAGGGTTTCTAGGGTTCATGTGATGCTTAGAATAACAAATTTATATGGACTAATGCTTTAGGGTTGTCTCCTAGGATTTAGGTCACATGGTTTAGGGTTTAGGGTTTCTAGGGTTCATGTGATGCTTAGAATAACAAATTTATATGGATTAATGGTTTAGGGTTGATCTCCTAGGATTTAGGTCACATGTTTTAGGGTTTAGGGTTTCTAGGGTTCATGTGATGCTTAGAATAACAAATTTATATGGATTAATGGTTTAGGGTTGATCTCCTAGGATTTAGGTCACATGGTTTAGGTTTTAGGGTTTCTAGGGTTCATGTGATGCTTAGAATAACAAATTTATACAGATTAATGCTTTAGGGTTTATCTCCTAGGATTTAGGTCACATGGTTTAGGGTTTAGGGTTTCTAGGGTTCATGTGATGCTTAGAATGAAAAATTTATATGGATTAATGGTTTAGGGTTGATCTCCTAGGATTTAGGTCACATGGTTTAGGGTTTAGGTTTTCTAGGGTTCATGTGATGCTTAGAATAACAAATTTATATGGATTAATGGTTTAGGGTTGATCTCCTAGGATTTAGGTCACATGGTTTAGGGTTTAGGGTTTCTAGGGTTCATGTGATGCTTAGAATAACAAATTTATATGGATTGATGGTTTAGGGTTGATCTCCTAGGATTTAGGTTACATGGTTTAGGGTTTAGGGTTTCTAGGGTTCATGTGATGCTTAGAATAACAAATTTATATGGATTAATGGTTTAGGGTTGATCTCCTAGGATTTAGGTCACATGGTTTAGGGTTTAGGGTTTCTAGGGTTCATGTGATGCTTAGAATAACAATTTTATATGGATTAATGCTTTAGGGTTGATCTCCTAGAATTTAGGTCACATGGTTTAGGGTTTAGGGTTTCTAGGATTCATGTGATGCTTAGAATAAAAAATTTAAAGGACCCTTAATCCACCCTCTTGCATCCCCTTAAGACATCCCTTTAAAGGACCCTTAAGTCATATCCTCTTACATGTACCCTTATTCCACAATCTTGCATCCCTTAAGTCACTCGCATAATTCCCCTTAAGCCATCCTGTTATGACCCATTAACCCATACCCTAGGGTTCATGACATGCATCCCCTTCATCCATCCTATGGCAAACATCATTTGAATTTGTATGGAATTTATAAGATCCAATTTTGTAACTTTTACTATATATTTATTTAAATGACTCACAAAAATTATAGAACTACTTACTTACATTAACTATTTTTGTAGGTTCTCATCAAGTTGGTCTACCATGCGATTGTCACTGAAAAATTATTTTATCAAGAGACTATGTAAATATCAATTTTTGGTCTTCACGTAAAACTTGATAAGCTAAATAATTGGATATACATGTGCACACATATATGTTTCATTATGTTGTATAGTTGTATGATTTTCAATGAACTTATTAGTAACTTTTTAAAAATCTCGTTCCAATTTTATAGATTATACATTTCATATAATTGTTCAAATATTTTCTAGAATTGGAAAATAGTTAAAATTACGTTCTCTTAATTTATTATGAATATAATCTAAACTATTTAAGGAATATTTTAATTTGTCACCTTTAACCATGTGATAAATTATATATTTATGAAATTTGATTGTAGAGATAATAATTTATATAGTGCATGAATTACTTGAAAATTAGATAAAATATCTAGATCTACATAAGTATGAGTGCATATAATCATCAAAATGAACATAACATGATCATAATTGACTGCATATATATAATCATCACATTAAAGTCATCTGATATAAATGAACAAAAATATGTATATGTCAAGTCCAACACATAAAAGTTTAAATAAAACTAGAGATGTCTGGTCTATTTAAAATTTTAAACCATTTAACTATCAGGCCGATCAGTCAAATCAAGTCTCCTCTTTGTTCCAGGTCGATTAGATGTACCTACATCATGCTGTAAAAGATTACAAGAAAATTGAAATTAGATTTAAATTTATTTATAAATTTTGATATAATTAAACATATTTAAACCTGAAAATATAAACTTTTGGATAAAAAAATAAAATTTAATTAAATATCTAGTAAATACAATCAAAATGATTTTAGTACATGCATAATTTACCATATGATCATGTGAATCTACTGGAACATTTTGTTCAACGAGTAGCATAACTGTCACTTGAGAAGATCCAAATGCCTGATCTACTATATTCTGCATATTCATATAAAGCAATCAATATGTTAAAACCTCGAATATATATATTTAAAAGATTCGTAAAAATTATTTAGGATATTTAGTAAAGTTTACAACCTCGAATGATATGACCTCAAGATCATGCACCTGAGATTTCCCATGCATAAATGCTGACGATGTCTCAGGTGCACCTGCAATGGGTGTCTCATGAAATCCCTGCATATAGATGTACAACAATTTGTATAGATCATTCACGCATGTGTATGTAAATGTAAAAATTGTTTAGGATATTTAGTAAAGTTTATTCCTCGAATGATATGACCTCAAGATCACGCACTTGAGATTTCCCATGCATAAATGTTGACGATGTCTCAGGTGCACCTGCAATGGGTATCTCATGAAATCCCTGCATATAGATGTACAACAATTTGTATAGATCATTCACGCATGTGTATGTAAATGTAAAAATTAAATTAGATCTATGATGTGTATTTAATTCAAACTTAACAAACTTTTTGAAAGAACGCACCTGAGTTGATGATGCTCACCACAACTTGTGGTTGGTCAGCACTAGGCACACTCATCTGACCTCCCTGCATCTAGATATAATATATATCAATCACACATCATGTGTAAACATTCAAAATAAATTAGATATATATCCACACAAACTAAATTTAATATATATTGGTTTAAGTACCTAACCAAAAGGTGAGCCCATATCTACAACACTCGACATATAGACATAGTCATTTTGAGTTTCAAGCATTGTCTGATCATGCATCTACACCAAACACTTATTGATTTAATATTGTATTATATATATAATTTGATTTTATTATTTAAACATGAATTTTGCACATTAAGTTCAAAAGATGAACATACCTATTTAAGATGATGCTCAGAACATAGTAACTCCATAAATGACTCTATCTCAGACGCATGTGGGTCACCTGAAGTGGATGCCTGAGTATTCCTATTGCTCGAGCCTCCATGCTCTCTATTGACCACTTCAGTCATCGCGTGTGAAGTCTGATGAGTGAGATGTCTTGAAAGTGAACTCAATGCTCCTAATGTCGATAACATGGTTTGCTACTGAAATGCAGTGGGAACACTAGGAGAAGCAAGAGGAACAATAGGAGCAATTGGAGCACGTCGTTGAGGATCAACACGTGCTCCTAATCTATGTTGGGGCATGCCACACCCAACTCCCTGAAATGACCTCATATCAAAATAGTTGGGTTTTAAACCCAACTCAAACTTTGCCCTTAACTTTCTCAAAAAGTATAGGGGCACCTCAGAATTTTCATGTGGTGGGGTATCAAACACCATCCACCATCTATCCCAAAAATGTGCAGCTATCTGGGGGTGCCTACACCATAAAATTGAAATTCATTTTTTGGTGGGTGGAATTGGTTGGCTAGTTTGGGGGTTAAAAAAATACTGGCACATGGCTTTTTTAGTAATTTTAAGGTCATTAATTTCTTTATAAGACAATCCATCTGCATAGAATTGTCTCCTCTCGTCTCTCCATTGATGGAACCTGTCTAGGTCCATATCAATAGATCGAACAAAATCAACAATAGTTTGCATCGTAGATGCAAACTGTGAGAGATGGGGGGGAATTCTAGGCTCATTTTTTATCAGATCTATATTTTCTTGAATCACCATAAGATTTTCCATAATGCTCTCTCTCAACTGATCCTGGTCTACTATAGGGAGTGGGGGGTTAGGAGGTGGAGGGTTTGGAGGCATTGGGTTTTCTTGTGGTGGTGGGTTTGGATCTATGGGATCTACAGGAATTTGTGGTTCAGGCATAAAATCCTCTATGCTAAATAGTGGATCCATGTGAATGTACAACCAAATGGCAACTACAAATGTTAAACAATTAAAAAATATATATCAACAAACTAATTAAATAATGCACACAATTTGAAAGAACTATTTAAAAATCACATTGAACGTGCACAAATTCAAAATACAATTCATTTGAAGACCATTCGATTTATAAAATTAAAAAATCCATAATGTTCATTAAAAATCCATAGCATGTACACATTAAAGTTTATAATTTAAGTTTGTACAAGTTTTGAAAATTTCAAGTTTGTGATTTACAATTTGAGTTTTGGGTAAGGGTTTGTGTTCATATTTTAGAATGTAGGGTTTAGTGTCTAGGGTTTTCTTGATTAATGATATGTGATTATGTATGGTTTAGAGTTTACATATAGTCTAAAAGATATCTAGGTTTTATGGTTTAGGGTTGATAGATAGGATTATATGGCTCATGATGTATACATATAAAGTTGTAGACATCTATTTCAAGATTTGGGGATTTTGAAAGTTATATATGTATATTAGAATAACAATAACCATTAAGATCTAGAAATTAAAAAAATTGGTTGTAAGGATACATTTAAACATATAATAATAGAAACATAGGAATCATGGTATTTGAAAAGGGGAAATGATAATAGGAGTTACCATAGAACACAAAATATTGTTCATATGAAAGACATAAAAGGTATGAGAATTAAATATTATTTTAATAATAAATTATTAAACAATAGTATAGTATGAAAGTTAAAGGATGCAAATAAATTAAAATTATAGTGATTAAAAGTAATAATTATGCAAGAAATAAGGAAGCCAAACTACCAATTCAATAGGGTCAAATCCAAGAAAGTTTGCAACCCAATCCTTCACCAATTATAGAATTTAGATTTATACATTTTAATTTCTTGATTTTTTTTTAATTTTGACTAATAATAATGAAGGAAAATCTATAAGTTGATGTTCTAGTACCCCCTTTGACAAAATGGTAACAATTGATCTAGATTATGTTGAATCAAGAGTGAAGGAAATGAAAATTCAATATGTTATGACTAAAAGTCTATGGTTGTTATAACAAATTGAGGGAAATGCATTGTCTTGTGATACCTCACAATTATCACTACTAAAAATAAACTTCATTGATCACACCTAAAGACCCCATTGTTATATAAGTTTGTAAATAAACTCTTTGAAAACTAAGATTGTGAGAAACATAAATCGAAGAAATAAGAATAAAACCCTATGTGTTTTAAAAAGTTCCACTAGTATTCATGATTTTTAAATCCTTATGAAACCATCAAAAACCTTAGGTACCTAAGTACGGGGATATTGGCTCAAATACATAGTTTCAAAACTAAAAAACTACTAGAGTATGGATTTTAATGACAGCAAAACCCTAGAATAGAACAACCTTTACAAACATCATAAAAAATTTGAGGGAGATTCTCTATGATTTAGGGTGTAATGGACCCAATATATATGCACATGATATTTTTTTTTGAAGGATTTTTTAATATATATTGATTTAAATTGTATGCATGTGTGCATATGTATTTGTAAATGAATTTGTTGCATCCTCTTAAGTTGTGTTCTAGTTTAAGAACAAGTTGAACATATTGAATATGTTCATATAAACAACTTGAATATGTTTAAGAAAAAATTCAAGAACACATAGAAGAACAAGTTGAACAAGAACATGTTAAATAATAGATTAGAAAAAAAATTGTTAGAGATGCAAAATTGGAGAATTCAATTCAAGAAGACATTGTTAATAGATTTATTTTTCAAGTTTAAGATAAAAAAATTAATCGATATAGATGAGGATTTTTTTTAAATATAATTTCATCTAGGGATATGTTGCCTTATATTAGAATTTCTATCACACTAATTCTAACTTGAACCATAGACCCTAATTATAACTTGAACCCTAATGTATTCTAACTTGAACTCTAACCCTAATTGTAATTAAATCGGGTATCATAACCTTAGTTGAACACTAACCCTAAATGCATATAAACCTTTTAATCATAAACCTAATTAAATATTGATTGAATGTTTAACTCTCACCAAAATTACAACCATTTAACCCTAGACTCTTAATTTAATTTTTACCCCAACCCTAGAACCCTACACCAATTGACAGGGCTAATTCTAACTCCAACCCTAACCTTAATCTTAAATTTTAATTCATAATTTCATAATCCTAATCCTAACCCTAATAAAAATATAACCCTAACTCTAAACCTAGTTGAATACAAACCCTAACCTCAACCCTTACCTGAATATTTATCTTAGAACCCTAACCCTAGAATAAATTTTAACCCTAATTGAACTCCAACTTTAATTGAACCCTAGAAGCAGGTAATTGAATTCTTTAATATTAAACAAGTAAACCTAATCATAAACCTAATTGTACTTTTGAAATCTAACTATAATAAATATTAAAGTTTAAGCCAAACCCTAATTGTACCCTAGCTTTAACCTAATTTTAACCTACAAATACGGTTTTAGTTTACGTTTTCTAGGGTTTTAGTTTACGTTTTCTAAGGTTTTAGTTTACGATTTCTAGGGTTTAGGTCCAAGGATTAACGGTCTAAGTAAATTAGTTTTTTAGAACCTACAGTTTAGGGTTTTCAAATTTCAAAATTAAATGTGTCGAATTTAGGTTTTTTTTTGGGTTTTCGATTTAGAATTTTATGTTGTTTGTTTCGTTGATGTTTTTGGTTAATTAAATGCAGTTTAAAAACTATTAAATATTAAATTAAAACAGACTAAACAAAAATAACTAAATAGCAATTATAAAACAAAAATAACTAAATAGCAATTATAATGCAAAAATATTGTAGAATTCAACCAACCTGGAGGTCGTTGAGGTCAAGTGTGTCAACGAGAGGAGGTGAGAGTGAAAATTTGGCAAATTTCGGCCGTCTAAAACGCGTACACGATCTGCTTCTCCTTCTGGCCCACAAAACTTGATTGTGAAAATGATTTTCATAGTCGCTTATTTAAAAAATTAAATAGTTTTTAGAAACATGTATGCGTTCCAAAACGCGTACACGTTTTAGGTTCATGTCCCCGAATCGTAACATGTACGCGTTATGGATTTAGGATCGGGTATGCGATACATAACGCGTATGCGTTTTTTTAAAACACATATGCATTTCGTGTGAGAAAAAAAAAAATGGTCGAAACTTCCCCTCTTCGTGGACCCAACTTCTTGCACTTACCCTATAACTTATAGTTATAGTTATAGTTATTATCAAATTTTTATAATTAATTTTTATGCATACATATATTATATGTATACCTACATAATTTATGTCATTGTTTCTCTTTTACTTAATTTACAAGTTTGGACATCTTAGGATTTTTATATTAATCACTCCTCTTCATAATTTAATTTTTATTTTATTTAATTTTTAATTGTTTAATTCCCCCTCTCCCTCATCTCCCCCATCTCCCCCTTCTTAAGGCCTTATCTACAGTCCAATTCTACTCTTTCCTCTTCCTAATGATGGATCACTGAGTGTGATTGAAAAAATCAATTGAAAATCATACATAGTTTAATCCAAAATCTTACTCTAATTAAATCAATCTCACTTTTGGGGACCACGAGTTAGGTGATAATTTTTATGTTCTTGGTTTAGTTTAAATTGACGTGCTGTTGGGTGTTCAATGGTTGAATTATCTAGGAGAATTTTCATAGAATTATTGCACTATGGAGCTTAATTTTAGATAATATGGAAAAGAATTTGATTTCTAATGGAGCACCATGGGTGGCAATGAAAAGGTATGAGAGAAAATTCAAAAGGGGACATATACAACTTAGGTAGAAAGTTTCATTATGATGTCTTCAAAATTATCTATGGGTAAGATAAACCCTCTTCATATGGATATATATAAAATAATAAGAAAGCATGGTTTTGTTTTTAATGATTTACCTATAGGACTACCGCTTGATAGAGGTTTCTAGTACATCATAGAATAAGGTTTAAATATTTTTATAAAAATACCATAATTTATCCAAGAGGTTATAAAGAGGATTTTGAAACTGTTGTCATAAATTTTTTAAAGGTGGGTCACATAAGGCCTAGTTTCAGTCCTTTTGTGTCTTAAATGGTTCTTGAGAAAAATAAGGATGGTAGTATGTAGATATGTATTGATTATAGGGCATTGAATAAGAGGACCATCAAGGATATATATCTCATACCCATAATAGATGAGCTAATAGATGAGTTACATGGAGAAGTATACTTCTCAATGTTTGATTTGACATCGAGCTATCACTAGATTTGTGTGAGAGATGAAAATATTCACAAAATAATATTCATTTTCATTTTGGGAAATTTGAGTTTTTGGTCATGTCTTTGGACTTACAAATAACCTAGCTACCTTTCAATCATGGATGAACTAATTTATTAGCAAGGAATTGAGAAAAAATTGTTAGTATTCTTTCATGATATTTTGATTTACAATGAACCATAAAAGAACATTTGAAGCACGTGGATACAATTTTATGCATTTTAGAACAATAATATTTCTTATGCCAAAGAATCCAAATGTGATTTTGAATTAATAAAGATTGTCTATTTGAGACATATTATAAGTTCCAAATGTGTATAGGTGGAACCACAAAAGATCCAACTTATTATAGATTGGCCACCTTCTACCACACTAACATAATTATTAATATTATTTGGTTTATGCAATTATTATAGAGGGCTTGCAAAAAATATATCTCAACTTGCTTCACATTTAATATTTTTGACAAATAAGGGAGCTTTTGAATGGAAGAAAATTTCTAAAGTAACTTTTGAAAAACTTAAAGAGGTAATGAGATCCCATCCTTTACTTACAATTCCTAAATTTTCATTACCATTTATTGTAGAATGTGATGCATGAAGAGAAGGCATCGGGTCTTTGCAATCAATTTACAATAAAGAATAATCATTAAAAAATTGAAATTATTTTTGAGTCAAAGAGATTTGAATGATAAACAATATAAATGGGTAAGTAAATTATCATATAAAGAAAAATGTGGTGGTCTATGCCCTTTCTAGGAAACCTACTCTATGTTTTCTTTTTGTTATTTTTGCAAATTGAAAAGTTTCTATCATGTCTAAATATGCTAAAAAAACACATTTACATGTAATGTTATTGATGAGCTGGTGGAATATGATAAGTATGTAGAGGTGGAGGGAATCATACTTTACAAAAATATAATCTTTTTAGTACCTAAATTATCAAAAGTTAAGGAGAATATTTTGAGGGCTTTGCATAACACATTTTTAGCAAGCCATCTAGGATATTACAAGACTTAGAAAAGCCATGAAATATTTTCATGAAAAGGGATTAAAGACTTTTTTTAAGCATGTTAGAGAATTCATGATTTTCGGAACAAGTTGATCCAACAAGCTTAATCTAACCACTACTAATTCCTAATTAGAAATGGGAGAGTATATGTATGGACTTCTTCATAGTGCTCCCTAAGATGCATGATAAAGATTTTTTTATGTTGTTATTGATATATTGATTAAGTATGCACATTGTTTTCTATTACTTCAAAATTTAAGGCACATTAAATGATATATTCATTTTTCATCAAAATATTTAGATTGTAATAGTTGATAAAGATATTTAAAAGGCACACTAAATGATATATTTATAATATAGTATCGTTTATTGCTATTTCAACTATTATTCCTAATGTTGCTATAACATATTTTGATGTACTATAGACTTCATTAAAGAATAATATTTTTTTTGGAATTTATCTTCCTTGTTAGCTTCATTTGTTAAGATCGAGTTATCAATGTGATGTGTAAATGTGAAGAAAATTTTGGGTTTACAAGGCATGGTTAAAATACTTAGATGTAAAAATTGTCAACAAAAAATATTATCAAGGTGTAGCATTGAAAATTGTCACCCTTGACAATTTCACACTATGTTTTGTTCCCCCTAAATTATTGAGCCTAATTGACCCTCTAATTTCCTAAATTATGCATTTTGAGGCCTATTTTTATTGTTTTCTAGCAAATTGCAAGCATAGAAAAAATGCATTTATTTAATGTTTTTCCCCCAAAACCTAAATCCCCGGAAAATAGGGCTAGGACTGGGATGCCTTTGGGCAGCTCTGTCCCCCTATTTTGTCACGCTCAAAATTTAAATGTGTTGGTATCAATATTTTAACATTTGAAATTTAGGTTTCCAATTTCGACTATCAAGATCTAATTTTGGGGAGATTAGCATAATTGCATATAAATACCTAGTTATTACATTATTTGAAATCTAACAAGGAAGAACAACAAGCAATAGGTGAGCATTAAGAGCAAGAATTATTGTCAAGAGCAAGTCAAGAGTAGCATTTCAATAATTTGTTGCAGCAATTCAAGATCCAAACATCATGTCAAATCCTATGTGAGTTTATGTATGTTCATGTTATCATTGTTTGTGAAGGCTAACCCTTTTGTAGGTCTCCAAGCAATTCAAGCAATCAAGCAAACAATATCCAATACCTTGAAGTGATGTGCATGACTTCAATCCTTCAAGGAAGTCATTGAAGGGTGGTGAGTTGCAACACTTTTTTGATTCATCATTCCTTCCTATCATTTATCATTTCTATCATTGACATTACCATTATGGAAGTGGAAACACTAACATGGGGTTTGACTAAGGCAAACCCCTAAATGGCACAACATTTATTCTCTCTATGAATGTGCATATTTTAGGTTTGGAGAGGATTGAAGGAAGTTTGAAGATCATTTATTTGTTATTATATTCAAAGCCCTACACCTTTTTGACTCACAAAAAATCACGTACAAAATTATTTGACAGTGATCTAACAAGTTTGCAAACAGAAATGGGAGTCTCAAATCTAACATTAGAGGACTGCAAAAATAGAACAAAAGTACTCCTACAAGGACATAGATTCCTTTGTTGCCTCTATCCTCATATTCAAATTGACATCAAACTTTCAAGACATGTACACAACACTATACCATTCCCAGATCTGCCTACAAATCGCTATTACAATTTGCCAATTATCATAATCTTGCATTTTCCGTATTAGGGCACATAGTCTAATTAGGTTAATAAAGGAAAATCAATCCCAATCCATTTATAAGGCTCAAAAAGATGTAGATCTTGGTCTTATTGGCTCACCTTCATGGTTTAAATTCAATCTAATCACCTTGTTGATCTCCATCTTAATGAAACCCTAGAAAAAATCCACACACAAATTGATCCTAGGTTCTTTGCATTAGACTTAAGATTACCTTTTCTTCTTTGTTTCATTTTGGTGAACCTGGCCTGTTAACATTATATACCTTCTAAAAATTTCACCTTAGATCTAAGGTTTCATACTGCATTCTTTTGCATTTCTCATTTAGGGTTTTCATTTTTCATTCACAAAAGGCATAAAGATTCAAAAAATTGTATATCATATTGCATCATAGGTTATATTTATTTTATTCATTTAGATCAGATCTACATTCAAAATTGCATTCACAATTGTCATTTGTTATTCAAACATTGTTCCAAATTTTCATTTGAGTCACATTATCTTAAATTGAAATTTTTTAAAGAAATATCGACTTTCAAACCTGTTTGCACATAGACACAAAACCCCTAAGTAGTCTAATAAACATTGGAACTTTCAATTTTCACCTACCTTGTCCAAGACAGAGACACCCTTGGGTGGCTTTTTCCTCTTGTTGGTAGCTCAACAAAATTTTGTACAATTCTCTATCTCTATGTATTCAGTTTGTTTCTACTTACAAATCTCTGATTTGGAGTTCTTAATTGCATGTATTTAGTTATCTTTTATATCATTCAAAAAATAAAAAAAGTGCATTGTTTAGTTTCAAAATTGCATCAAAGTCATCATTTTCAGATTTTGGTGCCTTAGAATCAGTCAATTATTGCATTTTAGATCTAAAAATTGTATTCAAAATTGTCAAAACATTCTCAACATGGTTATACACTTTCATTTTAAATTACATTAGCATAAATTGGGAAAATTCTGGAAAACAATTCATTGTCAAACCTGTATGCAAGTAGACCTGAGATCCTTAAACAGTATAGTACACAATCAAATTTTGAAACTTATAAATATCAATACATGAAATAGATACCATATGGTGACTTAGTCCTACCATTTTGAGCTCAAATTCACTGTGCAGAATCTTATCTTTGGTATCTACTCAGCTCTAGCATAATTTTTTAAATATTGGTCCTATAACTATCTGTTTTGCTCAAAACATTGCAAGCTTGATCCATAGGGTATAACATCATGTTCTCATTGTAAAAATATGTTGTTCTCATAATTTAGGTTCTATTGTTAGATCATGTTAAGCATTTCAAGGAATTTGTGTTACAAGCATGCAGGGATAACTTTAGTGGCGAATTATAGCCAATTGGCGAATTCTAGGAATCTGGCAATTCGAATTTGGTGAATCTACCATATCTGCAGGGTGTTCAAATCACCAGGAAATCATAGACTATCAATCCAATGCATGTCCATTCGCCAGCAGTTTTTTTTTACGAGGCATGTTTAGGCTTGATAAATTCGCCATAACAGACTACGCATTTCCAATGCACCGATCAATATTTTTGCCTGGAATCCCGGGGAGCATGTTAAAGTCACCAACATATTCGCCAATACTATTAAAACAACATTAAATGAAGACCCATTTTGCCAATTAAAATTTATAAATAGTTGCTTATGAGGACCTATTTTGCCTTGAAAATTTCAAGGTATCGTTGTATAAGCACGCGGGATTCGCCAAATTTTTAACATACCATTTCAAAATCCTGTGGAATTCACCAAATATGGATTGATATAAATACAATTGAAACTGTTATTTGTTCTTACACATTTTTTTCGGTTTTACACATTTTGTTCGGTTCTAAGGTTCTACTTCTCGATTCAAAAGTCAGCGAAACCCGAAAACGTAGAGTCAAAGGTGAGTGATCATTTCTTGAATCTTCATACTGTTATTATTTATTAGACTATTAGTTATAATAATAATATTTCTTTATCTGTTTTCCATTCTTGCTTCAGTCTTAAACATAATTTTAAGTAGGGAATGTGATCTATATTCTCTGTCGGTCTGTCCTTAAACAAGAAGACTGATTTTTCCAATTTTTATTCGAAGTGAGATCAATATGTTGAGCAGAAAGGGTAAGACTCCTGAGCAAGCGAGTAATAAAGAGTCTAGGAGGACATCAAAACACCCAAAACGGGGAGTTACCATACAGTCTTACTTTGGAATTGGCAAAGCTTCTAATCCATCAGATCAAGGTGGAGCTACACCATCAACTCTTCCACCAAATATTATTGAAGATGGAGATACATCATCAACTCTTCCACCACAGGAAGGTCAAGGTGAGATTGTCATTGTGTTAAATCAAAATGTATCAAATGAGGATGGCAATACCGCAGAAGATGTTCCAAGGGATACCCTAGATAGCCAGAATGAGATAATCGACTTGGATGAGGATGATGTTGGTAGCAAGAAAAGAAAAGGCAAAGTAAAATTGGGGCGCGGGTGGGAAATGACAAGGAATTTTCAAATTGGTTGGTTGTCGAAGTACCCATTCCTTGAACCAGTGGAGGTATCAAACAAAAACGATATTGAAAGGGCAATAGAGGTCAGATGTAAGATTTGTAGTTGGAAATGTGGAAGAGACAAAATGATGCAGCTAAAGATTGACACTATAGAAAAGCATATCGGCAAAGTTTACGAAAAATAAATCATAGACGGAAAGAAACAATCAGTCGTACGATGGAAATAAAAGGAAGAATGTCTTCATGTTAAGTATGCCGCAAATTATGGAGAGCATAACCATAGAATGTCGAAGATTAAAAAATGTGAAGGTACACTTGAGGCTCATTTTGGAAAAGCCGTGGCAGCAACAAATCTATCAAAAACTGTTTAGGTGAGTGATGTTTTTCATATATTGTCCAGGGGGAATCCTATGACAAACTACCCAAAACATTTTGATTTATTATCTTATTTGAGTGTTCCCCACTTTCCCTTCTCACATTGGTCAGTAAACGCTGGATGGAAATTGGTGAACTATCTTGCTGCAATGGAAAAGCAAGATTTAAAGGAGAAATTAAAAGAGTCAAATTTCATTGCATTATCTTTAGATGAAGTTACTGCGGTAGACAATATTTCTTGGGTTTGTATGCATTTGTATACTGTAGAACAACATGTCCACCAAGCTCATCTTCTTTGTGTTCATAAAATGAAGGACAGATCAACATCGCAAAATCTATTTGAACTAGTCAAGAAATCTTTGAATGAAATTGCAGGTTTGGATGAGTTGACAATTGCCAAAAAGTTGGTGTGTGTAGGAGCTGATGGAGCTGCAGTGATGCAAGGTCAAAGGAGCGATCTTTGCACAAAGTTACAAAATACTTGTGCACCATACATGCTTGGCATTCACTGCATGGCCCACATAATGAATTTAGCATTTAAAATTGTAAGCAAGTTTTCAACAGTATTAAAAATTGAAAATCTAGTTCGCGAGATCCACGCATACTTCTGCCGAAGTCCCAAACGTTTCCTTGAATTTCAACATTTTGCTGAGGGAATAACACCTAAAAACAAGATTCTCAAGGATGTTGATACCAGATGGATCTCCCTGCATGGACCAGCGCAATGAGTTCTTTCAGAATATCAATCCTTGATTGGGTTGATGTACGAGCATCGCAACACAATAGACAAAGCTCCTGAACTCTTACATAGGTTAAGCAATATAGAGACACTCTTGACTTTAGCTAGTCTTCTCCCCATGCTAGATGAGATGAACAATCTTGTGAAGAAATCCCAAGATAGAACTATGTATATTTATGAATATGCCAATCTACGTAAACTTACACGCTTGGCCCTTGATCATCTATATCTAGATCTAACACAAGAAGGCGCAAATTATTTGATGTGGTAAAAAATTACTGATTTGAATAATCCTAATAATTATTTACAATTTAATGCAAGCGGGCACTTATGTATTTGTGTATATGGATATGAGATACCAATGTACCATTGTAAGACAAGCACTGGCAGGTGCTCTAGAAAAGAAGTACCTGTTAACGAGGAAGATTTTAACGACATTGTTAAATCTGTTAGTGATAATTTGAAGGAAATTGCAAAATCTCTTTCCTCAGAGATTTGTGAAAGATTCCCTTGACATGAAATACTTGAAGCCATGGGTATTGTGTATCCTCAATTTTGGGTAAACTGAGATAACCCAAAATATTTTCATGATCAAGTAAAAATCATGATCGAACAGTTTTCAAAAAAGGTAACATACAATGAACAAATAATAGAAGGAATTTTAGATGAAAAAAAGCTTAGAAAGCAATGTCGGAGTTTTGCAATAGCTATGAGGGACCAGTCTGATTCCATGGGCAAGGAGAAGGCCTTTGAACCAGGATCAATAAAAAAGGTTTGGACAAGCTTAGGTCAGAGTGAAATATTGCGTGGTTCGATGTCAGAATATTTCAAACTTGTTGATTTATGTCAAGCAATGATATTGGGGTCGGTGGAGGATGAGAGAGTTTTCAATATATTGGGGTTTTTGAAATCAAAGTTAAGAAATAAACTGGACAAGAATTTGGAAAATTGCTTGAGGATGAAAGGAATTGCGTATAATGTCAAAAAAATTCCTTTTAAAAGGGCACTCACAATCTGGAGGTCCACATGTGAAAGAAGAGGGGCCGGGTTGTGCAACACAAGCTCTCCAATTCTAAGAACTGTCGGTACTGGTGGTGGTACTAGTGGCAGTGGCAGTGGGCCTGGGATAGATGAAGATGACAATGATATTGAAATTGACACAAATCAAACAATGAATGTTGATTTTGAGACACGGGCCGAACAAAGTGCAGAGCAGTCTCTGAATCAAGATGACTCTTTTACTTTATCTGAAGATGACCATCGGTTTGAGGACCCTGACTCCATTTGGGAAATGGAAGAGAATTAGCAGGTTTTAGGTATTTTTACTGCACTTCTTGAATCAGTTTCCATTGTTCCAAAGTCCAAACTATAGTTGATGATATTTTATATTCTATTAAATGAAAGTTGTGAATCATTACACTTCAAGTTCATGATATCTTATAATCTTATTTTAGATTGCACTCAAGCACTGCATGAATCATATTCCAAATAGTAGTTGATGATTTTTTATATTGTATTCAAATAAATAGTGAATCATTGCACTTCAAGTTCAGGAATCAGGATATTTTATTTAATATTTTATATTGCACTTCAAGTCTCCATGATATTTTATATTATATTGCACTTCATGAATCATATCAGGATTTTTAGTCAAAACATAACAGAAGCTAACAGACTAACAGTTCAACATCCATAACTTAGAAATGAACAAAATAAACCTTGATCATTTTATTAAAAATAATGATATGTTTATACAATGGAGAGACATGAGTTCGAAATGAGTAATTTCCATTCAGATGCTAGTACTGTAAAAAAAAATCAAACTCTAATCAGTTTAAAACCTACTACAGAATGACTGATGCACTGGCCAACCGCCAAACCTCAAGAAACTTGCGCCAAAAGTGGCCCAAAACTGTCATCAAGACACAACCAAAATCTATTATAACTTTGTGGTAAAATAGAACGAAGGAAAATTACTTAACGTCGATTGAATTCAAATCCCAACCGTCGATCCTTCACTTTCATCAGAGCATCGAATGGCTGCCTTCAAAAAGGCTGATGTAATTTCCATCTTAGCACGACGGGCCCACCACACTATGCATCGCCAAAGGAATACACGTGGCACTCGCCCGTGATATCGCAATCAATAAACACCTCACATCTTCTGATCACGCGATGGCAAGCAACCGTTGATCTCCATCATTGACAATCGTATTCATTCATAACAGTCACCATTGTTGAACATAACCGTCGAGCAACTTTTTCATCAAGATTATAACACCTCCATTGATTTTGAGCACGTGCATCTCGCAACCGCTTTATTAACCTGTCATATAATGTATATCTTTGGGTTGGGTCTTTTCTGACATGACCTTTTTGAGGGTGGTTTCAAAACAACTTATGTCCCATTGAATCATCTAGGTCGGGCCCCTCTTAATAAAAATGCTAAATATTTTGCCTGACCTTTTATTTCTCAAGTTTGGGTCAGACTGTGCCCTGTGTTTTAGAACAACTTTGAGCCATCGTTTGTTGTTGTCCTAGGCGGTGTCCCCTTGCCCTCTTTTATTTTAAGTAATTGTATTATTTTGCAGGGGTTATTTTTAGTGACCGTCGATCTCCCTACGGTTGATCTTGACCATTCCCCGCGATCTCGCGATGACATCATCGCTAGTTGCTTGGTGATTGCGATATAACGGGCGGGCGCCATGTGTCCTAGGTTGTCGATGCTGAAAAGGAGTAAATAAAGTGCTTAATATTTGTATCAAACTTTAGTATGTTATAGAGTGGGTTACTAAACCAGATGTGAGATGCACGTGCTCGAGATCGACGGTGATGTTTTAACCTTGATGAAAAGTTGCTCGACGGATAGGTTTTGGTGCTGCTCACTGTTGTGAATGATCATGATCGCCGATGGAGGGAATCAACGGTTGCCGGCCATCGCGTGATCTTAAAGTGAAGGGTGTTTAGTGATTGTGATATCATGGGCGGACGCCACGTGTATTCCTTTGGCGCTATGTATTATGGTGGGCCCTCGATAATGACATGGAGATGTTGTCAAGCTGTTAGCCTTTTGAAGATGGTCGTCTGATCATTGATGATCTGACAGGAACAAGAGATCAATGGCGAGGATTTAAATTTGCATCAAATACGATCGAAGTCATTGGCGCGGCATGCAAGTGAGCTTTAATGGCGGAAGAGACATTTGCTGGCCATTTTTCATCGGCTTTAAGTAGTTAATTCCATTCTATCTTAACCACAAAGGCATTCAAATGTTTTTGAATCTGTCCAAAGCCAGACATTGAGTTTTTCAAGCAATTACAGTGAGATTTGGTTTTCTGCAAGCTGCGAAATCCTGTGAGTTACCTTCTCTACCACGGTTTCTGTTTGAATGTGTTTTTTGTGGAGGGTTGTATTGTGTTGGTCAGGGGTCTTGTCGATTAAGACTGTAAGGTTACTAGTTCTTTTGAATTGTGGGAAATTACAAAGTTCTGGTGTAATTTCATTTTGGTAGCCCTAGTTTGTTCAAGAATTTGATTTTAGGAGAAGCCTTGGTTGTTCGAAATGGCACCATCAAAGCAGCATTCTGGCCATATTGATTATTTGCAAAGGAATTTATACGACGATTTCCTAGATCAATTCCCGCTATCAACGAATGACAAGAAGAGGGGTTTGGTTTTAATGAATGGGAAAGCCTTAGGCGAGGGACTAAGGTGTAAAACCTATAATATTGTAGATGCTAGGGTCCAAATGACGGGCCTAGAAATGTTTAGGAGATGGTATGGGCAACGAAATGTGCCTCATCCTTTTTGTAATGGCTGGAAGTACGATATGGGGAAAGTAGTTGTACCAAATGTATTTCCTGATATTGACCTACTCAAAGCAGTGGCAGCATGATATGATCCTATTACAAGGATTATCAGGGATAATGATGGTGGGGTTCTACTGAATATAAATGCAGATGAGATTCGGCAGGTTTTCGATTTGAGTGAATATAGCCCATTCTTAGTCCGGGTAGATTTTGAGGAAATGAAGCAGGAATATGCAAGGTCAAAGCCTCTTTTCAGATCAAAATTGCTTCCTCCTTATTTAGCCAAGGCAGGCAGTTCAATGATTCACATCAGCCCAACTGATCAGGAGCCTTTCAGGCTGAGTTGTTTTGCTGATCACTTCTTGGCAACATTTTAATCACTTTGCCAAATTTTAGGTTTCAGCCCTAATACCATGATGCCCATTGCTTATATGTTTATGGGGGCTCAGATTCAGCATCCCAATTTTTCTGTAGTGTATGACTATGCATCTTTTCTTGCTGAAAAGATACATGAGGGTTTGTTGAAGTTGCATATGGGGGACACTGGTACTCCTTTCTTTTGGTACTCCCTATTAATGCATATGTTTCTGTACAAGAATATTGACTTCTTCTTAAATAAAATGGTGTTGAGGCAAGAAGTGAATGGAGAAAGATTACCAGTACAGGTTTGGAGTGCAGATTTGTCTTGCAACAGGGGAGGTGCTAGCTTTGTGCAGTTTGATAATTGTTTTACTTCTAAACTTAGAGCTAGATTGGTGGTAAATATGCCAAGGGTCCTTGAGGATTTGCATGATTTCCTTCAACCCAAAGTGAGGAAGCCTGATTTGAAGGTGTGCCACAATTGGGGTGACATCATCTTATACCCCCTAAGCATTGTCCTAAGGGTTTATGGTTTCCAGGGAGCTCCTCACATTCTCCCATATAATGTACCATCAAGGATGGGATTTGCCAAGGTCATGTAGCAACTAGGTTGCATTCATGAGGATAATTTGACAAGGAAAGGAAAAGGGACTTTGTTCCCTGATTATACTGTTGTTTCTGATTTTGTCTTTTCTAAGGGAGGATGGGTCCACTTTGGAATATTTTTTGATGATTATCATTTGAAGAGTGGATCTAAGAGGCAGCATGACCCTGAGGGATTCTTTGCCCTATTCAGGCAACGAATTAAAGGTGGCAAGTTTACACATGTTTTCAATTTTCCTGAGGATCTAATCATAAATGAGTTTGATTTGAGTAGACAGGAATTGAATAAAGAGAAATGGATTGCCTATGAGAAAATGCTAGCTATGGTGCATAAAATGGATCCAAAATATGATCCACTAATGGAGTTCACTCCATTTCACAAAAGAATAGATTTCTTAATGAATAACTTCAAAGATATCATGAGCACCTTGAAAACCAAGAAAGTCAATTTGGAAGTGGACTTGGAAATTCAGAGACCAGAGGCGAGGCCTGAAGAAACAAGGCCAACTTATCAGCCACCAGAGGATAGGCCTCTATACAAGAGGAATGGAGATGATAGCAGTGATGAGGAGGCAGGAGATAAAAGGGGAAAACAAATAATGCAAGCATCATCACAACCGGGTCAAGGGATCAGGAAACCTGGAGGGATAAGGATTGTGGACCTAGATTCACCACCGAGAAATGATCCTATAGAGTTACTATTAGAGCCAAGCCTAAAGAGGCAAAGGGTTGAGGAAACACAAGAGACTCTGATGGATGAAATAATTATAATTGATCAAGACATGCAGGTTGGTATCCCTTCTCCTCCTAGATCAACACAATTGGTGTTAACTGATATGGATATAAAGGGGCGGTGTGTACAGGATGTCAGGATGGAGGCCTGCAAGGCATTCCTGGATGATGATTCCTTCATGAAGACTCCTGTATTCTTGCAGTTAATTTGGAGAATGAAATTAGAGGAATATCAGGATAAATGCAAGAGTAGGAGAGAGTCAAGACCTGATAGGTCTAAACAGGAGAATGATGATGAAGTTAAGGTTGAACTAATGGAGGAATTCAAGAGCATTACTCCTGAGGAAGGAAGGAGACTTGTGACTCGGGTTGGTGTCTTACTTCTGCCTAAATGGGACATAGCTGATGCTGTAGCATTCAATGCTATCCTGCAGTCTAAGCATCATGTGCAAAACAGTGAGGAAGAGGTCAAGGCAACTCTGCAAGACTCTGCTTTTAGTGAGGAATATGAAACTCTGGCCATATGGGCATTGGCACCCCAGGGTAGAAAACCAAATGTGGCTGATATTGGCCCAAGTCTAAGGGGAGGGCTCATCATCAAGAGAGCTTCTAAAACCTCAACAACAGAAGCCACAAGCTTGACATTGAATGTGGCCAAATTGGCCCAAAAGACAATTGAAAGGGAGGAAGTTGAAAAGAAGAGTCTGATGGAGAAATACAACGTAATAATTGGGGAATAAGTAGAATACAACAGAGGAATGTTGAGCTGCAGTCTGAAGTAGATAGACTAAAATATGGGCAAGTAGGAGAATCCTCCAGTGCCCCTGGTATTAGAGCACTACCCACTACTTCAGGGTCAGTTCCCCTTAATATCCCAATCATTTCTACTCCTGGGTCCCCCATTCGAACACCTGCTCTCAGCCCTGCACCAGAGCCAGTTGAAGAGGAAGTTGAGTATTCTGTGGATCCTACCAAGAAGCAAATGTTGAATAAAATCACAAAATTGTAGGCTGCCCTAAAGGCAAGTGAGGATGATGCAATTGCTAAACACAATGAGGTGGTTGACACTGTTTTGAGGCATCTAAATGAGAAGGTTGATTGTAGGTTGCCATCTGTACATTCTTTGTATTCTTTGTTCTTGGGTGGAATTAAAAACATTAACAGAGATCGGGAAGTAGTTCTGCCTTTGGTTGAGAAGTGGATCCCTCGGGCCACTGATTTAGATGTTATGTTTAAGGCTTCCAAGTTTGATGCAGACAACAGGCCTCAGTCATCGAAGCCTACTCTAATTTTTGTGAAATCATTGAAGGGATTCCAGGCCCTACCTGATGATTTGAGTAGAAAAATTAGAGAACTGGTAAAGAGTTTTGATGACTAGAATGATACTTTTCTGCTAGATATAATAGATGCACAGGGAAATATTAAGACATTGCAGCAGTGGCAAGATAGGGCAGAAGAGGTTATTGATGCACAAATCAAATTGATTTGTGATGGCCCAGACTATGACTTGCTGGTGAGTAATATGGATAAAATAATTAATATCAGCATATTCTTAGAGTCTTTTGAGAGAGAGGCTAACCAGGTTGCGGTGAAGTACACACCTTACGATACTAAGGTGATCGAGGTGGTGAATTTTAACTGGCCAATGGACGAGGAATACCAAAGATGGGTGGACAAGTACTTAACTGAAGAGGAGTAAAACAGTGTCTATTACCGGCAACTAACAACTCAGCGGTTATAGTATAACTAATTATGGTCTATTAATAATTGACCAATGACGTGTAATTTTTGGCCCGATGCTTGTTTGCTCCTTCATTTTCTATAAGAAGGATTTCAAGGCCAGAAATAGGGATTGGCAAGTCAAATATTTTAAGGTCGAGTCTAGGTATAGTTGTAGAACAAATTGTAAGAACCAGTTTTTCAATATTAATACAATTTAGGTTTGGGGTTTTAGGTCTATGAAGATTTGATATTTCGCAACAGTCCTAGCATTTGAGTTATGATGTTATATTTCGAGCTCATGTCTCTCCTTTGTATAAACATATCATAATTTTGAATAGTATAATCAAGGATTATGGTGTTCATCTCACTGCTCTAGTGTGTATGTTTTCCATTTTGGCTTTAATTCAAGGAATTAATTAAAATGCTTGGATGGAATCATGGATGGATATGTTTGTAAAGGGATTTAGTAAGAAGTATTGGGTTAGGATATGGATTAACACTATTGTAATGCAATATTGCCAAGGATCTTATATGCTATGTATTTGAATCTGTTGTTAAATTTTAAATGTTTGTGAATTTGACTCCCCAATGGTATATGGCACTGGTTTTAATTGTACGAGTTTGTGAAGCCTCGTGTTTGTATGTCTTTACTTAGAGCTTGTTGCCAAATTGCAAATAAAATGACTATCATAAGTTATGAAATAATATTGTAATCATCCCATGCTCCAAGTAGTTGATATTATTGGTGAAAGGCCAACTCATTTCAGTATTATCCTATTTTGTTGAGCTATTTGATGGGATTATCTGTTAATTGTTAATGATTGTAGATTAGGAGACAAACTTGGTTTATGTTAAAAAACACCAACAAAACCCACCCAAAAAAGGTAACATCCTAATAGATTTTCACCCAAGGTATTACATACGACATTAGGATTTTCATGAAAACCAAAATAAAAACCCCAACCTTAGGTTCTTTCCCAAAAAATATGACACATTGACAGACCAGGAAAAGGTCAAGACAAAGAGGAATTCAGAGAGCAAAATTACAAGTTCCATCAAGTTCATCAGTAGTTCAAATGATAAAATAAATAATACAAATAATTGAACATCATCACATTACTGAAGTCTGAATTTGAGTTTTTTAATTGAATTTCACATGAAGGATTACATATTGGCATTGGCAATGCAAAATCTTGCCAATTCCCAAAGACAAGTCTGCACAGAGCTGAGTTGGAACTTGGAAACTCATATTATCAAAGGTTGAAAATAAAAAATCAAGTCACTGTATCACCTTTTCTAGCAACTTCCACTCTTCAGGAGGTGGAATTTCCATTTATTCTAACTGATGTTGTTTGAATTGAAGTTTTGTTAACATTTCATGATTGTAATTAGAAGTGGAACCTATCTTGAATTCTTCAGTCAATTTTGCATTCAAGGTTATCAGTGTTCTGATTGAATCCAAATAATTCACATCTGGGTTCTGAGGAAACTGGTCCAAATCAATCTTCCTTGTACCTTCCATCTTCTTTCTGAAACCATCCTTTCCAATGAATCGCTCATTTGTGTCAAAAGCCTCTGGAAAACCAAGCTCTGTGAAGTTCCATACCTTTTTATCCACCACCTTCATCTTGTCTGCAACCAAATGCAAATATTCCTTTGTTCCACACATTCTCGAACACTTTTCAATGATAGATGACAAATTCATTGAGGTTTCAATCCGATTAGTAATTCCTTTTGATTTCAAATCATTGTCACTGGCTTTGTAGACTGTTTGTAGAACTTGATTTGCAGATTTCTCTAATTCCAGCACCTTTTTGTTGTCCACTAAATATTTGTTGAGCTTCTCATAATGTTGTCTGATAGCATCAATCAGTTGAAACATGTCACACAAATGATCAAACCTGTACATTATTTCATCCCAAATCTTTTGTTTCATATGCCTCACTATATCTCTACAAAATGCAGAAAGCATATTTTGAGAAGTCTTAATTTCTTCTTTTGCTTCCATCAGCTCTATCTCCAATCTTTCAATTGTTTTTCTCTATTTATCCAATTTTTGTTCCCATTGTGCATTTCCATTTGTAATGTTTAGTCTTAATTTTTTTGAAGTGGATTTTTCATCATCATATTTCTTGTTGCTCTCATCTAGCCTTCGCTTCAGGTCATTCACTTCTCTCTCATTTGATTTATCCTCTTTGCTTGTAGATGTAGAGGCAGATTTTATTATTCTTTTTCTAATTCATTGCTCTTGTTGTCTGCTGCTTTCCTCTTTGCTTTCTCACTTGCTAGGTCTGCCTGTAACTTTTCTATTTGGTTCTGCAACCTTTTCTTCTCTCTATCTTGCTTTAGCAATGATGTGTACACCAATTCATTGTTCTTCTTTGATACATTAATTTTGTCAATATTTTTCAGGCCAGAAAAATCCAATTGAAAATTGGCTACCTAGTATTCAGATCGATCCATCTGATTTGTTGGTTTATTTTGAACTGTGGGAACAATAATTGTGTACTCCATGATTTCTTTATTTGTGTCAAATGTGGGTAATACCATGGTTTTTGCATGCTCTGAAGTTACAACAGACGCACTCTCCGTCAGTTGTTTCTTTTCTTTTTTATTCAAGTCTGATTTCTTTTTAAACTCTTCAATGAAATCATAACCTGGGGAGGTAGGAACAATGGAATGCTTGAATGGTAAAGGAATAGGAGTGCTTGCAGTTGCTAATGATGTCGCACCCACACTAACTAGAATTGGGGGAGTACCTGGAAATAACTCCTTTGTGGTACTGGTGGATCCACTGATAGTGTGACTTGGACCTGTTAAAATACTTTGCCTCTTTTGATTGCCTTGATCACCTGGTGTTTCTGTGGTATCTTTTTTTGTTTTCCTCTTAGTATTGTGTGTAATTTGTCATTGTAGCACATGTTGACCACTACTAGTACTACTACCCATACCATCACCACCAATGGCACTCCCAGTTGCACAAAGTTTCCACCAAGGGCATGTCCTAGTTGTGATTGTATCTGACCATGAGGATGATGACTAGAAGCTCTAACAAATTGATTTTGTCTTGTATCCCCTTGGTCTACTTGTTCACCTCCAAGCCCAAGGCCAGACTTATCAACTATTTTTCTATGCTCAACACTTGGTATTGTCCAAGGGCCTTGTCCTTTGGACCCCAAAGGACCACCTTCATAACCAATTTTTTCAATTATGGCTGCTCTTGAAGTATATGTTGAAGCATTTTCTTCTTTTGCGGCCTCACTTAAACCAGGTTTGTAATTGGCATGGCTTTGTTCTTCTTCTTCCCTATCAATATCATCATCAAATTCATCACGTTCATCAGGATGCTCTATATTCCACAATTTGCTAAACTCTTCATCTTCTTCGTTAGCATCATACTCTACAAGAGTTCTTGGATCACCTAGGTCCTTCCTCACACACCAAAAGGCCGTAATTTTTTATTGTGACCAATTTTTATCTATAAGTTCCTTCTCTAGAGAACCTAGAATTTTTACTCTACTAGATGGTTTATCACTTTTTTCATAAAAATTGTTGTATGTCCTGATTGTCTTTCAATGCAATGCCATAATTTCTATTGACAATTGTTCAAAAGAAATACCATTCTCAGCAGCACTTTTCTCCATTGCTATTTTGACCTCATCCCAAGAATCCTCGTTTCTTAGGTTTTCAAGCAAGGGTTTACTTTGATGTTGAATTCTATTTGCAGCATTCCTATTGGCCACAATCATTGATTTAATGATGTCACATGCATCATACTGCTAGTGACAGATAGCATCAAATGCAAAAAAAATCAAAAGATTATGTGCCACACTAAATGCTTTTCTCTCGAATGTGAACTCTCCACATGAAAAAGGTAAAGAAGGAAATAAGGTCTTCTTTTGTTGACTGAGAAAGTGTAGTTCATCAGCACTCTGCACCTTCCTTACATATTCCAATGCAAAAACCCTTTATGTCACATGTATTGGAAGTTTGTATGGTTGTACTCCCAATCCATAAAATCTTAGCACAGTATATTCTTCCATTAAGTACCAATCAACCAATTGTATTTATTTTCCTAGTTGCATGCAGTTTCTACATGGCATATACAATCTAGGCATTGGATTATTTGTAATTACTTGATGCAATGGAGCCAAAAAGTAGTCTACAAAATGACTGTAGTTCCTTCGAGAATCATGCATCCTTTTCTCAGTGGTTCATTCATATACTAGAGCCATTTTATTTTCCTCTGCATTACTGTAGGGCTAAATCTGAGGCTTGTTGGTCTAAAACATTCCTCTAAATTTGAATAGAAAAAGATAGCACAAGTAGGTTGTGAACCTAAATGTCTTTGTGGAACCTACTTTAATCATTAAAAATTGTTTATGTATGGATTCTACAATGTGTTGAGTATAATTATATTTGACATGTTCATCAGCATAATGGATATTATATACCATTTCAAGGAGGCTTGCATCCACTTCCAAATTGCTATCCAGACCGAGGCAAAATGCTAGCATGGAAATAGTATCCTGAACCCATGGTTTAAAAAAATTCAAATTATAAGGAGGCTTATGATCACCTTTCAATTTGTTTCTATCCTTAACTATTTGATTTAAGAAATCATTTTTCAGCCTTTCTTCCACTACTTCATAATCACTAGCAAGCTTTTCTAGGTCAATGTGGTGGTTTCCAAATTCTTCGGTTGTAAACCCCAATACTTTTCCAAGTTCTTCTGCATTAATGGATAACAATTCTTCTTGGTTATCTTTATTAACAATTGCTCTTTTCTTATCATCATAATTTTCAGCACAAACCATGATAAATTCTGGGCAAGGGAACACTTCATGTAACATCATGCGCCCTAATCCAGTTACCCACAGTGCACTGATACTATCAACTTTTGTTTACCTTGCAGCCTTATTATGAGATGAAAATCTCAGTTTTGAGGTACACCTACCATAGATTTTAGGATCATAAATATCATAGTACCCATCGGTGAAACCTGGGGTTTTAAGCAATTTTGCATAATGTATTTTTTTATCGGACATTGCTCTAGTGGTATTGGTGGTAGACATGCTTGTACAAATGTGAAGTTGTGAAATTTGAATTCCCTAATAAGTAATACCTATTAGTCCTCCTTAATTTTAATGAATTCTTGAGTCTCTAAAGTCTAAAACCAAATTTCAAACTTTGACAAAATAAGATTTTAAGAAATGTCAAACGATGAAACGTAGCTGCAGGAATTCTTTCACTTACCCAGATTTTGAGTTCCGACGCTTGAAAACTAGAATGGCGTTGTTGGAAGTGGAACTATGGAATCCAAATTCAAAATAGGGTGGTGCACTACAATTGCCAAGCAATCTGAAGATTGAAGACTTTAAAAATCACTGTACAATTTCAAAGTGCAAAGTGTTTTAAATGCTTTTTTTCTCGCAATTGGAATGTTAATGTGAATGACACATCTTAGGAGTTAGGTCTACAATACTACAAGTTGAAAATTCTTAACCGTTGATCTTTCTAAATCTAACGGTTATAGGGTGATTCCGGAGGTTTAAGTTGGGAAGCCCATTGCTCTGTGCATTTCATTACGGAATGCAACTACAACCATACATCAAATGTTCATCCAACGGTTGAAACTTGAGTAATTTATGATATTAACTTTAAAGTTTAAAAATAAACATTAATCACTTGACAATTGACACTTAGCAGTACAAAGTGCTTTAAATGCTTTGTTTCTCGAAATTGGAACATTAAAGTGAATGACACGTCTTACGTCTACAAGTTGCAATTTTTTCACCGTTGATCTTTCTAAATCTAACGGTTATAGGGTGATTCCAGAGGTTTAAGTTGGGAAGCCCATCACTTTGTTCATGTCATTACGGAATGCAACTACAACCATACATCAAATGTTCATCCAACGATTGAAACTTGAGTAATTTATGATATTAACTTTAAAAATAAACATTGATCACTTGACAGTTGATAGCAGGCCTAAAATTTGATGGTCTATTAAATATTTGACCATTTTTTCAATTTTAGACCATATATTATAGCTATAAAATTTATTAGACCATATAGTTTGACTTGCTATGTTTTTATTAAACCGTAAAAAATTATTATATAGTATTTTAATTTATAATATATATCATTTTATAATTTTTATTATAAAAAGAAAATAGAATATAACTTTTTTGAATATTTTTAATATGAATTTAGAAACTTTTGACTTTTTTATAATATTAATAGCTATCATTTTTTATATTAATATATGTGATTTATAATATTATTATAAAAATATATATTAATTTAGAATCTTTTCAAAATAAAACATAATTATTTTTAATTTTTAGAATATATTTAACAAGATTTATTTTTAATACGATTTTAGAAACTTTTGTTAATTATTAATTATAACAGTAATTTTTTATATTTTTTCACTAATAATTATCATTGTTTTCTAATTTTTCAAGATATTCCATTTATAAAAGATTTTATATAAAAATTTGTAAATTAAACAATTTTTTTGATAGGCATTTAAATGACCAAACTGTCATAAAATTTTCATATTGATTGTTTTCTATTGTCATAATCTTAACCGTTGATCTTTCTAAATCTAACGGTTATAGGGTCATTCTGGAGGTTTAAATTGGGAAGGCCATCGCTCTATTCATTTCATTATGGAATTTAACTACAACCATACATCAAATGTTCATCCAATGGTTGAACTTGAAACTTGAGTAACCATGAATTCTCAAGTGCATATTGCATAGAGTATAGTACTTAATTTCTCAAAAGAAAAAAAATTGATTTGAATATATTAAATTATTAATAGACACTGAAGTTCTGAACTCAGAAAACAACTCTTTACTCTTAAACATAAATGAATAACGAAGATTCAAGGAATCAAGATTCAAGAATAACACAACACAACCATTTATTTTATTGCAACTGAATTTCAATGTCACATTATTACATATCTTTTTACAGACGAGTAGCACTGCAGCTCCTGTTTTGTATAAATAACATATGTCAGTGTGTCACTTTAGTACTTTACATAGATAAAATTTAATAATTTATTCGAAGTTGTTGCTCGTTACAAACTTACAATGGATTACAAATTGATTCCAATTTCCAAGCTTTGCTGCTGAAAACTTACTACACATCTTTCTCTAAAAATAAATGTGGCTCTGAAAATAAATTCATGATTCCAAGCTTCTACTAGTGGATTTGCCAACCATGCTGGGGAAAGGGGGTTCCAATCAGTCCTGAGGAAATGGGAGTCATGAAGATACAAAATGTACTTATCCCTTTCGAGAACCAGAGTCATACAGAAGATGTAATACAAATGTCTCTTTGAAAATAAACGCATGGGGCTTGCCTGGCTAGCCATGTTGGGGAAATGGGAGCTGTTAGAATACAGGAGGAGAAGAAAATCTACTCCCATCTTTTACCTGCAACCTCTATGCATTGGGATAGCACTTACCTCCATCAGAGCTCCTCATCCTGGTTCAAAACCCGTCTGAAAATTTAGGTTAACCAAATCAACTTCTTTCCAATTTCACCCATTCTGAACTTGAAGGAAATTCGTCTTTTACTGATTACTCTGTAACTACATAATTGTAGGTAGGAGAATTTATAGTATCCCCAATACTGCATCATCTTCTTCGTGAATCCTTATTAACCCTAGACAATAAAAACCCTTATGGCACTATCTACTAATCACTGAATCACTATCCCTATTTATGGGCCACCAGTGCCGCTACCAACCTACATAATTAAAATTTCTAATTTGATTGATGTCTTGCTACGTGCCAACTTGAACTCTACCTCAAGCTGACAAGTTGTCAAAATCACTCATTCAAACGATATGAAATCATTACAAATCTTGTTTCATTAAAGCTATGAGTTGTCCAAGAAATTGCTTCGGATGTTCATATCACATATGGCATTAATTGCCAACACTGCCTGCACTAGCAGTACGACAACCACACTTTCTTCAAAAAGAATGAGAATTTCAATTAAATGAAATGTACAATGTTGAGGCATTGAAAAGACAGAATGAGTGATGAGCGATGAGCCTTGATCTCGCCACATGTCCGCATCTAACGGTTATAGTGTTATTCTGGAAGTTTCAAATCGCAAGTCTAGTGCTTCAAAGATTTACTTCTGGAATGCAACTACAGTCATCCATCGAACATTCAACAAATGGCCCCTATGATTTTTTGTTGGCATATCTATTTATTTCGCCAATAGATTTTTTTACTATTTTGAGATTCTTTTTAATTCGCCAATGAAAATATATATTTTTCTTTGAAAAAAGGTTTTAATCGCCAATGGAAAAACAATTCTAGTTTGAAAAATGGTTTTATTCGCCAATGAAAAAAAAATTATTCTAATAAAAAAATTTGCAATTCGCCAATTGGGATTTTTTTTTCCCATAAAACGAAAAAAATCGCCAATAGAAATAATATTTTTCATCGGGAAGTATACTGGATTCGCCAGGATTTTACACCTGCGCCGAGGGGGGGGTTTCTTAAAGTTATCCCTGGTGATGTGGCATAACACAACTTGCTAGTCCTCATGGGAGCATTCTCTTTTCTAACATTTATTTGATGGATGACGTTTGGTATTTGAGACAATTTAAGACTAAGGTCTCTTTGCCTTACCGACTTGAATCCTTTTTAGTACTAACCTTATATCATTTTTTGTGTCTTTTGTGTGCCTTCTTTGTGCTTGCATCATGTTTTTGTTTATTTTGCTTTTGTTTATATGTTATGTTATCTCATATATTTTCATCATGTATGTTTGTGTATGTTATCTTTCTACATTTCATACGTGTTTGTTCCTTTGTGCTCATGTTGTCTTGCATGGGATATTGGATCTCAGGGGCTTGTGCACTCCCCCTAGATTCTTAGTCATCCTATCCCTTCAACATTTGTATAATCATACCTTTCTTGGCATGGATTTTCTACTTTAGTGTGAGTTTAAGTGTAAGTTCATACTATCACTAAAGTGGGGGCTAAATGTAGCATTAAAAATTGTCACTCTTGATAATTTCACACTATGTTTTGTTCCCCCTAAATTATTGAGCGTAATTGACCCCCTAAATTCCTAAATTATGCATTTTGAGGCCTATTTTTACCATTTTTTGACAAATTGCAAGCATAGAACAAATGCATTTATTTAATGTTTTTCCCCCGACAACTAAATCCCTAAAAAATAGGGCCAGGGCTAGGACGCCCTTGGGCAGCTTTGTCCTCTTATTTTTTCAGGCTTAAAATTTGAATATGTTAGTGTCAGCATTTTAACATTTGAAATTCAGGTTTCCAATGTTGGCTATTGGGATCTAATTTTTAGGAAATTAGCATACTTGCATATAAATACCTAGTTATTGCATTATTTTAAATCTAACAAGGAAGAAAAAAAAGCAAGAGGTGAACATTAAGAGCAAGAATTATTACCAAGAGCAAGCCAAGAGCATAATTTTAGTGATTTATTGCAACAATTCAATATCCAAACATCATGTAAAATCTTATGCGAGTTTATGTATATGTTCATGTTATCATTGTTTATAAAGGCTAACCCTTTTGTAGGTCTCCAAGAAATTCAAGCAATCGAGCAAACAAGATCCAATACCTTGAAGTGATGTGCATAACTTCAGTCCTTCAAGGAAGCCATTAAAGCCTAGTGGTGAGTTGCAACACTTTTTTGATTCATCATTCCTTCCTATCATTTATCATTTCTATCATTGACATTTCCATTGTGGAAGTGAAAACACTAACACGGGGTTTGACTAAGGCAAGCCCCTAAATGGCACAACATTTCTTCTCTCTTTGAATGTGTAGATTTTAGGTTTGGAGAGGATTGAAGGAAGTTTGAAGATCATTTATTCATTATTGCATTAAAAGCCCTACACCTTGTCAACTCATGGAAACTCGCCTGCAAAATTATTTGACAGTGATCCGACAAGTTTACAAGTGGAAATAGGAGTCTCAAATCTGACATCAAAGGACTACAAAAATAGAACAAAATTAATCCTACAAGGACATAGATGCCTTTGGGAAACTTTGTCCTCATATTCAGAGCAACAAAAAAAATTAGGATAGGTACACAACACTTTGCCCTTCCCAAATCTGCCTGCAAATCCCTGTTATAATCTGTCAATTATCAAAATCTTGTATTTTTTGTATTAGGGCACATAGTCTAATTAGGTTAATCAAGGCAAATCAATCCAATCCATTTCCAAAGCTCAAAAATATACATATCCAAGTCTGATTGGCTCACCTTCATGGTTGAAAGTCAATCTAATCACCTTGTTGATCTCCATCTTAATGAAACCCTAGAAAAAGGCCACACACAAATTAATCCTAGGTTTTATACATTAAAATTAGCCCCCCCTTTTTCTATGTTTCACAAGGTTATTACATGTTGCTTGAATTGTTAGCTCAAAAAGGGGAACACAAAAAGGGGAACAAAATTTTCATTTTTTTCCTTCATATATGTTTTCTCATGTTTATCATATTATTCTTTGATGTGCTCTTCAATAGCTTCTTGAAATTGCTTTACCTTGACTTTCCTTTAGTATTCATTATATGTGATATCTTGTAATGTGACCTTTTTTTCCTTTTATAACAATATTTGTGAACTTGTTTTACGTGCATTAATGTTTAGTCTTCCTAAAGATTGTAACTAAGGATAACCAAGAATAATATCTAACCCATCCATATCCAATGCATAAAATTTTGAATGAAAAACATATTTATCTATGGATGGCTTTAAATATATAAAAACAAATCAATATCACTACTTGCATTTGACTATTATTGATGTGTTTTGATATTTCCCTCTATTTCTAGACAATCTTTAAATGCACAAATGGATGTATTTAAATACCATGACATAGCAACATGTCACACAATTGTGTGTCATGTGGACTCATATGGATAATATAAAGGGGTAAAAAAATTGTATTTGAATTTAATAAACTAAAATTTGGGTTCATTCTTGTGTGTCTTGGGATTTAAATAAGTGAATCCTTAGTGGAACATAAATGAACACTAATGCTAAAATGGTCATTTTAAGGCATGAACTAAATGTGGAATTAAGTACAAATGGGTATGAATATTTGACAAATGTATAAGTACAAGTGTAAATACCCATAGAATGGTTACAAATAAGGACATGGCAATGAGCCAAACCTAGTACAAGAGTATGACACTTATCGATATATTTTTGTATTGAGGACATTATATCAAGGTGGGTACAAAATGAAATGGGAAAGGACATGGGTACGTAAAATTCACCATTATATTTTTCCCTCGCTTTTTTGTATATAAATCTAACGTGAGTATGCATTTTAAATTATATGGAAATTCTTATTCAATATGTAAAAGTAAATAATTAAACACTTGTAAAAGATATATGATATGGAGAAATTAATTGATCATTCTTGAATTCTTGTTTTATGCTTCTTAGCATTAGAAATCCATTAAAACCTATAAAATAACAAAAATATATGTAGTGAGTAGTGACTGCCACACAATCAAACTAAGCACAAATACTAGTTTTAATTGCCTAAAAAAATATAAGATTGACAGAGAAGGGTTAAAAAATTCTACATATATGAAAATTCATATTAAATACTCTATGTGATGTAATATGATATGGATTTGTGTGATATCAAAATTTGATACAATTCCATATGATCTGTAATGTGATAGTGTTCCATGCAATAAATGCCAAACAACTAAAATTCCACACAATATGGTATGTGATAAAAATTCACATGATTTAATCATGCAATGTAATGACTTCAAGAAATGTGAAAATTTGATAGATCTATGAGTGATGTAGGTACATAATGTAATCAACCTCCATCTAGATACAAGACATTTATCTCAAAACTTGATCATGAAAAATGATATTGGTAATATATTCCCCCTCTAATTGGTTGTATACAAGAATACATGGAATTGGAGGAGAGTGGGAAACAAAATAAGATAGTTATAATAATAAAAAAGTGTATGAGAACTAAATAAGGCATAAATATCTATTCGTGTAAAATACATCATTATATAGGAAAAATGTAATATCATAAGTAGGAGATAAGAATCAAGGCAAAAGGTTGCCCTCAATATAAGAAAAACCTAAAGGAAATGTGATCCTAAAGGATATATAAGAATAATGTAAGAATATTGAAATTTAATTGAACAAAGAGATATATATGTAACCAAAAATACGTAGGATATGAGCATGAAAGCCTATGTAAAGGGTATTTCCCCCAATATCTAGGTAAGATAATGAGATGAAGATGGTACTACAAGAATTATTTGGATCATAAGAATATTAATTGGATGTATAAGCCAAGGTCATGATAATAATATTAAATTTATAATTATAGAATGATGAGAGATAATAATTTATAGTAGAATAAGCATGAAAACATGGGCATGATTTGATGATAAATATTGATTGATAAATATAAATTCATAAAGGTCATCATAAAACATAAAAAAATATAATGTGAATGTAAAGATAAACATAAGTGTGTTATATAAGAAGCATCATAGGTGTGTAGCCTAAGAATGTTATAGATCATGAAAGCACAAGATCATAGTATTATGTAGATAATGTATAGGTGAATAACAAAAGGTGGTGCATAAAAATAATTTATGTGGAGAAAAATGGAAAGGCGCAAAGAAACATAAGAAAATATGAAAGTGATATATAAATAAAACATGGATTCTACTCATTAAGTGACATATGAAAGGCACCCCCACCCAACTGGGGATAATAAAGAATTAATCACAATATAGAAGGTGAAATGACAATATAAAAAAAAAAAAAAATAGGTGAAATCAAAATAGAAAAGACCCAATAAACAAGGCATGAAAAAGGCCAAAATGTAACAATACATGTAAAAGATAAAATGAAAACATAAGTTATAGATGTATACACATAGGAGTGCTCAAAATATCATGACACATAGTTAGCAAGATCCACCTTTAAGAGATATTCTTATTCCCATTACATGAATTTATTTTTCAATCATGTGTGTTTCTTCTTCATGTGAAGATTTAATTTTTGTCTTTAGTTTTTAAGTTGTCTCATCACTTGTGAGACCCTTCTACTAAGCCTCTATGGTTGTTTTGTAATGGGTTCGACCCTTCTTGATTTATCATAATCAAAACTTCACAAAAGCTTATAAATATTAGATCTACTAAATTTATAGAAAGTAGATGCCATCTTAGAGCATACCAATGTTCATAGAAACAATTCTAGTTGGGACACCCTCAAACTTAATAGGTTGGCAATAACCTAAACTTAGCAAGAGCACATGGGAAGTAGGATTAGAACTAACAATTTACAATATTTTTTATTAATATAATTTCTCAAATTTGAAGACATGGGCACATCACAATTTTCATTAAGATGAGCTCATTATTTCTAAAGTTTAAAGTCTTATATTAGTATCATATCAAGTTGTGAGACATGATTATTTTAGATTTATAATTACTAAATAATTTACTTGCATCAAGATGATTACTAGTGTCTCTATGTAGATTATAGAACTTGAGAAGCTCTTGTACTACAACTATAAAGTTGAGTGTAAAATAATGTTGTATGTATTATGGTTATTGGTTGTAAGATGACGTAAATGTGCATCGCATAGTTCTCACTGCTAATTACCAATATATGTAGAGTTTGCATGTGATTCTCAACAAATATTAAATTAATATATAATCATATAAATAGTAGTACTTTTTGTTTTTCAAGTAATGTGAAAATCTACATGTTTACCTAGGTCTTACAAGTAGTACACAAGTTTTTGAATCAGTATAATAAAATTCTCATGCATATAAATAATTTTTGTTATTTTTTTCTTATTTGAAACATATTTTGTTAAATATTTTCACCAAAACTAACAATTTTGACTAGCAACTTGATACAACATGAGATTTTATTCTTTAAATTATCAATGGCATAACACTTCAATATTTGATCTTAAATTAATTCATACTCTTATAAAAAATATTTCATCTAGAACTCTAAAACTAACTTAACCTAAAATAACACACTTAAATCTATTTATTTATAAGGTCCAATCAAAACATGCCATATATATTCCATCTTTCTCCACTTAATCATATTATGTTTTTGACCCATCGAGCCTCAATCACAATTAATGGTCAATGTCATTTACTTTTGATATCAAATTTTATAGTATATCTAAATATCATTAGAAGTGCATGCCATACGATTTATTGATTTACATAAGTTATCATATTTAGACAAGCATCTTCGCTATTGATTTCCCTAATTGATAAGACTTTAAATTGAAAACCCAATTTTTTAATTTTTTTATCATCAAAGGTTGTGGTAGGTTTTTGAATTGCTAGAGAGCAAGTGGTATGATCCACTAATATACATAGGCCTATTAAAACCTTTCACATTATCTTGAGCTTTATTATTTTAAGGGGGCCTATTCCACTTTGCCAACTATAGTTTATCATGCGAAGTCCATTCCACCATGGCCTAATCAATATCATACACAACATCATTCCATGGAAATTTTCCACATTAGATACACTTATGATAATGGTGTTTATACTTATGATGGATTAGGGGATGAATAGTTTACCAACCCTCTATAGATTATTTTTTTTTAAATAATCAGTCATCTAATGAAAAATAACAAAGTCCTTAGGATAAAATTGGCCATCTTAATAGATGAATGACCAAAACATAATAGAGTTAAGTAGTAGAATAAATTAAACATTTATCTAAAGATTATAGACATTTTTATGTATGGGCGTAGTAGAATAAATCAAACTTAAAGCAAGTATGCTTAGAAACAATACAATATTTTAAAATGTAAAATACAATAAAAATTGAAAATTAAGTATAATATTATTGTGAAACTTATGAAACATGGGAAATTAAAATTGAATTGGAGTCTTGCAACTATTCTTAAGAAAGTATCCTCTCATTTGATAGTTGAATATTGATTTTCTCAAAGAAAAAAGATTTCATTATATTGTTTTTGGCATACTCAAAATTTTACTAATAGTAAATGTAGAATGTGGATTTATTAATAGTAAATGTAGAATGTGGATTTATCGAAGAATAAATTAAAAAAAAAAACAAATTTTCAATGTGAGAAATAAATGATGAATAATTTTTATATTTTTAATCTATAACTTTATAGGTGATTGTACACATTACCATAAATTACCTATAATTATGTCTATAATTTACAAAAAAAAATTATCTAAATTAGTTATAATTATTTGGGTGATAACACCATATTTGACCTAAATTAACTATAATTTTGAGGGTGGTGCCATTGAATTAGGGAAAATTCATGGAAAAAAGTGGGCAATCACAACAAAAATGATAAACATTCTTTTCTCGATGGAGATGATTGAACTATTTTTTTTTTAAATAAAAATTCAAATGCCAAAAAACTACGCTCATATTCAAATTTGGCTTGATCATGTTGGGGTGACTAGGACCAAATTGGAATAGACATTATTGTAATCGAAATTTATTTTGAGAAATTAAAAAATATATGTCAGGGGGAATGTATGCTAGATACAGGAAAATCTATCAAATTTGGGTAAATGGATTAGCTTTGGAGTGTGTATAATTTTCCAATTGGTGACAACCCACCACTAAAAAATCCCTTGGCTTGTACCAAACCAAAAATTACCCAAGTAGTGGGAGTAGTTATGAGGTATATATCCAATTGAGGTAGCAAGCATTAGACTAGAGCTAATAATTTATTTAGATACCTTTGTGGTACTTTAGAGTATTCTATTTTCTACTAGGGGGACTTGATTTTCAATTAGGATAGTGGATATATAGGGATTGATTTATTCAAATCAGGTAGGAGATGTAGATAGCAACAATTCTACTAGTGTTTATGTTGCTAACCTATTTAATGGTGCAATGAGTTAAATGAGCAAGAGTTAGAGACAAGTTGTTATTTCTATTTTGGCTATATAAATAAATTATATAATATCTATTCATCTAAATAAGGCGTCAATTTGGCTTGATTCATTATGTTTATACATTGAGTTGAATTATTATGTAGTGAAGATTCATTGTGATAGTAAGAATGTCGTCAACTTGGACATACTAAACATGCAAAAATTATATTGTCATGTAGTATTATTTAATTCTTTGCATGGTAGAGGATAAGAGGGTTATGATCAATAAGGTGGATATTTTGGTTAATTTTATAGATGCATACAAAAATGATCACAAAGAAGTATAGATGATGTAGGATGGTTACAAGTATTTCAACCTATATGAGTTAGTTCATTATGTTATAACCCTCTTATAATATTTTGTAATGTATATAACATGTGGGATAATGTTAGGATTGGGAATTGTACTCATTTCAATCCTTTTAATATTAAAAATATTTACTTATGTAATATGTGTTACTCATTAAGCCCTCATGGAATGGAGAACCATACATGGATGGATCTTCAGATTCCTTGATTGGTACACTATGTCCCTTTTCTTGTGTCTTGTGTCGATCAACGCCATAAATAATGGCATTGTATACCTTGTATAGGGGACCATTAGAGAAATTAGACTTGGAAATCTAGCACTATAGCTCAATTAATCAAACACTCCATGTCAACAATAATGAATTAGCATGTTTTGTATATTTGATATAGCCTCTTGCATAATCTAGCAAAATGAAGGAATATGTGTTACCTCTTTTATGATCTTAAAAATTATTCACATGTATTTATGCTTATTCTACCATTGAGTAAGAGTAGTATTTTCACTAATATTATGCTCAATGAGTGTGTTATAGTTTTGTACATCTTATTTTCCAAGCTCTGTTGTATATTTTATAATTCATGATCAATTTAGGTGATCATCATAACTCAGATAGGTTATGGATTGTCCTTCAAGTTTCTCATGGGATCAACTTGGATTTGTTACCTGATTTTGCTTCTAGCTCAATCAAGTAGAGTTGTGATTGTTTTGCAAAGTAAAGATAAAAGGTACATATTGAATTTTGCTATTTTCCATTCATATGCACAAAGAATTATCAAATTGATTGCATTTTATTATGAAAATGTACACAAGAGAAATATTGCAAACAATGTTTGCATAAATTATGTTTTCATTGATAATTATAAATGTATAGTGTCCTACACAAGCCATGGGATTAACTCTTTCAATGCAATACAAAAATAAACTATACATTTGAAGATACAGAAAGGAAAAAGCATATGGGAAGACTAGGGATCCGTCATTACCTGAATGACGAACCCCAAGTTGAATTGTTGCATCCTTGCTCAGTTGCTTCGGAAGTTGCTCAGTTGCTCTGGAAGTTGCTTAGTTGCTTCGAAAGTTGCTCAGTCTCTAGAAGTTGCCTGATTACTCAAAAAATGCCTACATAAGATGAGAGTGTTTGTGTTAGAGCTCAGGATCACCAATCATTACATATGCAAACATCTACAAACATATAGCCTAATTCTCATAAAGTATTGAAATAGTCTGCTTATCACAGATGTCCAAGAAAATAGAAGGGTTATCATAAACATCTATCATATGCTCTATTTTATCTAACGTGTTTGTTCACTGTGCAAGTATAGGTGAAATCTTCATTGTTGGTTTATTTCATTTGATCATAGCATGTGGAGTAAAATGGGCTCCCACAAAGGTTGATCCCAACATGCTACTCTCTTGTTTCACTTGAGAGAGATAGTCACATATAGAATCATCTATGGAATCCTCGAAGACAAGTTTTCATAACCATAATGATATTGATAAAAGATAGACAAGTTCCATGATGTTTTGCATAAAGAAGAGTAGGAATATGATTGCAAGTCTTTAATCCATAGGTACAAGAGATCAAAAAATGCCTAAATAATCAACTTTGCATTCAACAATGAAGGATGGTTTATGCTCATGTGTTTAGGAAAAAATAAGGTTCACCGTTTGTTTCCAGGACAGAGCATATGAGGCAACATCATCATTACAACAAGATAAAGAATAAAGTGATGTAAGAGACAATGAGTGACTTTATGTATTTTATAATTTAGTTCTCATGAATTGCATAAAACAGTCATAAGTGATGAGTGAAATGCATGATCAAAGCCACCATGTCAATGTACTATCCCAAAGAGCTATGCATCTAAAAGACAGTGACATTGATGTAAAAGAGTAACTAAGATGCTTTGTCTATCGTCATTCTATAAAGCAGTGAAGTATATGCACTTGGCTTAGTGTAATGCAACAAGGTGAATACATGATCATTTTTGGACCAAATAAATTGTCGGGACCATTCAGAGGGTTTCATTTTTAAAGTCAGTGGGCATTGTTGTTGTCTCATTGAGCATGAATCAAAAGATAATATGAGAGAAAGGGACATTAATGCAACAAATTGTATTTATGTTGACCTTTTCAATTTAAAAAGTGAAGACATACATTTATTGTTCCTTACGCAATGTGCATTCATCAGTAAGAGAAAATAGATTTTGATCAAATGATGGTTAACAGTACAAATATCAAGGGACAACCATTTCAGCCTCTTAGATAAAATTTAGTCATAACTTATCAATGTAGTCATCACAAAAAGATAGATATTAAAGTCAACTTTTCCAAAAGCACAAGGACAGTCCCAAATGATCATATAAGTGAGAAGGCAGTTTAAAAGTGTTGAAGATGTTGGTGGCTATTGCATACATAGTTTTTGCTCATAATTTCCAACTCAGTCTGTATTGTTGTTATCACTATTTTATATCCCACCAAATAAGCCACCTATAAACTTATAAGTATCTCATTACAATGTGGGCGGTGTTTTATATCACAGTTTGAACTCAGGCGATGTTTTGTTAAGTTCACCGAACCTCCCACTTTACCGCTCAACCCTTTTCATCATCTTCCTATGTTCAACTCGGGTGGTGTTTTGTATGCCTTGTCAAACCTTTTCGCTTGTGCTATGATTATTGGCTTGGGTGGTATTTCATTGTGATGTTCGAACTTGGGCACATATTTATAAGGTTCTTCGAACCTCTTTCTTTACTACCCATAGACGTTTGTTTTTAAATTTTTGAAAGTCTATTATGTGGGGAATAGTGAATGTGATAGCTGCCACATATTAATGCAATTAAGACATTAAATGTCCATCTACTCCCATGTTTTTCTATGAAGCCAAGTTTAATGAAATAAAAGGTCGGCAAACATAATTCCCATTGTGACAATTTTTGAGGATGAGTTCAAGGAGATGCAAAGTTTGAAGTGCAGGGTTCACCAATAAAGGTATTTTTAGGATCCATTCATTGCAGCCTGTTGTCTAAATTATTTATGCTTGCATTGTAGAAAACATATATTGTCAAAACTACCGGTGCATATGGCAAGGGTTAAGTACGCGGGCTATGAGTATATGGCTAGGTTAACGTATGAAGGACTTGAAATTGGTGATACTCAACTAGGGCCCGTTAATTTGGATGAATTATGAAATAAAATTAAAAAATATAACCCTCCACCTATCATTAAAAGAGTAGTGGGTAGTGGGTTAATTGAAGCTGTTGCATTTCCAATATTTGTGCAATGTCCCAAACTAGTGTTGAATGTATCAGACATTACAATTCACAAACACGAGAAGTTAGAACAGAGGATAATAGGCTTATTTTGAAAATTCAGAGGTCTACCTTCGTGTCTTGTTTGAGAACTCCAGAAAGGAATGAATACTCGCCAATGGACATGACGAGCTCTCAAGTCGAGTTCATTTCCAAGAAAGGGGTTTACAAAAATATAATAGCAAAGAACTGGTTGGCCAAACCGAAGAAGGGTAGGTCTCAATTGCCCCACAACTTACACAGGAACCATTTTGTACATGAGGTGACCGATATTGTGGTGTTGTTGCATAGGGTAAGGGGAAATGAAAATGTTCACGGCTTCAAAGAAAGGATATATTTCTTCATCCAAATCATATTGAGTGGGGAGAAATTCCTTGACTGGGCAAAGGTCATTAGCGATCGTTTGCACAAGTTGATGTCATTCTTTACTCTGAACAGATTTTTCTTCATGTCATCATATTTGATATATGTTCTTGCTAGTACTTGACCCTAACTTGGATTAAGGTCGAGTGGTTTGCCTCCAGGGAAAGTGCCAATTTATGATTATTTTGAAAAACTACAACTTCAGAAGAGTGGCTGACACTTTTACCATGAGGATGGTCAGGGAAATGCAGGGACATCCTACGGTGAGGTTATCCCTTAAGGCAGTGAAGTTTGTGGATTTTTATGGTAGCCATTTTATTCAATTCCAAAGATTTTCATACATAAGAGTAGGAAAATATGTTGGTTTTCCTACAAAATTTCCAAAGTATCCTAAAGACAAATGGGTAATTATCGAGGTGAGTAGGCAATTGGCTAATGTTAATAGATTGTGCCAAGGTAGGAAAATATTGACAATTAGTTTTCCCTTTGGTTTTGGTCCATATAGTTGTCAATCAATGTTTGATGCCTTGAATATTGAGAAAGAATTGTCCAAGTATAGCATGCCCTCGTATGAGGAACAAGCTTCTTTTGATCTGAAAAATTATATTAAGAACAATTTGAAATTGAGCCCTACCTTTTAACACCAATCCAACCTCGAAGATGATTGAGCCGATCGCTTTGATGAATATGAGGTTAAGAGAAGAAGTTGGATGAGATTAACAGTAGAACAAATCATCATTTATGATTTGAAATGGGATCTACATGGCATTGTAGAAGATGGGTCTGATATAGTCGACCCAATATATATTGAATTAATAGAAAATCAGCCTATTCCCACTATGGATTGGAATTTCAAAGAGAAAGAGACCATTGAAGCAAAAATTGTTGATGTTCTGACTAGAACCCGAGAATGGGTAACTAAGAAGAAAACTGAGCAATCCTGCCCTCATACTAGATCCAAGGATTCACAACTGGCTGAAGGTGCCTCTCAAGCCTCTGTCAACAGGAAATCTACTGGTGATGTTCCTCAGTCATTATCATCAAGTACCCAAGGAGATGGTGATGATGACCCACTAGAAAATAATGTGTATTCACAAACCTGTGGGGATGACATTTTCAATCTACCTACTCTGGAGAAGGAAAATGAAGGAGAGGAGGAAGAGGAGGGATTAGAAAACTTGAATGTTAATTCATTCACCCCTCAGGATGAATCACCTATTAGAGAGGTAGGCACCTGTCATAGGCCAGAAACAACTGCATCTGTAGAAGGTACTCCTCCAGTCACTCGAACATTATTTGCGTTTCCAGGATTTAAGGTAACTAAGGTCGCAGTAACCCCATCTTGGTTGGAAGATTCGTTGTCACGAAAAAGGAAAGCTATAGAACCCAGCTTGCCTAAACAAGATATGGTAGGTCAATTGTTGCAGAGGACTCCAAATCCTAAAACTAAAAAGTTAAAGACCACTGCTAGGCTCATAGATGACACAACAGGGACACTCCAGTTGGAAATTGCACACCCTTCAGTGCAAAGAGTTGTTTCTCAAGCAATAACAAGTGAATTTGAAGTGAACAGAGTAGACCTCGGTCCTCCTACCAGGGATGGGGATGTCCAAATTTTTCAAGTGTCAGCAGCCAGGATGGTTGAGAGATCAAAGAAGGATAAAACGAATTGAAATCCTAGGTTCAAGACTTGACCAATTGCCTAAGGTCTATTCTTGATTTTTTCCCATAGCCTCTTTCCCAGGTAGATTCTTCTGTCGAATCTCTTACTGTAGTTGGAAAAGAAGCCTTAACTAAAATCAAAAGTTGTCAAAGTTAAAGTCGGGTTGTAGATGATTGGAATGAATCCCTAATCAAGAAGGGAAGCCTTGTCATTGTTGTATCTTTTAAATACTTCCAAGAGGCAAATGCTTTGAAAGCCACCTTATGGGATGAGGTCATTGCAACTGGGAAAGAAGAGAAATTGTGGGTTAATTATCAAACTGAATTGAAGTTATTAATGAGCTCAGATATGGAAAGATTATCTGCAAATCAAGTCATACCTAATGCTTCAGATGCTCACTACCTATCATGGACTAAAGGAGTAGAGTGGAAATTACAGGTTGCTAAACAAAGTTTGTAGAAGCTTAAAGAAATCATCAATGAATGCATTGACATTTCAGATGAAGTGTTGAGCACCTTAGTGGCTCTTGATCTACTCCAAGATAAAGATGAAATAGGGGATGATGTGGAAGTTAGTAGTTTGGAAGGTAGTTTCAAGAAAATGGTTAAAGAGACTCTTGAATCATCCTCACTTAATGCTGAGCACTTACATAAATTAAGTGAATTACACCTGGTATCATCTCAAGCAATGGATCTTATGAAGGTTTGCGAGCATCACATGAAAATGGCTAAAGATCTTAATTTGACATGGAAGGTAAGGATGATAAATGTAATTATTCCTCAACATAAGGACCTATTACATATTCTTAATGATTTCCAAGCATGGTGGAAGAAACCTTTGGTGATCTCAAAGGCTGGAAATGAAACGATGCCATTGTCACGACCTAGCTTCTCTTTGTTTCTTTTAAGTGTCTTTTGTTTAAATTGGCTATGGACATGAAAAGGAGGTTACTCACCTACCTATTTAAAAGATGTATCTATTTTCATATGCTCTTGCTAGATAATCTTGAAAATTTTGGCTCAATACTGTTGATGAATGAAATTACTATCTTGTCTGTGTGTATTTTGGTGGAGTGAATTTGAGTTCTTAAATCTTTGTGTTTGAGAATATCTTATACATGTCTTATCTTTGCATGAGTAATGCAATTCTTGTAACATATTTCATTTCTTGCATGGTATTGAGCATATGTTTGTCTCTAATGATTAATTAGTCTTTGTGCTAATACTTCTTATTTGCTGAAACTCGCACCTGATATTTGAATTTTTTTTTTATATTGGGTATACCTTTTCTACTTTCCGGTCAAAAGCATACCTAGCATTTTGTTTTAGCATTTCAATTCATTGAAAATCTTGTGAGGGAGTTGTACCTCAACAAAATTCAAAGAAAAATCACAATACGATTGTGATCTTTTCAAAGTAGTTAGCAGAATTCATTTGGTGCTAAATCTAGGCTTGGAGTCATAGTTTAAATATATTTTTCAAGAGCCATTCTATTCGCTAACAAATTTTTGGTGACTCTGTTGGGGATCGAATTGTAAGTTTTGGTCGTCTTGTCTAGGCATATTTCACAGGTCAGCTAGTTAAGCCTAGAGTTCCATAGATTTACTAGAGGGGAAAGAAGTAGGGGGAATTTTGATCCTATTTTTGAAGCTTTACAAAAAAGCAATTTCTCTTATATTATTCCCTCTAGGTGAAGGGCTAGAGCTAGAAGCAAACCCGCTTCACCTACTAGAACACTTGCCAATCACTTTATCTCACAAGCACTTGTTTTACATGGGATTGTTCTACCAGTTGTGATCAATTTTCCCTTCAACATGGCTAATCAACAACTTGTCCTTTGGGGTGTGATGAGACAAAATAATGACTCATCTTTTAGCCATATAAAATGTATATTTTGCCTAATTATGAAGTTATCAAGACTGAGCATGATGATGAAAGTAAGATATTTTTAGTTGCAATAGTCAAATATTTCATCATATCTTGCAAATTACGATCTAGGTTCTAGAGATTTTTTGGTCCGAAATTCAAAGAAAATATGGTGACAAAACCCATTAAATTTCACGAAAACCAAGTTCGTGGTTTGAGAGAAAAATTCACCAGAATCTACTACTCTGGAATTTGTGGAGTTGCTCTGGAACTTGTGGGACAACACTTGAAGTTGTTCCAGAATTTGTGCGTTGCTCTGGAACTTTTCCAGAATTTGTAAAAGTAGCAGTTGTGAGCATTAAAATAGATTGGGGTGACTTGGACAGAAGTTGAGGGCATCTAAGAGGCAGTTCCAAGAATTAAGGCAAGTTGTTGGGTTGTGCAAACAAATGGAGAATATCTAGAAGACAATTTTGGGTAGTTTGAACTGTTTTGCAAACATCTAGGAGTTGTTTTATGAGCTTTAATGATACACAAGGGGAAGACATGAATTTTTCAGCAGTCAAATGCCTTTTTGGAGCTTGTTTAGGGGCTACAAAATAGGCATATTTGTTTTGGATGACCAAAGAAAATTGACTCAACAAGATGAAGAAAGACCTATCTTTTTCCCTTAACACATGTTCCTATATTTTAGCAAGTGGTTGCACAATCATAAAGTTTATCTTTCAGATTAGTTGAAGACAAGAATTCTATAAATTTATTGTAATCAAGAAATCAAATGGGGCAAGAGTTTTATAAAATAATATAGTTCAGTATTTTAGCAGCAATCTCTTTGTTTGTAGTTTCATTTCTTAGTAGTCATTTCCTTTCTAGCTCTTTACATTTCCAGTATTCCCTTTTACAAGTTTCTTAGGATAGATTTGATTCAAACATTTCATTTACAGGCTCTTAGATTAGATTTTATTTTTAACAATTTCTTCCATGCATTGCCTTTCAATTCTGTTTGTAGAAAAAACATGTCATTCAAATGATTTCTTCTCCCTATTGAATATTGCCATGGACACCGCCCTGGATTGAAATTTATAGTTAAATGATGAGGATTGCAGCGACACTCATTAGGGTGTTGTTATTGGTCCTTTGCAGCTAGGAAATAATTTGCATGATTTACCCAAAGGGTCTCATAAGAATTTTCCTAGATTCAGGGGAGATGGAAAATTTTCACCAGAAGAACACATTGATGTTTTTTTTGTTGCATGTGGTGTTCTTGTAGTACAAGAAAAGGATGTTGTCGTCAGGTTGTTCATGGAATATTTAGTTGATGCAGCAACATAATGGTTTTATCAACTACCTCATGGATGTATCACCAATTGGGCCACTATGCATAGCAAGTTTGAGGCCAGATTTAAAATTGCAAATGATGACTTAACATTGATAGCACAAGTCACTCATATTGAAAAGGAAGCGAATGAACCTATGAGGGAATTTGTAGCAAATTTTAACAAGATAATAAGCCGGATTTTGGTTGCTAAAAGACCTTCTGTAGAAACGAAAAAATGTTTCTTCATTAATGTGCAACATCCTCACATCGGTTTGCTCTTAAAGAGGCAACCATTGAATACCCTCAAAGCCACACAAGCACTAGCTGTGGAATTGGAGGATGATTTCATTTCAATTGGGAAATGGAAGAAAGAACTACATACGAGAAAGGAACTTCCTACTACTTCTTCCGACCCTATGATTTAGAGGTTGGCTAGTGACATAATTACCCTAAAAAGGCAGATGTCAAAGAACAACCAGTTTTATCAAGATATACCTAGGAAGGCCAATTTTCAACCAAGGAATAAAGTGCTTCCCTTGCCCCCAACTCAACAAAGGTTGGTGATTGAAGCTCCTCCAAACAAAAAAAACATGTATTTCTTTCACCTCACATCTGACCATGATGGTGTATACTACCCTAAGATGAATAGGTTTATGCAGTTAACTACTACTAAAGAAGTCATAGAAGAGGTCACAAACAAAGGCACACTATCTAATCAATATGGTGACTCTACAAATGGATACTTAGAATACGAACCTGATGATGATAGAGGGGGAGACATGTACATCACCTTGGATGATGCTACCTACGCTGCTATCACTCGAAGCTCGTAACAATCCAACCAAAAAGGTACTCCTAATTCTCCTAAATTTTTACTCACAAAGGCTAGTGTTGTCTCAAAAGGTGAAAATGATTCACAAAGTGTGGTCAATAGTTCCTCAAGAAACCCTATTGTATCATCCCCTGAGGGTCAAAATGAGGCTTTAGATATTATAGAATTCTGTAAATCTACTAAAATTCAGGTTTCTCAAGCTGAATATCTGAAAATGAATCTTAAGGAATTTGATAGGTTGATTGAATATGTTAGGCCAGCACATTCAAAATTGCACATAGGTCTAGATGAAGCAATAGTTAAATCTCAAGACCCAGTTGCTAATGTTGCATCTTGTAGTAAAACATCCTCTTCATCAGCCTCTGATGCAAAACCATACCTGTTCTACATATCATTGTTCATAAATGGATTTCGGGTTAATAATTACATTATCGACTCAAATGCTTCTGATAATGTTATGCTTGTGCAAATCGCTAAGGCTTTGGGATTAGAAATGACAAATACTTTTGGAAAAATTTATTTGATGGATTCCAAGTAGGTTCCCTTGCTTGGACAAATTAAAGACACTCAAGTTGCACTTGTTGCCTACCCAAACAAGTGACTCAAGCTCACCATATTGGTTGTGGGCATACCTACTAGCTATGGTATGCTTTTGAGCAGGAGCTTTTGTAGAGACTTGGGGGGAGACATATAGTTGGATTGGGCCACTATACTTGTTGGTAAAGATAAGGTGTGTCTCAAGCCCGAGTCAAAGGCCAAGATAATAGTACTCAAGTCTGAAGACCCAAAAGCACAAATATTGTATGAGGAGAATGAGTTTGGAAACTATATGCTCTTCTCTGGAGAGGAAGAGGGAGATGATACATGTGCTTCAGATTTAGAATCCAAGCTCTAGATGATGGAGTTTGATGGATGTTGTCCTCATGCTGGTTCAGAAGCAGGTGTTGTTCTCATTTCCCCTTTTGGTGAGATATTCCCTTTTTCATAGAAGTTAGAGTTTGACAATACCAATAATATTGTTGAATATGAAGCCCTTTTGTTAGGGCTAATTGAAGCTAAGGGTATGGAAATAAAGATGCTTAAAGTTTTGGGAGATGTTGAACTAATTGTTAAGCAGGTGCGAAATGTTTTCATTGTTAAGAATGAAAGGTTAAAACATTACCAAAATCGAGTCTGGGACACCATCAAAATCTTTGATTCCTTCTCAATAGAAGCCATCCCTAGAGAACTTAACTCAAAGGTTGATTCATTGGAAATTTCTGCTTCTCTACTCCTCCCACACCCAGAATTCAAAAACAAATCCTACAAGATTGAATTAATCTATCAACCTAGTATCCCTAACAACGTCAATCATTGGCGGGTCTTTGAAGATGACAAACAAATCATATGTTATTGGAAAGTGTTGGAGCCTTTGCTCAAATATTCTTTGAAGGGAGTGACAATCAATGTAAAGACTTCTGCCCAAATAGTGTAACGAACCCCCAAGATGAGGTTATTCAATTAAAATGAAATAAGATACCTAAGGGGTTGGTTTCTCTTGAGCATCTTTTTGATCGTCATGACCGTTCTGTCAAGAAGAAGATGAGAAATTTTGTTGGGAAATCCGATGGGTTTGAGGAAGTGAATATTGGAGACCCTGATTCTCCTAGAATGGTCTATATTGGGAAATGTTGCTCCCCAGAAGAGAGAAAAATTAATAACCTTGCTAATTAAATACGAGGAAGTCTTCACTTGGTGCTACGATGATTTGAAGAACTTCATGAATGGAAAATTTCAGCATCACATACCACTCAAGGAAGGGAAGGTTGCTTTCAGACAAAAATAGAGGAATTATAATCCTAAGGTAACTGATCCAATTTTTAAAGAGATTGAAAAATTGCTAAAGGCATGGATTATATATCCCATACAGCACTCAAGTTGGGTACCAAATATTGTGCCTGTTCGTAAGAAAAATGGAGAGATTCGGATATGTGTTGATTTTAGAAATTTGAATCAAGCATCACTAAAGGATAATTACCCTCTACCTAACATTGATCATATTTTAAAAGCAGTTGCTGGCTCGGAGATGATGTTTATGCTCGATGGTTTTTCGAGTTACAATCAAATTAGTGTATTAGGGGAGGACAAGCACAAAATGACATTTACCACACATTGGGGAACTTTTTCCTACAATTAAATGCCATTTGGACTCATTAATGCAAGAGCTACGTTTCAACATGCTATGGACCTATCTTTCGGTGACCTCTGAAACAAAATCATAGTCATTTATCTAGATGATCTATCAGTATTCTCTAAGAAAAGAGAAGATCACCTACAAGATTTGGAATGAGTCCTACAAATATGCAAGGAACATGGTATTTCCCTTAATCCTAAAAAGTCTATTTTTGTTGTTAATGAAGGAAAAATCTTAGGTCACATTATGTCTAAAGAAGGCATCAGAATAGATCCAGACAAGGTTAAAGTTATATTGTAGTTAAACCTCCCTTCTAGCCAGACTTGTGTGAAATCCTTTTTTGGTCAGGTGAATTCTTGAGGAAATTCATTCTGGACTTCTCTGAAATCACTAAACACATTATGGATATGATGAAGGAAAAACCAGGTTTTAAATGGAATGAAACTAGGAAGCAAGATTTCAAAGACATAAAAGGAGCAATTGCCCAAGCTCCTATCTTGGTCAGTCCAGACTTCAAGAAGGATTTCATTATCTATTGTTACGCTTCTGAACATACCACATCTACTCTACTATTGCAATAAAATGAAGATAAAGTTAAAGCTCCCATTGCCTTCATGAGAAAGTCGTTAAAGAAACACGAGCTCAATTACTCTCCCATTGAAAATCATGCATTTGCAGTGGTCAGGGCAGTCAAGCAATTATGCTTCTATATCTTGCATTCACACTTTATAGTTTATGTGCCAGATCTTGCTGTCAAGAGCATATTAACCCAACAAGACATTGATTGCAATAGAAGGGGTAGCTGGATAGCCAAGTTGTAGGAGTATGATTTGGACTTAAAGGCTACAAATTTGGTTAGAGGAAAGGGACTTTGCAAGTTGATGGTAGAGAACTTGAAGGAAGAAGAAGAGGGTGAAGACTTGCCATTGGTTTTGACAGTTAGTCTACAAGATGAATGATTCTTTTATATTGCTCACTTCCTTACTTACAAACAATGTACAAAGAACCTCTCAAGTAAGCAAAAAAGGAATCTAAAATTGAAGGCGACTAGGTATGTTATCTGGAGTGATACCCTGTACAAACATGGCATAGATAGAACTTTCTTGAAATGTGTGGATATAGCTCAACAAGAATAGTTACTTAATATTTTTCACAATGAAGCTTGTGGCGGCCACTTCTCTTCCACAGTGACTGCCTTCAAGATTATAAGGCATGGATATTACTGGCCTGGAATGATCAAGGATGTCTATCACTAGGTGGGTAAAAGTGAGAAATGTAATTTATTTGTAGGAAGGCCTCAGCTAGCAGCTTTACCACTTAAGCATGTGATTATCGATGGGTCGTTTCAACAATGGTGTCTTGATTTTATTGGCCCAATTAGCCTGCGGTCTAGCGGAGGTCATACTCATATTATCACAGTTACTGATTACTTCACCAAATGGGTGGAAGCGATTCAATTCAAGAGAACTACTTCTGAAGTAGTCTGCGATTTTATCAGAGAAAATATTTTGGCTAGGTATGGAGTTTCGCATAAGCTAGTTATTGATAATGCTACCAGTTTTTCATCCATCGAGTTTTCACTTTTTTTCTATGATTATGGAATCTCTATATCTCATTTGACTGACTATTATCCCATGGGAATGGTTAGCCAAAGTCTAGTAACAAAAAATTGGTAAATATTATCAAGAAATTGGTCAATGACAATCAGAAAGACTGGCAAAAAAAGATGTATGATGCCCTATGGGAAGATCAGATAACTCCAAAAAGGGCTATTGGCATGACCCCCTTTGAGTTGGTGTATGGGGTGGAAAGTGCTCTTCCTCTTTCTTTAGAGTTTCTAGTTCATAAATTACAGACTGTTATAGAGGAAGTTGAATTCAATGATACCTTGGAAAAGAGGATTTTGTACTTAACCAAAATAACCATACACTAGGCAAAGGTTAAGAAGATTTTTGATAGGAAATCCAAACCACAGAATTTCATGATTGGAGACTCAATTTTGTTGTGGGATAAGCGCAAAGAACCTAAAGGTGCTCATAAGAAGTTTGATTCACTCTGGATTGGCCCCTTTAAAATCATTCAAGAGTTTGGGCCTAATACTTTTCAACTTGCATATCTTGATGGGACTCCCTTGCCCATTCCTTATAATGGGAAAAATCTAAAGCTCTATGAGTTGTGACAGCCTTGCAGCCTCCTTTTTTACATATTTAGCTTAGGATTTTGGTTTTGGGTTTTGGTGTTATTTTGTTTTGTTTCCTTGTTGCTGGAGAGTGCATTTTATTTTGAATGACTCTGTTTCCCAATGGATAAGACACTGGTCTCCCCCCATTTTGGTTTGGGTTTATTGCTTCATCCTTATCAGTCTTTGTCCCTAGTCAAAGCCACTGTTATCACTATTTTATATCCCACCAAATAAGCCACCCACAAACTTATAAGTATCTCATTACAATGCGGGTGGTGTTTTATATCACGGTTTGAACCCAGGCAATGTTTTGTTAAGTTCAACGAACCTCCCACTTTACCACTTGGACCCTTTCATCATCTTCCTATGTTCAACTTGGGTGGTGTTTTGTATGCCTTGTCGAACCTTGACGCTTGTGCTATGATTATTGGCTTGGGTGGTATTTCATTGTGATGTTTGAACTTGGGCGCATATTTATAAGGTTCTTCAAACCTCTTTCTTTATCGCCCATAGACGTTTATTTTCAAATTTTTGAAAGTTTGTTATGTGGGGAATAGTGAATGCCATAGTTGCCACATTTTAATGCAATTAAGACATTAAAAGTCTATCTACTCCCATGTTTTTTCGTGAAGCCAAGTTCAATGAAATAAAAGGCTGGAAAACATTCCCATTGTGATAGTTTATGAGGATGAGTTGAAGGAGACGCAAAGTTTGAAGTGAAGGGTTCACCATTAAAGGTATTTTTAGGATCTATTCATTGCAGCCTATTTCTGAATTATTTATGCTTGCATTGTAGAAAACATATATTGTCAAAACTATTGGTGCATATGACAAGGGTTAAGTACATGGGCTATGAGTATATGGTTGGTTTAATGTATGAAGGACCTAAAATTGGTGATACTCGACTAGGTTCCGTTAATTTGGATGAATTGCGGAATAAATTTAACAAACCTAACCCTCCACCTATCATTAAAAGAGTAGTGGGTAGTGGGTTAATTGAAGCTGTTGCATTTCCAATATCTGTGCAATGTCTTGAACTAGTGCTGGAATGTATCAGACATTATAATTCATAGACACGAGAAGTCAAAACAAAGGATAATAGGCTTGTTTTGAAAATTCAGAGGTCTACCTTCATGTCTTGTTTGAGAACTCTAGAAATGAATGAATACTCACTAATGGACATGATGAGCTCTCAAGTCGAGTTCACTACTAAGAAATGGGTTTACAGAAATATAATAGCAAAGAATTGGCTGGCCAAACTGAAGAAGGGTAAGTCTCAATTGTCCCATAACCTACACAGGAACCATTTTGTAAATGAGGTGGTCGATATTTTGGTGTTGTTGCATAGGGCAAGGGGAAATGAAAATGTTCACGACTTCAAAGAATGGATGTATTTCTTCATCCAAATCATATTGAGCAAGGAGAAATTCCTTGTCTAGGTAAAGATCATTAGCGACTGTTTGCACGAGTTGATGTCATTCTTTACTCTAAACAATTTTTTCTTCATGTCATCATATTTGATATATGCCCTTGATAGTACTCAACCCTAGCCTAGATTAAGGCCGAGTGATTTGCATCTAGGGAAAGTGCCAATTTATGATTATTTTGACAAACTACAACTTCACAAGAGCTTCTTGCATTTTAGAATAGTGGCTGACACTTTTACCATGAGGATGGTCAGGGAACTGTAGGGGTGTCCTACGATGAGGTTATCCCCTGAGGCAATGCAGTTTATGGATTTTTATGGTATCCATTTTATTCAATTCCAAAGATTTTCATACATAAGATTAGGCAGATATGCTAGTTTTCCTACAAAGTTGCCTAAGTATCTTGAAGACAAATGGGTAATTATCGAGGTGAGTAGGCAATTGGCCAATGTTAATAGATTGTGCCAAGGTAGGAAAATATTGACAATCAGTTTTACATTTGATTTTGGTCCATATAGTTGTCAATCAATGTCTAATGCCTTGAATATTGAGAAAGAATTGTCCAAGTATAACATGCCCTCGTATGAGGAACGAGGTTCTTTTGATTTAAAAAATTATATTAAGAATAATTTGAAATTGATCCCTACCTTTTACCACCAATCCAATCTCGAAGATTATTGGGCCGATTGCTTTGATGAATATGAGGTTAGGAGAAGAAGCTGGATGAGATTAACCGTAGAAAAAATCATCATTTATGATTTGAAATGGGATCTGCAGGGCATTGTTGAAGATGGGTCTGACATGGTCAACCCAATATATAATGAATTGATAGAAAATCAGCCTATTCCTACTATGGATTGGAATTTTAAAGAGAAAGATACCATTGAAGCAAAAAATATTGATGTTCTGACTAGAACTTGAGAATGGGTAACTAAGAAGAAAACTTAGCAATCCTGCCCTCATACTAGATCCAAGGATTCACAACTGACTGAAGGTGCCTCTCAAGCCTTTCTCAGCAGGCAATCTATTGGTGATGTTCCTCTATCCTTATCATCAGGTACCCAAGGAGATGGTGATGATGACCTACCAGAAAAGAATGTGTATTCACAAACCTGTGGGGATGACATTTTCAATCTACCTACTCTGGAGAAGGAAAATGAAGGAGAGGAGGAAGAGGAGGGATTAGAAAACCTAAATGTTAATTCATTCCCCCCTCAAGATGAATCACCTATTAGAGAGGTAGGAACCTCTCATAGGCCAGAAACAACTGCATCTATAGAAGGTACTCCTCCAATCACTCAGACGTTATTTGAGTCTCTAGGTTTTAAGGCAACTAAGGTCGTAGTAACCCCATCTTGGTTGGAAGATTCATCATCACGAAAAAGGAAATCTATACAGCCCAACTTACCTAAACAAGATATGGTAGGTCAGTTGTTGTAGAGGAATCCAACTCCTAAAAGTAAAAAGTTAAAGACCACTGTTAAGCTCATAGATGACACGGAATCAGGGACACTCCAGTTGGAAATTATACACCCTTCAATGTAGATAGATGTTTCTCAGGCAGTAGCAAGTGAATTTGAAGTGAGCAGAGTAGACCTTAGTCCTCCTACCAGGGATGGGGATGTCTAGATTTTTCAAGTATCAACAGCTAGGATGGTTGAGAGATCAAAGAAGGATAAAGAAAGAAAAATCAAATTGAAATCCTAGGTTTGAGACTTGACCAATTTCCTAAGGTCTATTCTTGAGTTCGTCCCACAACCTCTTTCTCAGGTAGATTCTTCTGTTGAATCTCTTACTGTAGTTGGGAAAGAAGCCTTAACTAAAATCAAAAGTTGTCAAAGTTTAAGTTGGGTTGTAGATGATTGGAATGAATCCCTAATCAAGAAGGGAAGCCTTGTCATTACTGGATCTTTTAAATACTTCCAAGAGGTGAATTCTTTGAAATCCACCTTAGGGGATGAGGTCATTGCCACTGAGAAAGAAGAGAAATTGTGGGTTAATTATCAAACTGAATTGAAGTTATTGATGAGCTTAGATATGGAAAGGTTAGTTGCAGATCAAGTCATACCTAATGCTTCAGATGCTCGCTACCTATGATAGACTAAAGGAGTAGAGTGGAAATTGTAGGTTGCTATACAAAGTTTATAGAAGCTTAAAGAAATCATCAATGAATGCACTGACGTTTCAGATGAATCATTGAGAATCTTAGTGGCTCTTGGTCTACTCCAAGATAAAGATGAAATAGGGGATGATGTGGACGTTAGTAGTTTGGCAACTAGTTTCAAGAAAGCAGTTAAAGAGACTCTTGACTCATCCTCACTTAATGTTGAGCACTTACATAAATTAAGTGAATTACACCTGGTATCATCTCAAGCAATGAATTTTATGAAGGTTTGTGAGGATCACATATAAATGGATAAAGATCTCCATTTGACATGGAAGGTAAGGATGATAAATGTAATCATTCCTCAACATTAGGACATGTTGCATATCCTTAAGGATTTCTAGGCATGGCAGAAGAAATCTTTGGTGATCTCGGAGGCTGGAAATGAAATGACACGTCGTGATGGCCTGGGTTCTCTTTGTTTCTTTTAAGTGTCTTTTGTTTAAATTGGCTATGGACATGAAAAGGCAATTACTCACCTGCCTATTTAAAAGATGTATCTATTTTCATATGCTCTCGCTAGACAATCTTTAAAAGTTTGGCTCAATACTATTGATGAACAAAATTACTATCTTGTCTGTGCGCATTTTGGTAGAGTGAAATTGAGTTCTTAAATCTTTGCATTTGAGAATATCTTATTCATGTATTATCTTTGTATGTGTAATGCAATTCTTGTAATAGATTTCATTTCTTGCATGGTATTGAGCATATGTCTGTCTTTGATGATTAATTAGTCTTCGTGCTAATACTTCTTATTTGTTGAAACTCGCACCTAATATTTGAATTTTTTTCGATATCAGGTATACCTTTTCTGCTTTTTGTACAAAAGTATACCTAGTGGTTTGTTTTAGTGTTTCAATTCATTGAAAATCTTATGAGGGAGTTATACCTCAACAAAATTCAGAGAAAAATCACAACACAATTGTGATCTTTTCAGAGCTATTAGTAGAATTCATTTGGTGTTGAATCTAGGCTTGGAGTCATAGTTTAAATATATTTGTCAAGGGACATTCTATTCACTAACAATTGTCAACCTCAGTTTGTCTGTTGTAAGAACCTGCAATTGGTTTGAGATTTAGGTAATTTCATTAAGGAAAGATTTAAAGGATGCACATCATAATGACAACTTATGACAATCACATGAAAGACTAAAAGTAGCAGATTAGAATGACACAAGAAGCAGATGGAATTCAATAAGGCCTTAAAGCTCATACATTTTATATAATATCAATGAAAGCTCAGTGAATGTGTGAATACAAAGCATGATTGATATGATGACAGTGAGTAGTTAAATTATAGTCAAAGGACAGTAGTTACATTGATAGAAGCAGACGAGTTTTCATCATATCATGCAAATTGCAATCTAAGTTCTTGAGATTTTTGGACATAAATTAGGAAACAAGAAGGCAAAAAAACCTAATAAATTTCTCACCAACCTGGTTCGTGGTTTGTGATGTTTTTTCGCCAGTCCGAAGCATGGTTGAATTGAGGAGTCTTTATTTTCTACAACAAAGTTAAACTTTATTTAAACGATGATTTATAAATCACTTTAAATAATGTTATAAATGCAAAATAGATAAAGATGTGTTGGCCTTCAAGTATGAGTCAAGGGGGGATAGTTGAGGATTGATGAGTTGTGCCAAGCATATAGGGGAAGTTGGAGGAGGTTATCCAACAAGTGCCAAGAATATAGGAATGGTTAGACTCAGTTTTGAATACCTTGGAGAGTATTTTGGAGCATTTTTAGGTGCCTTTATGATAGGTGAGGTCAAGGCTTGACCTTTTCTTCATCTTTGAGCCATTTTGGAGTGGATTTAAAGGCTATATTTTAGGATTTTTGGTTATATTCGACCAAGGAAGTTTTGAGTTCCTATTTTTGTGCAACCTTTTGGAAAAGCATAAGTAACTTCAAACTTCAAACTTCAATTGTTGAAGTTAGTTCTTTTCTTCTTTCTGCATGTATTGTAGCTTATTTTGGAGCTCTTTCAGCAAAAGACAACATTGTAACTCAATATCAAACATGTACAACAGTATGTAACACCTTTTCATCAATAGAATTTAGTGTTTTTTCCTTCTTAAAAGTTATCTCATTGTGTGCAGTGTTATGATGGATGAATATTCTTGTGAGTTTTGATAATTCCTTTAATATTTGTCTCATTTTAGCACCTTTAGGTAGAAGAAACATATATTTTTGTAGGTTGTAAGTTGTGTAAGTGGTTCAAATAGCTATTTTAGTTGTGAAAGAAATCCTTTCCTTCAAAATTGTTAAGAGAACCAAGCCTCCTTGCAAAACACTTATGCATTGATATATGAAAATATCTTAGATGTGTTAAGTGAAGTTGAGTTGTTAAAAAAAAATTACGTGTTAAAACAACAACTTTACAAGTTTTAGATAACATTTAGGTGCATCACCATAGGAATTTAGTTTCATTTCATGTTGCCTCCTTACCCTTTCCTCTGCAAAAAAATAGTTTAGTAGTTTAGGTGAGTACCTTAGGAGCCAGCCTTATCTGGGGGTCCATTCCAAGTTTAGGTAACCCATAGCCTAGGAATGTTCCCATGTTACCCCAAAATGCTAAGTTCTACAACTTAGCAAGGGTGCAATTTTGAGAGACAACGGGATCATTGGTATAAAAGCTTGAAATCTAGCTACACCATTTGTAATCTAATATAGAATTAGCACCAAATTTAATGCTATCTTCACTATTATAACTGTGGACAAATTTAACAAAATGATGTAAGACCCAAAAATAGAATTATCCATGTTGGTGCCTCTATATGTCAATAAATTCCTACTCAAAGAGATCTATGCTAGATATCAAGCAATAGAATCAACTCTTGAAAGAAACTCTCCAATTATGGATGAAAGGCTTCAATATAATATTTGAGTAGCTTATAATTCTCAATTAACGTAGCATCCATCTAGAAAGCCCTTTCCTTAAACCTATATTTCTCAATTCAATGATATAGGTAACCAAGCCGTGAAGAATCTATATCAAAAAATCTCTCAGGGAGAGGAGTAACAAGCATGAATTGAATCCAAGTGTACATAGTTCAAAGCACTTGAAAAAAATAATCAGTGAGCTAACATTAGTCAAATTTTATGATGCACAAAATATGATAGACTTGGAAAGTTATAATCATTCCTTGTAGTCTTCTAGTTCATCAAGCTCATTTGGAAATATTAATAAACACACCAAATTCATTGGTTCCAATTTGCTAAAGTGAATGGGATTTGAAAGCTAAGGCCTCAACAAAAATGACAAAAAGCAAAAGTGGCTCCTTGCTTGTAACCTTCAAAACACAGGAAACTCAAGGAAAATTTGTCAAATTTGGTTAGTTTTGCCCTCCCTCTAGCACCAAAATGTGACTATAATCATAACACAAGCTAAATACACAAAATCCAATAGATTCTAATCAATACTTAACCGGTTAAGCTATAATCCCAATGAAATACTTGAAAACCATTAAATGAGGAAGCCATTAAACATAAACAACAAGAAATGAATAATAAAAACCTATTCTAATGCTTCCAACCTCATCCCATTGGGGGATTGGTATTGCATTGATATGGAATGTGAGTCCTTTCCCAATCCCTTTGATGAAACAATCATTTAAACAAACTTCATTGATAAAAATAAGCTAATATTAATGAAAACTAAGCTAAAGATAGATGAAAAGCTAAAATGGATGCAACATGAATAAAGATGAGTATTCAAATGTGCAGCATAACTTTTCTAAAATGGAAGTGGATCCTTTTCTCATAGAAGCAAGGAGTATTTATAGGAGAAAATGGTGAATCAAGGGTCAAGATCGATTTGATCAATCAAGGGATGAGAATCCATGAGAGGTGAAGGTATGGATCAAGGATTCTCATCAATGGATGAGAATGCAAGTTGACATGGACCAAAGAGTTAATCAATGGCTCTCATTGATTCAGAGAAGTATACTTCCTAAAAATTAGGAAGTTGTTACAAAGTATTCCATTTTTGAGTTCAAATGGAAGAATATTCCAAGAGAATATTCCCTTGCAAGTGGGAGGGTGAGGGAAAATTAGCAAATTAGATAATTAAAACAAAGCTTTAATTATGCAAGTTGAGTTAAATGAGGATGCTCATTAAATTATTTACTTATTTAATAAAAGAGGGTCAAATGATATTTAATTCACTAATTAAGATTATTTAATTAAATGAGAGGACATAAGCAATTTAATCAAGTAATTCACATTACCTAATTAAATAAGATGAAAATTAGTGTGAAAGGGGGTGAATTAGCCAAATAATAGTGATCATTTGATTAGCAGGAGAAATTGATGCATTTAATTAAACAACTAGGATCATTTAATTAAACTGTCGAAAAGGAGGTGAATTTAGGATGAAATGGTGTTAGTAATCAGATTCAAGTGTGTAATATCAATCAAGACTAAAATTGTCTACACATTGTAAACCACATCCAATATACATTTTGTTTACTCCATGAGTAGTTACCCATATCCAACCTCAAAGCTCTCCATTTTACATTTCCTCCTCTCACACATACCCTTCTAACTATCTTGTTGCTTGACAGCTTTGTCATTGCAAGTTGTCTTCCCAACTCATACCTAGATGCCCCAATCAAAATCTAAGATTTAAAATTTCAATTCAAAAATCTTATATTGAGACATTTGATATATCCACATGTAAACACTTTGGAATATTTACATAATATTTAAAGGGTAAACATGGGACTTACTTTCACTTCTTTCTCATTGCTTCTTCTTTCCTCCCATTGCAAGTCTCTTGTACATAGAATCTTGTGAGATACCTACATCCATGCAGTATTAAGTCTCATATTTGCATCCATTACTGAAAAAACTAATGAGCGAAAAAAATTCAACCGAAGAAAGCAGAATCAACTAAAAAAAAAAAACTAAAAATGGGGAAAGAGGCAATTAAGGAAGAAGTCTTACCCAAGAAATCAAACAAACAGTGCAAGCGAGTGTATTTGGAAATAGGGCTATGTAAGGTTTGTGTTTTTATTGTTCAAATATCTTTCTACATTGTGGGTTCTTTTTTTTGTTTAGACATGCGTGCAATTCCTCTTGGTATAAGATTGATGTGATACATGCTTTCTATGTTCTTTATATTCTATTGATTAGTTTTGTTATACAATTCATAGTTTTTGAGTCATAATTTCTACAAGGAGCATTTTTGGAGTTAAACTTGCATCTTCGAGAAGGTGACTAGATCAATTCATGAACTGTTGAAACTTTGTGATCTTAAATATGAACTAATTGTAAGGATCAATAGGTACAAAAATTTCTCTGATTTTGTTGACTTCCATAATTGACCTTCCACAACTCTTCTATTGTTTCCTTCGAATCAACACTAATTTCCTTAACCGACCTTCCACAATTCTTCTAAGGTGTGTAGATACTCACATTCACACTAAAATCACCTCTGAGCCCAATTTTCGTTCTAGGAAATGTCTTTATTAATAGTCTCTCAATTAACTACAACCAAAAAATAAAATTCTTTCATTAATTATTTAAGTGAATTTTATATTTAATTATAAATGTAATTATAGATGTTTATTGTAAAAATAAGAGAAAATTACAAGAATCGCCAAGCAAAGGACCCTTCCTTTCATTGATTGGCCAAAAGACTATCATAGGCCATATTAGTATAATAGTTAAACAAACTATTCAAGAATTTTTTCACACAATAAATTAAGACTTTCTAAAAATTGACCTAATGTTGGCCCGTGAGTAAAGCATACACAAACTGTATAGGAATTTAAAGGTCCTTGTATTCTTCTCTCTAATGTGTCATCTACAAATTTTGGTCTTTATTTTTCTTTTCTAATAGGGACATGCACAAATATAAGTGAAATTTGAAGCCACCAAAAACATAGTAGCACTCCATTTACACAAAATTAGCACACTCTGGCAAAAGTGTAAATGGAATTTGGTTGTCCAGCCATGAAATGGGAAAAGAAGAGCGAAAACCAGGGAAATAAAAAGATAATGTAATATTCTATAAAAATAGACAAAAAACTAATTTTGTTATATCAGGCCAAATGTCTTGTATAGTACTATAGATATTAAAATAAATAGAGTACATAAAATATACCAAATATACAAAATAGAGTTTGTTATTTTACTTGTAACTAAAAAGAGCCCATTTAAAAAAAGGCATGGTTTTAGAATAGTAGTCTATGTCATCATAAAATAGTAGTCTATGCCATCATGAAAAACAATTTACTATTTCAAGGACAACCTGGTAGTTTTACGCCGATCCTCATTATGGTATAAATTGAAGGTAAACATAAAGACAACCTAGTATTTGTCCCTCTTCTCAATGCCATCTACTGTGGTGTATAGTGCATAGATTTTCTTGGAAGGAGCACAACCTCTCCATCCCTTTTGAACATGATTGTATTCACTTTTTTCGGTTATAGGACATAATAACCTGGACAAAATAACCCTAGACAGAATAACCTGATCACAATAACCCAAGGACAAAATAACCCAGGGTCATAATAACCCAAGCCAAAATAACCCGTGGTCAAAATAACCAATGGACATAATATCCCCATAAGAATATAGAGAAAGGAAAACAAAATTTATAAATTACCACGGGTTATTCTATCCATGGGTTATTTTGACCACGGGTTATTCTGTCCATGGGTTATTTTGTCCTTGGGTTATTATGACGAGGTTATTGTGTCTAGGGTTATTTTGGCTGGGTTACTATGTTTGGATACCCTTTTTTCTCCTTGGTGTTATGCTTAGCTACAATGAAGTTTAATGGACAAAGAGAAGCCAAAAATTTTAAACAAAAAGGGTGATGATGAGAATCTTGTTGCCAAACAAAACATTAAGAATGTAAACAATACCTAGAGTGCGATGTATTAGATGGATCATTTAAAGACAAGACTTGATAGATGATTGTTACATGTGATGTGCATAAAATCATATATTCATATATCCAACAGGTTTACAATTCAATGATAATGCTTTATTCTCATATTATCTTCTTCATTATTCTCTTTGTATCACTCAAATATCTTTCACTTTTCTCTCTCTAATCTAGATGCTAAATACCTTTTATTTTAATTCTTTTTATAGTGTTTAGTATTATCTCTTTCTTTATGATATTGATTCCCTTTATACTTTATTTAAGCATATTATAGTGAGTTTAAGACTATTTGAGTGCTACATAACACATATTCATATTATCTTTTTTTAAATTATTTTATGGATGGAAGATCTTAATACAATTACATATCAATAAATGATATATGTTTATGTTATGTTTGACTCATGGTTTTCTCCTTACATATACTCATTTTATCCCCTTTATATATTTTCCCATATTCCTTATTAGTCATTTATCCATCCCTATTATATAAAGACCTTTTATTCGTGTAATTAATATTTAACAAGAATGTATTTATATTTACATATGTTTCACTTAAGTAGAGAAATTGCGTTTCCCCCACCATGTCTATTTCCTTATTCACTACCTATATAATCTTTTAATTCACTCATGTTAGGAAATGGCTAAACATACTTATATTCATGATATCATTCAACTATCTAGCAGAGATACATTGAAAAGTATGCAAAGCCCCTTCATCCCAATGGATGCAAAAGCCATGGTAGCAAAGTCATGTTCATCTTGAGATAAATCATAATGCCTTGGAACTGACATCCAAAATCTCACCTTAACTATCACAAAGATTTGTGATGAAATTGTACATAAATTCAAACTTGTATGCTAAACAATGCCTCTTGTGGAAGATTTGGGTATTGAAAATATTCAAGAGATATTATCATCGTTCCAAGACAATTGCATTAAATTTGAGGGGTTGTGCACTGTCCTTAGGGAACTATATTATGGTCACCACTATAAAAATGATAGAACCCCCTTTATCATCCATGCATATGAAATATACTTGCAAAATATGTGATCACTTAAACTTCTTACTATGTAACCCGTCTACACCTATCTATGTGTATAATCTTAAGTGACTAGAGAGGCTTCTATTTCGATGTTGTGTAACCTATGTATAGATATCCATGTAAATTTTATCTACAATAAATAAATAATACTCTTTCTAAAGTACTTGATCTTCACATTAAGAGTTTCATATACTATTACTTTAATGTTATGATGTGATACTTGCAAAAACACAAAGATAGTATACCCTAATTTCCTAACTTGTTATTGTATATGTGTTTCTTATAAAATAAAGTAAATTGTAAAAGACTTGGAAACACTGAATATTAAATAGAATTACACCACACTAAAAAAATATTTTACACTTGATATTAGAGTTCATGATATGTAGTTGAACTAACGTGGATTTAAAAATAATCTTATATTCAACAATTTTATCATAGTTTCAATTTTTAACCTTAGTTGTTTTTTCATAATTATTTATTTTCAAACGCAATTATCCCACACAATGCAATTATTTGTCTGCTATCTTTAGTAGAATAATTAGTGGCCTTCGATGTTTATTTATTCTTACAAAAAAAACCTTTAAAAAATAAACATTCGTAGGAGAAAATATTCTTATTTTAATTTTATTTTTTTTATGCACGTGTTTTAACAATTAGCCTACCAAAATCTTTATCCTATATCAAACAAAATACTAACAAACCCCATGTAATTTGAACTTACCACAAACATGTTCTTTTACATTCTTTTATTACAACATATTTTTCCATTGTTTTTTCATCCCCAAAAACTCAAATACTACTTCCTTACATATGTCACCTTTACAATTTTACTTTTTGTATATATGTATTTTACTGAAAACTACCTCTAATACATTCAAAATAATATGCCATAAGAATTGTCCTCTACATCCCTATTCTAACTTTAAATAACCTCTTATAATGTGTTTCTTTTTTAAAATTTTATTTTTCATTTCTACATTACGAAAGGTCTTAAACATCTACAAAAAAAATGATATGCCAATATAACTAAAAAGTAACAACCTTATTGCTCAACCTATTTTTTGCTTGTCCCAAATACTATTTTTTACAATACCTAATTATCATATCTTAAATAGCTCACAAGAAAGGTTCTACCACTCAGTTTTAACTACATGATGACAATATTACATTTTGCAATACCTAATTAGCATATTTTCAACTTGCTCGCAGGCCACTTTCTTCCATATACTTTCAACTTCATGATGACAATGTTAACTACAAATACCATTGTCAATATTCTTGCAGGTATTCCTAGTCTAGAGCCTTTTTTACAAGTTACATCTATTGACTTCATTCAACAACCTCATTCTATAATTGTCAAATATTAGATACAACTCTATGATGGTATGCACACATATCTTGCTCTACTACCTGACCAATTAAATGATCTTGTTTTAGAGGAGGCTTTAGTCAAAGGTTCTATTGTGCACCTAAAATAATATAGTTGCAATAATTTCCATAAATTCATGTATGTCCATACTTGCCTGATATTGTTTAGTACTTATCATTTATGCATCTACATCTCCTTCATAAATCATTTATCTCCTTTCACTACGGGGATATTGTAATTGATAGCTTGGAAATGATTTCAAACAATGCATCAATAGTGAAACTCCAACTTCTCCCTTTCAAGCTACATGCTATCTACCCTAAAGTAGTTCTCAAGACCCATTGGTCACTTCTCAAGCTTGAATTTTTTGCTCGAAGAAGTCAGATGCTTAATGCAACAACACAATATGACCCCTTCTAAACCAATTCACATTAAAACATCGACCCCATACCACGTCCATACTTGTATTATATTGTTTAGTACTTATCATTTATACATCTACATCTCCTTCATAAATCATTTATCTCCTTTCATTGCAAGGATATCGTAATTGATAGCTTGGAAATGATTTCAAATAATGCATGAATAGTTGGAACTCCAACTTCTCCCTTTCAAGCTACATGTTATCTACCCTCAAGTAGCTCTCAAGACCCATTGGTCACTTCTCAAGCTAGAAAATTTTTACCTGAAGAAGCAACATGCTCAATGCAACAACACAATACAATCCCTTGTAAACCAATTCACATTAAAAAATTGACCCTATACCATAAGCATTGGTCTATCGAGGGTCGTTCCTTGACAAAAACTCCAATTCATGAGTTTAAAAATGTTGGTCATGATGGGAAAGTTTTTGGGTTTGATTTCATAGACAAAGTAGGCTCTGAAATACATGTTACTTGTTTCAATGAACTTGTTGATGAGTTCTACGATGTTATACACTCTAATAGTCTTTATGTCATTTCAAATGGTCACATTAAAGTCATCAACATAAAATATAGTAGCTACACAAACCCTTTTGAAATATCCATCCATAACTCATCAACCATAACTCCATCCACATGTGTAGACTCCACCATACCCACACATAGATTTTATATCAAGAGAATAGACTCACTAACGTCATTGCCTATAAATTCCCTTGTAGATGTCATTGGCATAATTTTATCTATCTCCCCTGCATCAACCATACGTAAAAGAGATGGCATTGAAACAATAAAGTGTACTGCTACAATCATAGACATGTCAAGTCATACCATTGATGTTACACTTAGGGGCCGTCATTGTTGAATTGATGTGAAACAAATCTCTGATTTGTTCCTATAGCCAAACCCTCCAATTATTTTGATAAAATGTGGATGTATAACCTCCTGGTATGGAAAATCTATTGATACTATCTTTCCAACTATAATTATAATAAATCCCAACTTGGTAGAAGCCTCAACATTACAAACATGGTATGTCACTCTAGGGATTGCCCAACCCTACCTTTCCCTATCAAAGAATCATCTTTCCCCCCAACATGTTTCAAAACCCAATTGATATTTCATGTATTGTAAATACAATATTTCTTGAGAAAAAACAATGTTTGTGTAAAGGAACTATCACAAAAATCCACTTAGACAACTTCTATTAGCTTTCTTGCCCTCTATTAGTGGAAAATAAAAAATGAGAAAAAAGTCTTACAAATTTCCTCCAATACTTTTAAATGCCCAAAGTGTTCTTCTGATCTCTACTAATGTGATTTTAGATACATGCTCAAAATGGACAAGTGCAAGATGTTACAAGTGAACTTATTAATGTTATTGCATTTGAAGGACTAGCCACTACCTTGTTGGGTGTTCTCACAAAAGATTTTCAGCTTCTACTAGCAAAGCCTAATGTTGTTAAACACATTTTAGACAATATCGATTGCCAATTTCTACTTGCTCTCACCATCAAAATGATTCCATTTGGTGGGCATGAAACACAAAGAACTATTACTACAACTATTAAGTGTGTTTAAATTTTATATATAACTCTCCACATTCACAATCTTATATTCATTTGCATATCTTCTAAAATATATTATGTACATTTAATTTCCATATGTGTAAAGACGATTAACCTCAAACAATCATATATATGTATGTATATCAAAATATGTTGAGTTATTTTGCTATATGTCAAGCTTTATTTCCACATCATGTTATTTCTTAAGATCTCTATAATTTTTTTACATGATATTTCAAATTATGTTACACATTTACTTACATTGAATGTCTATATATGTTTTATATTTTTTCTTTGTGCAAAGTTTAATTTCCAATTCTATTATGTTGCACCTTTATGTAAATTGACACCCAAAAAAACCTTGGAAATACTTATTTGCATTCATTTACCATGCTTCAAATTGTTATTTATTATTATATATTATAGAATATCATTCACAAATATTATTTAATGGAACTACAAAATGAAAGGATACAAGGTAAATGTGCTCGTCAAAATCAACTGCAACGTACTTGTTACCATGCAAGGAAATATGACATCAATAAAAGAAGACAAGAAAACCAAAACATCCTCCTTGATGGAGCCTTCACATATACACTCCCTTCTTCCACTAACCCCTCCCACCTACATACATTCACACTTGAATTTTTAAGGAAGCTAAGGTAGTGGAACAACTTCCTACACTAATCTTGAGAGGAGAATAATGCAAAAAATTTACAGATCTTTAACAGTTACAAAAATGTAAACAAAAATAGACATAAATATCATGCATACAAAAACACAGTGATTTACATGGGGAAAACCCTTTCAAGAGAAAAAACCCAAACTTCAAAAGTTGCCCAATATATTATTCAAAAATCACAAAGATTACAATACATTTGTAGAGCAATCTTCTCATAGGAGTATCACCACTCAGAGATCTAGAGACAACACAGTCATTATCAGACTCTCATAATACCTCGCAATACACAACTGTAATACAATGCCCTCATAAAAATAGGGTTACCTTCTAGGGCAAGTCAAGCTAATAAAATATCAATCGTTAGATATGAGACATAATGATGAACGGTCCAGATTTACAATAATAAAATATAAATAAAATTTTCCTTTCAGGGGCGCTGCCCCCAAGCCCCCACCAGGGCACACTGCTTCTAGACCCCAATCATGGGGATGATCCCCAAACCCCTCGTGGGGGATCCCCATACCCCGTGGAGTGAATGAATAGTACCTTATGTATCAACAATACCTTATGTAATTGCAAGGTTGAGACACATTTTCTCAACAAAATTGCAACATACAGTTCAACTACATTCATTTTCCCAAATCCATCCACCTCCAATTTTTTCTGATTTTTTTTGCACTGCTAGAAATACCTTCCATTCAAAGTTGGATAGACTTTCAAATATATCAACATGTTTAGTCTGTATAGAAAAATATCCAAGAATTAAAAGAAGGCAATCACATGGACTCTCTACTTGTTACAAATGCGCATCTGAAAAAAATGGCCATCACTTCTCCAAATGGAATAACATGGACCCTGGAGAGAAACCTTTATGCTTGTAAAAACTAACTCAAGTTGAAAAGATGTTGATAGCAAGGGTCTGCCTAGTCCTTCAAGTTACCAATGCAAAAGGGGGCTAGCTAAAATTTAGTGGCCACGCTATTTTCCTCAGGATATTTCTATAATTGCAACCCACTTTCTTAAGCATATAGATGAATTAGATATATTATTAGTAAACAAACAAAACATCAGGCAAAAAAAAATAGCTTCTATATCAGTAGAGGATGTGTACACGAGGAAAGTTACAATATAAAATCTTTAATGACCCATACTATAAAGCTATAAATTAGATGAGGTTGCATTATCATGTTTACCCCATGCCTCCACTGACATTTTAGACCTTCTATATGCAACAACCATAAATATTGATCCCATAGACACAAGCTTCATGCATACAAATGAACTGCAGATGATGACCCATTGCAAGAAAACATGCAAACTGCAACCTCATTTATGGCTAACCTTCTACCTACACATAGATAAATTGAAGAGTTGCACTCTTTATTTCAACTAGGGCAAGGTTGTCAACCTCCATCTATAGAATAGCCACCCATTTAAATTCCATCTCTCATAAATGAATACAGCATCGAAGAATTGTGTGTAATGGCATTCCCCACTTTTTTTCTAAAAGCCGCAACCACATTCAAACAACAACATATGAGGGAAGTTAAATTACATGAATATTCTCTCCATCTTCTAAGGTACCGTGATAATAGGTTTAGCTAGCAGCCATATTTTAGGTACTTCATACTAAATATTCTTATGCATCATAGTAGCCAATCCACAACATCTATATTTATCCATAAACAAATGGATACATGTCTACCAACAATAATTTATGACCTTCGCCAAAGATTAAAGGACTTTCCTGATGACAAGATTGTTGAACAACTCATGCAATTTGGATCATTAATCTGTGGAACACTCCCATTTTGAAACCGTTGTAGGGGGGATTTTTGATATGGTCATACAAATTATTTTCCCAACACTATTCTTTACACTAAGTTCAACAGATACAAAATGGCCAAACTTGCATAGAATAATGCCATCTACTACACCTACAAATCCACAAGCAACTTCTAGATGGAGGATAAAAAATATAGCTCAAAATCCACACCTTGCCGCACTCTACATGCACCATAGATTTAATGCATTTCGTGAAGAGGTCTTGGAAAAAATTCTTGGTGCAACTAACTATTGGTATAGGTATATTCTTGCTAATCTCATAAATTTACCTTTCATACCATTATTATTGATTCTTAAACAAAAGCTTTCACTAGACATGAATGGCAACATAGAGGCTATGCACACATATATGGTTTCCTTTGGCTCCAAGAAGCACCTGATATTAGAAAACTATAATTTAATAACCTTAAATCAGTACAAAATGTACTTGAATACATTAATAGGTATGTCTATGCATGGAACCCACAAACCCTTTATTTGAGGAACCAAACATTTCATCAATCTATTCTTGATGACCCATGTTTAATGAACACAAGAACGATTATGCCAAACAATCCTTCCATCGACTACACTAAACTACTCAATTGTGTTCAATGCCATACAAAGTGTACCTTGCTAACATGCCTTAGGAGAAAAGGACCATCCCTTCTATGTCGTTATAAATCCCCTTGGAGCATGCAAGATAGATCAAGTCTTGCAACATATGAGAATGGCCAACCTAAATACACCTCAGCTCATAATGATGATCGTTTGAATCTTCACAACCTGTTTATCCTCTCTATTTGGAGGACCAATACAAATTTCCAACCTGTTCTCTCAATTGATGTAGTGCTCAAATATATTGTAAAATATGCAAATAAAAGCTGAAAACAAATTAGAAACATATCACACCATTCTTTCTTACATTTCAACCAATATTGAGTCTAGCAATCCAACCCCAATATCTTTTTGGAAAATGCTTGTTGAAAGCCTTATGGATCATGATATTGGTGCCCAAGAGAGTTTCCACTTCTTCTTCTTCTTCTTTAATTTTCACTCTCCCTATCTAGCAAGAAATGTGTTTCTTTGAATGTAAATGAAAGAAACTTTCAGTGTGCTTCAATCTCCTCCAAATCCACAACCACATCCTCAACCTAAATTGATTCTTACATGGCTTGCCCAATAAATTTAGAGTCTATGCCACTTATTGAAGTGACTCAAAAATGGACCTTTAAAGTAGCTTGAAAGCACAACCAATGGAAAGAGTGTTCCACATAAGCTATTATTCGTGTATCCCCATGCTTCACAACCATCCCTACAAAAGATGACAAATGCTTTGAAGCATTATGTTGGAGTGAACTACTACTATACAAGCCATTTCACGACATTGATAATGATTTTGTGCCGTCAACCAATCAAATTATAGAATAATGGGAGATGTTTGCATGCAGTTATCATCCTAGCATGTGCGATGTACACCAACAAAACCTATTGAAGAACCCAATGCCAACACTCCTTCCAGTGAGGAAGTTGTAATGCAATAAGAAAAGCCCAACAAAATGGTAAGTCTTGTCAAGCATATATCCAAGCCTTCCTTTTCACTTTGAAGAACTAGACATGCTCGACCACCATGACATAGACTTGCACCATGATTGGGGATCTTCCCACTTCAATCCACTCTAACAATTTTTTTGTTACTACATTCATAAAATCCAACCGTCCAACATTTAAAGTCCACCATATTCCCAATCACCATACCCATGATGACCTTTTTGTTCAGCAACAAAAAGCATTTGATATAGTTTTATCACGTCTACATATGAATACTTTGCAACCACCTCTAAAAATAATTGTTCAAGGAACTGTTGGAACAAGTAAGTCACACCTGATAACAACCATCAAATCCACACTCATGAGTTCAACCCCATATGGATAATCACCATTACTACTTGCACCTACAGGTGTAGTAGCATTCAACATGGAAGCATCAAAAATCTACTCTACCCTTCGAATACCTATCAAAGATATGGACCCCCTACAATGGTCCAAACACTTACAACCTCCCAAGAAATAATGTACTTAATTCGCTACATCCTTATAGATGAAATGAGCTTCATCTATAAACAAATCCCATTTGGAGGATGCTCTATCATGCTCTTCAATGACCTAGGCCAACTTCCACCACTCAAGGACATCCCTATGTATGTTTTGATCTCTTACAACGACACTTTATGGCACAACTTCACAAAATTTAGCACATTGAACAAAATATTTTGTCAAATCAGTGAGAAGCCTGCACAAATCATTTTTCGCTCTCTCCTCTCCAATTTATGAAATGCAGAACCTACAATTGAAGATTGGAAATTTCTAATGTCACGCTCAAGCTCATTACCAACCTCTATAGAGCAATCTACTTTCTTATCTTCCATACATCTCTTTGCAACAAATGAAATGGTCTCACTACATAATCAGGTATGTTGTTATCTTTAGCCATGCATGTTGCCTTGTCATCTGCAGAGCAACATAGGGGGCCACCATGCTCAAATCCAGAAAAAGGACAACTTCAATCTAAGATCCTTTTGTGTGTTGAGAAAAAGGTAATGTTATGTTTAAATTTATAGGTGGAAATAGGCCTTGTGAATGGTGCACTTGGACAACTCAAATCAATTATATGCAAGGATGGCAAAAATCCACCTCTACTTCCCTTATTCACTGCTGTTCAATTGAAACATTATGTAGGCCATGTTTGGGATCACAATAACCAAAAAAATGTCCCTATAACCCCTTTGATTCATGGTATTTGTCATCAAATCCCACTCAAAATGGTTGGGCATTAGCAATACACAAATCACAAATCCTTACACTTGATAAGGCAACAATCGACTTCAACACTGTAGAGTAGTAAGGTCTAACATTCATAGCTATTTCAAGAGTTTGTGAACTTGCAAGCCTACGCATAAAACTGACCTTCACATTTTAAAGATATGCACACATGCAACAAAGCCCATATGTTGCTCGTCAGAAACAAGAGGAGTGCCTATTGGCATTATCACATGCAAACTCTTGAACGAACAATAGAAGTTACAAGAACTCTAGGTTCGTTCCTTCATCTATGTTTTTAAATTGCAGACAATTATGTTCATAGTGTGCTTTGTTAAAAGCAAACAATGTCTCCATTCATTACTCCTAATTGTTCCTTTGAATTATCATATGCATATATATTGAAAATGAATATGTATTTTTTATTTATTGTAAAATATATTAATAGATTTAATCCATTATTGCTAACTTCTATCAAATGTGATTAGATATTGAAATTGTCAACTTCTTAAGAATTACTAAAGAAATCATTTCCAACAAACTCGTCCTCTTTCTTGTCTTGCTTTTTCAATTTTTTGTATTCCTTAACTTTAATATATAATGAATGTTTGAATTAAAAAAAAAAAATCTATTTCCATCAAGTAAAATTTCCAATCACTCATCCTAGAAAATGTGTTTAATTTTTTTTTAGTTTCACAACCAAATGTATCGTAATATACTCGTCTTTCTTTTCAGTTCATAGGCCAACAAAAGATTTAATGACCGTTAAGCATTGTTTTGATGGTTATAGTAAGGATGCTATAACTGCTTTTGTCACATGACAAAAAAATGACATAGTTAATTGTCATTTAAACATGCTTTATATTGAATACTTGTTCAATAAGTGTTTTGTTATTATCCTATTTATAGAATCTGCAAATTTTAACTTATGCAAATTATTCTATACATTACATGTTTTTCAATCGTAATTGAATAATAAAATTTCTACATACTTTTTTTTTCATACAATAGGGGTGTCCCCGCGACCCACCCCAGTGGTCCAGTAATCCATATCTTGGGTACCTGGAGCGAGCTAGGGTGAGACTAGTCCCCTACGGGTGAGATCCCCCACCTGCAAGAAGTTGCACCTCTTAAACTCGGGAGTGGAGTTGAACACAAGACCAATGGGGAGCAAACCCACTGCCTAAGCCAACTCTACTACCCGTCCGGACTAAATTTCTACATACTTATTTTCTTTACTATATGTATTTCATACATTCATTCTTCCCTCACCATCAATTGTTTGCAATATCACTTTTATATATATATAAACCTTTCTTCTAATATAATTTTTTTTTCTTCAAATACAATGTTCCACCAACATTTTCCCTTCTTTAGCTCACCTAAGTGCGATTGCTAGTTAAAATAATGAAAGAAAAGGAGCATGCATTTAAACACTTGAAACCGAATCTTGCTTGTCCTTCATGCAAATCCTTGAGTTGGAATATGGATAGCTCCCTCAAGCCACGTCACATTATTCTCTATTAAAGTGTAGATAAACGTCTATTGTCATAAAAGGGAAGCCCATAAATTTAGGCGTAGGCAACATCCACCGACAAATAGTATTTGGGAGAAAGGGAATTAAAAAATCACATGTGCCATCTCTAGGAATAAATAAGCGCTACTTTAAACCTTTCTACTTTTTTCATGTCAATAAATTCTCTACGACTTATATATTCATAAATAAGGTCGTGCGGCGTGCCTATGTAACACATAACCTAACCCTGGTTCAAATCAAAGTCATTGCGGACATGTCTATGGATTGAGGCTTTTTACATGTATTTATAATGAATTATTTCCACTTAATATATATTAGCACTTGTATTTTTTAAGGATGTAAGGGATGCGTCGACATGGTAGTATAGATTTTTTTATCAGTGGAGAGAATAAATGTTTTTTGACGATCATTAAGTTGTTTCACAGCGTGAAACAAGTTTGGGGAAACTTGTGGACTTGCAAGTCCACTTATAAAAAGCCTATTGACTAATTAAACATTATACAATGTGATTTAAAATGCTGATATAAAAATTGTTATATCTAATAATACGAATACTATTGAATAAATTTATAAATATGAATTGTGAATTATTGTACAATAATTTAATTATGTACAAAATGTATTGTTTTAATTAAAAATTATCTTAATTTAGATCTAATTAAAAATATTTTAATTAATTATAAATAAATGAAATTTATAGCAAAAATTATGGATTATTGATATAACATTTCATATATGTTCTCTTTCTCAAGGAACATGTTTTTAAGGTGAGGAGGGATGGCCTAGTTGCAATAAAGTTTGTGAGCCCTCATGTTCAAAGTTTTCCATTGATTAAAAGCTAATTTGATTATGTATTGGAAAGGGGAGGTGGGTTGCTTTAGATTTTGTTCCTTTTGTTAGAAGAGATTATTTTGGGTTCTCTTGTTAGTACAATTATATAGTTGCATTTTATATTTACATTTATTTGGTTGATCTATTGTGTTGACTTAGGTGAATTAAGAGATCTAAGAGCACATTTCAACTCCCTTGATAGATAGGAATTTTTGCCACCTCTACTCATTCATCTTCTTGATTATTGGTAATTAAGTGTGACCTCTCCCTTATCAAGATGCATTCACTTGATACCTCTACTCCTACATGTTGAGTTAGTCCTCTAGTTCACTACTCCTCTAGAATGCTTCATGACTTTTTTGCATGCCCAAAGCATATATCTTATAGTCTTTTTATTTTTCTTTATACGCCTTGAATACAAATATGGGAATGATGGTATTATCATCTCATTTACATGTGAATAGTTGCATCTTGTTATTTTTTTATAGCATGTTCTTTATTTAATCTAACATGGTATCAAAGTTTGACAAATTAGGTGACATTTGATTTCAAATTTGGGATAGTAATTATATTCTTTAACTTGGGGTTTACAATCTTGTAAATTAGATGTTTTTAGATCACTTATAATAAGAGGCCTTAGGAGACAAAAAAAATACTATTTCATTGCATTTGATAGGATCAAATTAGTTAGGATAAAATTTTATTTCATCCTTATTGGACACTATGAAGTCAGTTTAGCAAGGATGTACCTACATAGTTTGAATTTGCTTTTTGCAAGTAGCTTGGTTTTCATAGCACTTTCTCACAAAAAGGATCTCACCATTATGTTTGAAGGAGCCCAAAAAGCCCAAAATTTATAGATCGAATATCAAATCATTGAAATCAGAGAAGTTGTGGTAAAGGCAAAAAAAATTATTTCAATCATGTAACCTAGAGTCATGTGGTCTACCTACATAGGCTAATGCAAGTCTACAAAATTGTATTGTGGATCATTTCTTTTTACACAATTTTTGGATATTTTTATATTTTAAAAATAAAATTACTTATATAGTGTTGTTAATTGTTGTGTTGAAAAAGGATACCTTGTACCTTTATAATCATACTAGATAAGCAGTGCCCTATATAAGAGGGTATAAACAATTACCCACCTAGCAAGTCACCCCATGACCCCCAATCAACAATAAAAGCCTATATCAGCCAAAAACCACCATCTCCACTACTTAATTGGCTCATACCACCTATTTTTGCTACTTTTCCACCACCATTGATGCTCCACTCATCTGCCACCATGTGACCATTGTAGCTCTCCTACAATTCCACTTGTACCCCACCTCTACTCTAACAATTTGTTGCCCACTAACCACCACAACAATACTCCAACATTTCCTTTGCAAGTGACTTAGCTATCCCACCACCCAAGCACTACTACTCCACCATCTAGCAATAAACCCCCATCTCCATTACATTTTTCACTTTGGAAGGCCAACTTTAGAGACCTGTAATTTGCTCATATATTTGAGTAATTCATTATAATATGATATTTTTTTTACTCGCAATGCCTAATTTTTTCAGAATTCTCAATTTCTTAAGAATTAAATTAGCTTGTTTCATTTTTGCAACTTCAAATGTTCATAACTTTCGTATATGGAATCCTATCAAGCAACCATTTTTTTAAAGGGTTTCTATACACTAACAATGGTGATATTTGTTTGATCTTGTTTTGTATTAATTATTATTTTAGTTTTGTATCCCTCTTGAAATTATAAAACCAACTAGCAAACAAAATAACCATTGTAAATAAATTAATTTATAAAGTCCCACAATTTATACTTTATAAGGGTTATTTAATTGAACTAATTTGGGGGGTGTTAATGCTACTACACTCAACTTATAAAGTTCCATCACATATACTTGTCTTGGGGGTATTACACATGAATATATCATAGCAACGAACTAAAATTAAGTTCTAAATTTGTTGGGGAAACTATTTAAGTCAATAATGGGTATATCAATCCATCCTTCTATCATAACCTTACAAATAGGGAACTATGAGTCCTAGTGAGGCAACATACTGAAGCTCTACATATGGATTCACCTACTGCCCCATTTGTATGGCTTGTTTTTGAACTAAATGGTCATTGGTGGAGTCAAGTATGGGCTACTAGAAATGATTAAATGTACCAAGATTAATCAATCTTAGTATTGGAAACTAGATTATGTGGTCCCTTTCACACATTGAGTTCCCTTACACTCTTTGGACCATAATTTGGAAAAAGCATAGATATCCTAATGAAGCTCCATTCCTACAAAAATCCTACTATGGATGATCTTCTAATCCTTGATGATTATATGAATTCTCCATATGATGATGACATAAAAGAGGAGCTCACTTATTGAGAATGTCATAAAAATTATAATAAAAAATAAACCAACATTTAAGACTTTACCTATACTGTAATTTACTACATTTACTTTTGATATTTAACATTAATTATTTTACAATATAATAACCCACAATACACATATATATCATCTACTAAATCTAGCCTAAAAATATATATCCTATTAATTTAGCCCAAGTCACCCCTAATAAAAAGTTTGTTCACCTTTACACTAATATACTAATTAAATTAAAGAGGAAGCCACTAGGTAATTACGCCGAAGGTGTCTCCATGCTCAGCTTTTGCAACCCCTTTTTAGATGAACGATACAGATTGCCGAACAAAGTGATGCAAGACGAATCTTAGACGTTCATCATTTTCGCCAATTTTTTCGGCCGTTTTGGCCCCTTTTCGCGACAATGTCTATTGGGCCCCTAGGATGCACCCATTATCCTCATGCATGATGTATATAACGCCAATTTGTTACTCAAGCATTGTCCCTAAAACACCCTCATCGCAGTTCATTTATTGGGTTCAGTTAAAGTTGCCGAGAATGAATGGGTTTAGTGTTTTTCCTCTTTGTTGTTAATAAATATGGGCTATCTTTATGGTTTACTTACACCGATTTTTAAATCCCACCTAAATTTGAGTTTTGATGATGCGGGCACTTTCGGAAGCTGCATATTATCCGGCTATTTTTTTTTTGGCTATGAATTGTTTAAAAAAGAGGTCGTGCTATGTGAGAAATTTATAAAGCATGCATTTTATTTATTTTTTGGAATTATTTTGACTTGGTTTAAATTTTTTAATTCATATGAAATTTTTATAATAAAATTTTTATTTGTATTCAACATATTTATTTTAGATTATATATTTTACATTTTTTTATTCACTTAAAATATGAAATATAAAATATAAATTTAATTATATATATGATTTAATGAAAATATTAAAAATAAACTTAATTTAAAAGTTAAGGTAAATATAAAATGTAGCATTTAAAATTTAAGATTTAATAAAAAGATTTAAAAAAATTATTGAATTTTTAAAAGAAAATGAATATTAAAGTTTTAAAACAATCATTGACATTCAAATTTTTTTATGTAAAATACAAACTCTAAAATATATTATATAATATAAAATATAAAATATATATCTCAATAAAATCTAAATCTAAAATATATAACTCAATAAAAATATAGAATTTACAATAAATATAAAATTTAACAAAGAAAATATAATTTTAAAATATAGAATGAAATGAAGAATATAGTTAATTGTGAAATCTATAATTAATGTAAGAAAAAATTATAAAATAAACTATTGCCATTTTTATTTTTTTTGGGTAAGTGTTACAGTAGGGTGTAGCTCCCGCATATTAATACAAAGCGGAAATACAAAGGCCTTAAGATGACAATGAAGTGGCCAACCACATCAATGATGTTGATAAACCAAGCAAATCGCAGCTCATCATTGGTGTGTCATTTGACCTTCGATCTTACTCACCAAGTCTTTCAGGAACGACATCTTTTTCTAAAAGCTTGCGGAACTCAGAGCTAAAGGATCCAGAATCCAAGATTTGTGTTTCCTCCAAGTAGTTCAGTGATGACCCAACATTCGCCAAATGGTCAGCCATAGAGTTGGCCTCTCTATATATATGTGCCAAAGAGAAACAATCCAACCTATCCAGCTTATGGATGATTCGTAGCAAGTGACCCTTGAGCTTCCAATTTTGCACTATTGACAAAAATATATATTTATAAATTTAATAGAATTAAATCTAATATGGTTTAATATTGTATATGTTTTTATTCTAATATGGATTTAATTAAAAATTGATATTCTTTTGGAGGCACCTATAATATAAATAAAATAAAATAATCCTTAAATAGCTCTAAAGTAAGAAGTAAAATAACTCTTAAGTAAATAAAATAACTTAAGAGAGATAAAATAACCTAATTATAGTATTAATTGAAATTTATTTACAACTTTTTGAATTTTTTTGAATTTTATCTACTTTTTTTAAGAGAATACTTGTTAACCCATCAAAAATATATGTAATCACCATAAGTTGGTAACTATCTTGATCTAATTATATATTTTGTGTTTAAATGGATCATTAAATATACTAAAAAATATGTATTCAAAAATATGTTTAATAAATTTATAAATTTTATTTAATTGATCTAATTAATGAAAGTGATAAAAGTTAAGAATGTTTTATTTTTAACATTAAACTCAAGTATTTTGTACATCAAGTTTTAATCAAACTGATATAATGTATTAGTATATCATGTTATAAATAGAAACATATTAGTTTAGTTAAAATATATCATTAAATTATAAAGGGTAGATTCTAGTTCCATCTGGTAGAATTAAACAATTAATAATAAGTCTCTAAACAATGAAATTAAACAATAAAATAATTATTAATCAGATAACTAGATAGAGGACTTTAGTATATCCCATACTAGTTTCTTCAAGACTATTAGGCTTCCATCTCACTTAGGCATAGGGTCATGTATACAATTAGATAGCTAGATAGAGGACTATGATGCACCCCATACTAGTTTTTTTAAGAAGATGAGGTTTCTAGTTCACCTAGGCATAGCATTATGTATGCAATCAAATACTTAAGGAGAGGACAATGACGCATCCCATACTATAGTGGGGTTCATCCTCATTCCCAAAATTCATATTGGTTGAAAGTGAGATTCCCATATCCTTATAGTTTAGCCCAATCATTGCAACTCCAATCCATATTGAAGATTAAGGATGTATTCAAAAGAGAATATAAATTGTTTTACGATGGCTAGTGATATAGATTTATTATCACCAAACCTTCGAATAGTAACAACATTAAAGGCCTTTAACTATCAACCTATCCATGATAGAGTGGAGGCTATAATGTATTCCACCCTCATCAGATCAATAGAGTATAAATTGATCATAGATTGTTAGGAGAACTAACAAATATCAGATCAATTCACTTCCATGCTTCAATTGAGAGTTTCATCATCAAGACTCTTGATCAATATGTGTAATAAAAAATTTGGGATCCAAGTATTATCACATTTTAAACTTGAAGGGCAAGTTATACAATGACAACCACATTGATTCTTGGTAATTTCTAACATCTTTTAGAAAAGAAATAAAGTGATTTAACAATTTTAATTATTCTAATAATTCCAATTTAATTGATTTGAATGTGAAAGCTCATAATTAGAAAATGAAAATTAAGTAATATATAAAAAAAAAAGATAATTATTTCCTATCTGTAATATGTTTCAATATTTGAAAATTTTAAAATATTAATATTTATTCTTAGATGTATATAAATGAAAAATAATATTAAAAATAAATTTTATCTAAATATAATATATATATATATATATGAAAAATACATAAAAAAATGTCAACATTCTATTATCATATATTAGAAACTAATAACCCATGATAACCCAATCCTATGACACATAACTATGGTGTACATAATATTATTTTAATATTGTTTTATAATATCAAATGTTTGTAGCAATTTTCCAACCCGTTTGATGGGAATGGGTTACTTCACTTGCTACTTCATAAGGCCAGATCAAATGAAATACTTATATGTTGTGAGCATTCATCTAAACAAAATACTATGATTGTTTAATTTCACCCGGATTTTCCTCAAGGTCGAGGGAGTAGAGTTGGAAGGAATCTTTGAGTAGTATATGATTATTATTTAGGATCTTTGAATAGTATTTATCTAATCAATTAAAGATAATTTATAATAGAGTTTGTAAAAATTATTGAAATTTTTTCATAAAAGAAAAATCAAAATTATAAGTATGTTAAACATTTCGTGACATTAAAATCTCATTTGCCATCATCTTATCACTAAGGCAACCCAAGGAGAAGATTTGAAAAGAAATTGAAACCATAAATATTTTGAACTTAGGTTTCGCATCCTCTTATTCTTATGGACCATATTGGGAGTTGTGGGTTGTGGGTGCAAAAGAGGGCTAGCTCACTTATGTTTAAATGAGATGCATTATCGATACTAACTTATTCATATATTTAATTCAGAGGAAATGGTGAAATTATTACAACCCATACACCATAATCTGAAAAAATTTGGGATAAAGTACCTAAAATCATTTGAAAATTACAAACTAGAAATTGTATCTCATCGCTACATTTAAACATATATGTATATAGTTGTTAGCAGGTTCAAAAACCAATGCTCAGTGCCCAGCCACTCAAGTTGAAAATCTGACCATGTAAAGCTTCTAAGGGGTCAAACTCAGTTCCTCTTTGCCTCAAACTCTGGTTGACCCAAGCCAATCTCATTTTTTGCCTTCTTTCTCCAAATCTCTTAGCATTCCAGCGAGCTCCTCTCCTCCTTTGTCTATCGATAAATATTGCAAAAGCCAGTGATCAACATCTTCCTCTATTTTTGTTTTGTCTTCTCAATGGATGCATCAAGGACCAAAAAAGAGGAACCGGTTGGAAGATTATATGGTGGATTGCGAGTGGATGCAGAGATTATGATGGCATAGTGGTAATCGAGGCCACTGAAATACGCAACAATAGAGAGCATCAGAATAATTATGAAAACTTATATTCTGAGGAACTAAGATGTTGGAAGAATCAACATTCTTCTTCTGTAAAAGCCCATCTACAAACCATGTAATGCATTGCGTGGAATCTTGTTGGACGTTTGCCAATAGAATAGGAGGTGTCTGTTTCCCTCTCATCAAATGGGTATAAACATTACCATTCATTCGTCTAACAAGGCAATGCCAACAAATTTTTAATACGAGAATATGATACTATTTTTTGTTTTTATTGAGTTTGAAGGCATGGATGAAGACATTGATGAGTATAAAAAACTAAGAACCTAATCTAACAATAGCTGCAAAAGGATGAAGACAATGAGAGTGTAAAAAACTAAGAACCTATCACTGCAAAAAACAATAGATCTCTGTGAAGAACAATCAAAAGTATCTATGATTTTTAATGCCATATCAAAAGGAAACGCAGAGAGATCATACTTGTTGACCCTTTTCGCTTCCCTCCAGCTAGCAAAATAATTAGATAATCTCATCCCAAAATGCATCCAAATCCTTGAAAAATGAAGAGAGAAAGGGACATTTTCTATGAATTTCACAGCTTTTAGGAACAACTCTGATTTGCATGCGTAGATATTTTTAGTTTTTGAAGGCGGTTATTAAAAAGGTTATGAATGCATGTAAAGGTTTCAGAGCAATTATCTAGCAATGAACTGGAGTAGTCAACAGTTAACTGGTGTGGATAATAAACAACAAAAAGAGCAGGTTAGAGTTCGGTCAATGTCTCCTCTCTTAGCCTTCTGACACTGCTGTCCAAGCATGATGCATGGATGTGGGCAAGCCATGGATGTGTGGGTGTATTCTTGGGGCTGGGTAGCCACAACCCCTTTTCGCTGCTTTCCCCGCTTTCGGCTTTTTTTCTCTATTTTTGGCTTCTTTCCCCACCACTATGCAAAGTTTTCTGGCATGCGTCACTGACAATCTACAAACTCTGCTTGTTTCCTCGTATGCGTGTGCCCCATTTAACTCAAGCACTTTAAATCATTAAGATATGGTAGTGCCTATTTGGGTCCTAGGGACACTTTACGATGCTTTGCCATAATCACTATACTGATGTTAATATATAATTCTTCTATAATGTCATTTCATCAATAGCACACAATTAAGGTTCATAGAATCTCTTTGTTGCTTTTTATTTCTGGAGAGAAATATTGAGTACAATCATCTCAAAGTGTGAAGGATTGGTTTTCTATAAATAAAATTACAATTAAAAATCTAAGAGTTGATTTTTGCATAATTTAAGCTCAAATCGTTTAGGCTAAATTTTTTGAAATTAACTCTTTTGAACTAAAAATCAAATATAATATAAAAAATTCAATGCTTGGAAATAATGAATAGTTATTAACTGATATTAAGGTTATAGTGTAGAAAGCATGTTATTCTTCAGTTGTCAGTAACAATGTTGTAAAAGGCATTTTGGATGTTAAGTTTTTAAAAAGTTTGTTTAATTTAAAAATGAAGAAGGTAAATGTGGTGTTGTGAAGGTAAATGTGGTGCTATGAAGATTTTATGTGTTGTTTAACATTTTATTGTTATTCATGTTCATTTTATGATATATGTAATTTTTAAAAGTAAATTTTAACTTTTATATTAAAAATCAAAAGTGAAAAAATAAAAAATTAAATTAAATCTATTAAAATATCTATCAATTTTGATTATGTAATTTTTTAATTATCTTTTGATATCATAGATACTAGAAGTTTCATGTTTTTCATTGTAAAATACTATTAAAGTTGTTTTAAAAAAAATTAATCAATATTATAAAAAATAATAATATTAAAGATTTTTAATTGTGTTCAAAGTAATATACAATTTTAAATTATGGATTTTATTTATTTATTTATTTAATTTTAATAATGATAATATAAAGTTTTTTAAATTATATATTTATTTTCATCTTTTACTAAGTTCATTTTTACGGCTGTCAATTGCTATTCTCATTTTCAAATAAACACATTTAACAAACATTTCAGTTTTCCCTATATTGTCTTCGGCGTATCCATTGCAGCCCAAGGTACCATTGCTAGTTATAATAACATTTTTGAAACACAAAAATGTCACATATATTTGAAATATTTGTTTATCTTTAATAGAGCGGCGAATAAAAAATTTACAACATTTTACAAAGGAAAAACATCTTCGAAAAACACTCACAAGAGAAACATGAAAAAAAACCAACCATTTTAGATATCAATTAAAAATACTCAACTTGATCTTTTTAGTATTAAAAAAATAAGTTACTTTTTGGAAACTTCCTTTTCATGTCAAATCAAATGCAACTCTAGCACATGGACGTTGGCCAAAGAAATTTGGTAAAGAAATAAGTGTTATGTACTTGAGGGACGATTTATTCCGGCCATTCAAAGTATAAATCGTAGAAAATCTTATTATATTCAATTCAACTTGAGTAATTATTGTTATTATTGGCTTGTGAAGGTGGCCGGTTTTGATAGGGAAATACATAAATTTTCATTAAAAAATGTTTTCTACTACCTATTATTGGAATTAGAGTAGGTAGTATAATTTATTATGTGGATGATAGTCTATTTTAGAATGGACTTGGCTAGGCACTTCGAATTGAGTGTCTTTTTGCCTTAATTTAGGGTTTGTGAGTTTTTAGGTAAATGAAAAAATAGTGATTACAGTAAGACAAAACAAGTAGTTAAAAAGGTTGTGGTTGTGATTTTTTAGGTAATTGAAAAAGAGTGATTACGATACAACAAAATTAGTAGTTAAAAATAAGGTGGTGAATTGAAATTTTGAGAGTGATTATGTAAATGGATATTAAGTATAAAATTATTAGAATTCAAGTAGAGGGATTATATGTGTAGTAGATTATTTAGAAAAAGCAATTATATATGCAATTTATTCAATATATTAATTATATCATTTGAAAGTATAGTAGGTATAATTGTAAATATAGTAAGTATAATTCTCTTGTTTCTAATGATGGATTATTGAGTGTGATTCAAAATGTTGATTAAAAAAGGTATACATAGTTAAACCTGAATCATTCATATTATTTGTAAGTATAATCAATCTATATGATTTAGGAGTCTATGTGTTTGTAATGACAAGAGTGTTTTGTTTTCAATTCATTAATTCACTTGGAGTTTGTTGATTTGCATTTTGATTTGCTCCAATTAGTAGGCGATATCTTTATTTGTCTTAAACATTAATTGTAATTGGGAAGATAATGACATAATCCACAAAAAAATGTTAAGAGTAAAGCCCTAAAATCATAATTGCTAAATGAATGTAAGAACTAAAAAACACTATTGAACATCTAATTCTCCATAAACACAAAAGGATGGCATGTCCAATTTAATCAAAATCTATATTAATCCTCCAAATCAATCAGTTAATTAAGTAAAATCAATTAATTGATTTAGACAAATTAACCCCTATTATAATTTCTCCTAATATTTAGATCCACACTTTGTCCATTTAATTCTAGCAATTAAATCCATCTACATAGACTTGCCATCATTTGACATGTGTCCCCCCTCCTCCTATGCTCCCACATGTGTGAACATACCACCTTATCTCACTCCTCGCTCACACATACATGCATGCACTCTTGAAAGCATCTTTGACTTCTACTTCTCCCTCCCATGCTCCCACATGTGTGAGCATGCTAACCACATTCACACCTTGCTCAACATGTGTGAGCATGCTAGCTTGGAGACATGCTAAGCCTTCACATCACCCCTTGCTTATCCTCACTCCTTTGCTCACATGTGTGAGCATATCTCCCACACATGGTATCTTGCTCACATAAGTGTTAGCATACCTAACTCTTACCCCATCATGTGACACACATGACTACAACTTCAATCCATACCTCCATCTTACTCAAATCCTAACCCTCCATTCAATAATGCATCTTGGCTCTTGATTTTCCTCATGAAAAATCTATAAATTGAAGGTTTCTCATTCAATTTAGACATCTTCTAATTTCATAGCATCATTTTGTCCATTTAATCTCTCATCATATCATGCTCCTGGTTTACTAAGCAACCACATCCCACCATTGTACATCATCACAATAAGCACACCAAATGGAGCATTGGGTGAACTCCATTTATGCTCAATCAAAGGAGCAAAGAAAAATTAGCTAAAAGGTTTCATTTGTTACATTTGAATCTTTGTGTTTTCATCCTCACTTTTTTCTATCTTTAGACATTTAGCTAGTTGAACAAGTAAACATTTTAGTCTATCACCAACAAGCGATTTGCATCAAGTAGGATTTTCTAGGTAAGTATTTGAGTATATGTATTACTTTTAGATTTTGAGATTTGTACATTCAAATTGATCCAATATATGACTTAATTTGCACTTTCATTTAATGTTGAGGTAAATGATTAACTACATTTTGGGAAATAGGTGGAAATATATTTGTTTAAAAATGGGAGAACAACCATGCCAATCTTTGAAGAAGTTACATTATGTCAGAGTACATAATTTAATTGTTAAATCCAAGGAACCAAAGATTGTACAAAATTAAGAAATTGCTTGGAATTATTATTCAAGCCAAAAGTGTTCTTAGTAACTTGCCAAAGAGACCAATGCAATGAAGTGAAGTTCCATATGTTTATGATTTTTTAAGCCCATTTCTTGAACAAACTTGAACAAACAAGAAATTTGCCTAAGAAAACTTAATAACTAAAAAATTCTCCTAATATTAAATAAACTTATTTAAGATAAAATTGGAACCACATTATAATAATATTATATATAATAACTATACAAACTTTATCATAATATTACATAACACTTTTATTTAAAACTTACTAAATAATTTGAAGTTGAATTAGTAATTAACTTGAAATATTTTAAATGAGAAATATGTTTTCCTTACAAAAGACACCAGTCTTTATGTTTTATTTTAGAATCCACATAATAGTATTGTTTTACTCATATTGTTTTAGAATCCACATAATAGTATTGTTTTACCAATACGCAAAATAAATTAACTTAATTTAAACTTAAAGTTTTTCCCATCACACACAACTATTTTCTCTTAATATTGAATAAACTTATTTAAGATAAAATCAAAACTATATTATAATAATATTATTTATAATAACCATACAAACTTGATCGTAATATTACATAAAACTTACTAAATAATTTAAAATTGAATTATACAATTAATTTCAAATATTTTAAATGAAAAATATATTTTCCTTACAAAGACATGAATCTCTTTATATTTTACTTTAGAATCCACGTAATAATATTTTTTCACTCAACATAATCATACAAACTAAAATAACAAAAATAATTTAAACTTGAAGTTTCTCCATCACACACAACCATTCTTCCACTTCACCAAACCCTAAAAAAATAGTGAAGAAACCCTACAGTACAGTACACTACACTACACTACACAGTCAATGGCTTACCAGCCACTGAAAGTGGCCTTCCGTGTAAGCAGCGAAGGGCAATGGGGCCCAAAAATAAAATAATCCACAGGAATGTTCCACAGTTTGCAGATACAGTTTACGAGAAATTATTTGAAATCGCAACCGACGCAGTTAAATCCCGCTAAATAATTCGCAACGACAGCTCATAACACGAAGAAGCGAGCACACACATAATAATAATTAATGGACGACGCCAAACAGTGAGGCGACGGGCCTCCTAATCACCGTCAATTCGCCGACGGGTCACCGTCTGTCATTAATTACTGAAGCCTGTCAAAATCCCGATAAACCACTAGTAGTCTGCTTAGCATGCGCAAGCTAGTGGCCGGAAAAAATGGCAGACGGAGCTGGAAACAAGAAAAATGCTGTTGAATTCTGAACCAGTCAAATTGCGGTTTTACCAGATTTAAGCAGACTTCGTAAGTTTTCGTTAGATCTATCGCCACTTTTGCCGTTTCTCCGGCTGTCGGAATATCTTGTTTTGTCGCATTAATAATTCTTTTAGCTCACATGTTTTAGATTTCATCGCCGCGGAATTTGGTGTTTTTTAATAGTGTTCGTATTGAATTGCGCGGAAATTGGAATCTGCTTGGAGTTCCCCGCTGTTTGTGCAGTTTTTGTTAGTAAGTTCAGATAAATTTAGAGCTACATTGGTTGATTGTTCGTTTGGCTTTTGTATTTTGCTGCCGTATTTAGATGCCTTTATGAAATATGGCTTAAGTACGAAACAATTTTGACCGCTGAAGAGCACATTGTGCTTGATATCTTGACTTGCAGTGTCCGTGGTAGGTGTGGGTGAATGAAAAACTGGGTTACATTTTGGTTTATTAGCAGTTTCTACCCAGTACAGAGCAGATCTGATAGTTTTTTCTCGATTTTTTCGGGGCACCGCACTGTGGATTTAAACTTTTAGCTTAATTTGTTGAATACAGGCTTAATCTCGCTTACGCTACCGAAGGACATGCATTTTGTAAGATTTGTGGAGGATTTTCGTTCAGGTAGGTGGATGAAGCATGCTACTTAATACAGTGTGTACTTTAGGGATTTGTACCTGCGAGCTCGTTAGCGATTTAGGATGTAAGCTCATTCTTACTAGGTACCGAGGACCAGGGCATGGCTTTGCTTGAAGCTGTCATTTTCTTCGCAATTTGACTTTTGCCTTAAAATGTGACCTGACCGACTTCCTGCAAGTTGCATGCTGTTTATCAGTGAATATAAGAAACTTGCGCTGTATGCTTTGGGGAATTGAACCCGAGACTTGGTTACCGATTCAATGCTGGAGCTTGCTCCTGTAAGCTGGCATTTTGCCTTTTCGTTTTTGGGACTTCCTTCTGAGTCTTCACATTTCATTTGAGTTGGTGAAATGAGATGCTGTATGTTATCCCGCAGCTCGGCAGTGGAATCGGTGCATTGATTGGCACTTGAGCTCATCCAAATCCACGCGGTATTTTGCATTCTGGTTTTGTTATTTTCTTGCCGTGTTGAATCGGTCATTCTCTCTGTTTGAATTTTGAGTATCGGTTTCTAGTGACAATTCAGAAGTGCGATGGATTGCGTTTTTACTTGATTTGTAGTTTGCCTCTGCTGCAGGGCAGATCTGCCTTTTGTTTTCAAAAAAGTTTTGCTCGTTTTCTCCCGTTTTGAATCTTTATATGTATGTTTTGAAATTTGCTGGGAACTTGCGTCTAATCTCATTTGTTGAAAAATACAACAATTTCATCTGTTAAAATATATTGTATCTGCAATGTCACTCGATATTATACATCAAGCTATGCATTGAGGTTCAGCCTAGGAGATTTAAACCTGGAGCGTTGTCATGAAAGTCCCAATGATATTAGGGTCTGTGTTCATTCCAATTTACGTGGCGTTTTGCATTCTGTTTTCAATGACGAATGTGTCAATTTTTTGAAATTTGACTTTCAGACATTTCTATGACATTGTTTTCTGTTCTCCGTTATGACAATTTCTGTGAAGATGAATCAATTTTGATTTATTTGGTTTGGCTGAGATTAGGATGCTCTTATGAGTTTGCACGGTTTTTTAAATCAATGGATGCTAGTGCCAGGGCTTCCAGTCTTTATTTTTGTGATAATTTATTTAAATTTCTTTTCTGTTTTTCATCTTATTTGAAAGTTACATTTTCTTAACCAATATTTTGTTTGTTTTTCTTTGCTTTGTTATGAGCTGTTCTACTTCTGATAAATTGTTTTGTGGCTTAGATCTTCAGATTGCATGCAAACAGGGTATATTAAGTGTTAACTTTTCGACTTCTACAATAGTTTTGCTAGTAGATCAGTTTAACAGGTGATTGAAAGCTTGCAAACTGAGCAGTGGGGGGCATAGGGTACAATTTCTGGGTAATTTTATGTTACACTACGAGCTTTTTTGGAGTAGCTTGCTTGTCAAGCTAAGTTCTATCAAAAAAACCTAGAGCTCATATTAAAGATTTGAGATTTTCAGAGTGCATATCTGTCGTATACCTTGTATGTTGATTGGGAGCCTTTTCTATAAGCTCTATAATTTGTGTGTGAATTTGTTTCTGATGTTCTTTTTTGGCATGTCTTTCCCCAAGTGGGCATGTGTCTAAATGAATAACAGAAGGCTGGTCGCAAGATTTTGTCTACTTATTTCAGAATTGAAGACCTTAAAAATTGCTACTAATTGTAAACTGTTGATGCATTTTCTATTTTGTTTATACTATAACCTACCCTTGGATGCATGTTTGTTGACAGTCCATGCCACCCCATCGGAAAGTTCTTGATGAAACTTTGGCCTTAATGATTTAACCAGATGCCACACTTTTGGGTGTTTTAAATTTAATCCCATTATATCTGTTTGTGTACTGTTCTTTCATTACCTCTGTGTTCTAACTCCGTTTACCCTTTACTGTAGAGAGCTATGCAAGTGACTATTTCTGGCATAATTAATGAAAAGACAGCTTTGAAATTACTGACATGCAATAGGGGCATGAGAAGAGGACACAGTTTCTGTGCAAGCTGACTCTTCCATCATCTAATTGCAGCCAAACATAGTCAAAGACTTTATCTAGCAATGGTTCTTGGAATTAGATCAAAAAGCAAGAGAGAATCCTCTGTCCACGTCAATTTTGCAATCCATCTGCAGGAGATCAAGCCTTGGCCACCATCCCAGTCCTTGAAAGTCCAAACACCAGTAATTTTGCACTGGGAAAGGGGTGATAGACACACTGGAAGTACAAGAAGGGTCATACCTCAAGTAGGGCCAGGCATTGGCAATGGGAAAATAGTGTTTAATGAATCCTTTTTACTCCCTGCTACTCTATTTAGAGAGTCCACTGATAAAGGTAGAAATTTAACAGATGGTGAGAAATATCAGAAAAAGTGTTTAGACTTGAACTTATATGAGAGTAAAACTGAAAGAACTGTAAAGGGGCAACTTTTGGGGAGTGCTGTTGTAGATCTAGCTCAATATGGTAATCTTAAAAGTTCTACTACTATAAATGTTACTCTCAAATTAAAGAGAAGCTACAGAAATGCAGTTCAGCCATCATTGTTCTTGAGCATTGGTCCATATGAAAAGAATAGTTCAACTGATGTCCTTGACACTGAGAGAGTACAGGCATGTGTAAGTTCTAGTACTTCACCAAGGTATTCGCTTTCAAGTAGGACTTCCTTGGGCAAAGATAGTAGGGACGATACATTAATGAGTGATGAAGGTGCAGAGGAGGCAGAAATTGCATCCTTCACTGATGATGATGAACCTTCTTCTTTTCATTCTTTATCACCTGATTCTATGTGTGCATCAGAAGCAAAACAAAATTCACCTTCCACAAAATTGGAGCATAGTTTGCAAGTTCAACAAGTGGAGGAAGAGGTATTTATCTTTGCAAAAGCTGGTGTAGAGTATCTGAAAGTTGTCAATTTTACTGCAAGGATGTTTGGAATCACACTTGTAGCCCTTTGGTTGTCTGCATAGTCTAATCCGTGCAATTGCCATATCAAGTTACAAAGCTGTCAAAATCTAAATGCTTGTGCAATAATTTATATGTGTATCTGTATGCATCTTAGTAATTTTGTTCAGCATGATATGGTAGCTTATGCTTTCTGAAACATGGGGTGCCAGTTTTGGGACTTTCAAAACAGACATGCCATCTTGCTGTCATCATAATGCATAGTTTGCATACAAATACATAGTAGATGTTACACCTAAAGGCTAAAAGTATCAGAGTTGCATCCAAATTATGAAGAACTGTTAGGCCCCCCTGGTTTCATGAATTTTTCTTATTAATTTTAGACATGGGGTTGTTTGAAGTTATTGATTAAATAATTAAGCTTAAGGCATTTGAGTAACTTTTATCCATGATATGCCACGTTTGATTTGTATTTTCAAGGAAAGACTTGTGTTTTCTGTAGAACGGTTATATGTTTTTTACTTCTTTTATTTGTTTATTGAATCATTTTTAATGGGAAGTTCATGTCTCAACATGTGCTGTTGACCTTTCAACTTAATGGGATGTTCTTGACCCTTCAACTTTTCTACAGAATATGTTTGCTTTATGTGTTGGGTATTTGGGGGTTATATTCTTGGTGCAACATTACCCTTAAAATGGAAAAATGGGGCTGTTCCAACTATCCACAACAGGTATAAAAATGGCCCTTAAACACCTAAATTTTGGTTTATATGCAGGAGACTGGGGAGACTTTACTAGTGTTTCTGGATACGCAGTCTGGGTTATTTAATAATATCTAAATGTCTGGCCAAGTGTAATGACTCCACCTGAAAGATATAATGTTTTGAGACTGTCTCTGTATGCACATTAAATGCTTTCTATCCAATTTTTCATATTGTCATGGCTATTTAATGCTCAAATGTAAGCTTATTTTTTAGATGCTGTATCTAAATGCAATATTTGGTAATTGTTACGGTGATTCAATTTAAACTTAATTAATGAAATATATATTATTGTAGTCAAGTAAATTGTCCGAAGAGTTTGTAATATGACCGTATTCTGTGTCTAGCATTATGTAGATGATTATTTTTCAATATTTTACTATGACTTGTACTGAGGAGGAGTTTTGGTGCCAACCTAGACATCCCTACTCTGTCCTTCTGTGTGTGATTGCACCACCTCCAATCTCTAGATGAATCATGGATTTCCTGTATTGGTCTTCCAAATTTTCTGGAATTAATTATAATGTCAAACTAGTATCTCTTCCTTTCTTTTGAACAAATTTTATTTTAGTTACTAAAAGACAGTGTGATTGCAGCCTGGAGCTGTTGATATCAATTCTGAAAGGGTTCTGAAGGGTTCAGTTTCATCTGTAGAAGCATTTCCAGCTAAAATACCATTATCATCAACCTCATCCAAGGGAGCTCTTTCTCGAGATGGTATTACCTTGTATGCATCCTCTGCGGGTGTTTCTTCTGGTTCTGGTAGCCCTTTAAATGAAGATTCTATAATTCTTGGTTCTTCTGGAACTAGATCACTACAATTATTTACTGAGATTCCTGTTGTTTCCCAAATAAACTTTTCGTTTTCCCCATATAATGAGCACAGAGGTGAAGAGCAGACTGTTACAAAGCTTGCAGATGGAAGTAAAGTACCACCTGAGGTCAGTGAAGAGATTAATAATGTTGTAGGAAAAGATGGAAAAGGTGAATATGGAGATCTAGGAAATTACAGAAAAGAAGAACCAGAAATAAATGCAACACATGATATAAAAGAGGGCTTGGATGAAAAAATTGAGAAGGAAGCCACAAAAGCCAAAGTTAATACTATAGTCAAGGCCTTTGATATTGCAGCAGGTGAGGAACTTCCAGAGGTGAAGAAGGCAGAGAAGAATAAGGGAGGGAAAGATAGTAGAGAAAGCCCTGAAGGAAGTTATTCATTAGGAGACATAGCATCAGATCAAAGGCAATTAGAGACAACAAAATCTAATGTGAATGATGGAAAAAGTACATATGGAGCAAATGTTTTATGTTCAGGAAGAATGACCCTTGCAGAGGTGGATATGCAAACACCAGTACCAGAGTCCATGGTAGGAGAAGAAGCACTGAAGCAATTGCCAGGAGGGGTTCAAGCAGTGGAAATCTCACTGGATAATATTGCACAGCACACAAAGGTTGAACAAAAGGAAGGAAGCTACCAATCAGTGGATATTTGGACTCGGTTGGCAAAGCCAACCATGGAGAAACCAGTCGGAGCTAAACAGACATCTAAATCATCTCGAGATACTTCAAAAAAGGCCCCTAAAGTTGGTACAGAGGTGAGAAATGGAGGCAAAAATGGTTCTGGAGTACGGGTAAAGTCTATACAAGATAACAAACCCAAGAATTTGAAGGTTTCTACCAAATCAATTTCTGACTCAGAAGACATAAATCCTGCATTGGAACTTGATGATAAATTTATTGAAGAAGTAAAGGAAATTAATGTTTCTGAAATTGTATCTGGTAATAATGAAAATGGTGTAATGGAGGAAAATGATGTAAAACCTGATGGAAGCTTTTCCAAAGAAAACATGAAAATTATATTTGCAGAGGCAAGGGCTGCTGTTGCAGATGAGAAGGTAAAGCAAATGGAATCAGAAGTTGAAAAGCTTGAGGGTGAATTGAGAGAAGCTGCTGCTATTGAGGCTGCTGTGTATTCTGTAATCGCTGAGCATGGGGGTTCATCTCATAAGGTCCATTCTCCTGCTCGGCGTCTGGCAAGGCTTTATATTCATGCATGCAAGCATTGGAGTCAAGACAGAAGAGCAGGTGCTGCAAGAAATGCAGCCTCAGGGCTTATCTTGGTTGCAAAAGCCTGTGGGAATGATGTTCCAAGGTAATCTGGTACTTGAGATCTAACTGAAATGCATAGCAGAATTTTTAATGAAAATTCAAAATATCAATGAAAGCTGCATATGTTATTGGATACTTAAGTAGTTAATAGTTCTACATTTAGGTAAAAACAGTAAGCTGCAAGAGTTATTGCTTTTGATTGAACCTCGCTATAAGTTCTTGTAACTTATAACGAGTTGTTTCTGCTTGAATATAAAAATCTATTGGGTTATTCCTTTCTTTTTGTTTGTAAAATTATCTGCCCACCTTCCAAATTCTGAGTTTGGCTAGTCATAGATCATTATTTTATTGTTTTTATTATTTGAAGTTTCCTTGTTTGCTAAGAAGACATGATGAGTAGCCAACAGAATGTCCGTGATAGAAGCACAGGAACTTTATGCATTTGCAGGATCTGCATATAATTTTTGACAATCTTGTGATCTCCTTTTCTAATATGGTAGATAGTTACTGTTGTCTACCTAGCATTTAAATTGAACTGTAAGCATTTCAGATGTAGATGGCTGTTAACCTGTTTTCTTTTCTATATGAGAGTGGATTGCTTCACTAAGCTCCTTTTGCCTTCATTCCTCCACATGCTAATGATGTTTAGGCAATGGAATTTGCAGGGTTTAATTTCCTAGGATGTAGTATCCAAACTCAGACAAAATTGGATGGGCCTCCAAGATTTTCTTTGGTGATTCTTAAGGCCCCTGTGAACCATTTTTTGGTAGATTTTAGTCAAACAGAATGCTCAAAAGTTTCTCCGATAAACCATAAATTTTGTGTGTTGTGTTTCTCCTGAATTTATAATGATTCTCTTTTTACAAGGTTTCTTATCTATTTCCATTTCTTCTTTCAAAGAAGAATTCTCTATTGCTAACTTAGGGTGGGTGGGTGTATAACGCATCTTGGTTTCATTCTTCAGTGTTACGAAAACTGTTGCTGCAACTTCTCCAGCATTTTTTAATTTCTTCAGTTATTAGATATCTTCTTAGCAGTTGTTCTTTGTTACATCTTTCTCCTCTTGATTGGTCATTGTTGGGAAATTTCTTGAAAAATGGGCTTACTCATGGCATGTTGAACCTAAAAGGCAGATTCTCCTAATCTGGTGTTGGTTCTCAAATGTAATTTAAGGCCTTCAGGCTTATCTTCTTCAGAAGGATTGTTAAAGGCCTATGCTTTTGCACATACTCACATGCATCATCATTCTGTTGTGAAATTTGTAGCTCTTGTGATTCTCATCTCATCTACTATTGCAGGAAATGCTTTATCATCTAAAATTTCAGGGGAAGGGCTAACAACAGAATCCATATATCTACATTTTGGATAGAATCTTTTTGATGCATTAAAGCCAATGCCTTTAATTCTCTTAAAGATCCCAGCCCCATTTAAAAACCAAAATCCACCCTGGAATACTTCCTTCCAATCTGCCTAAGATAAGGTGAAATTCAACTGATATTTTCCAGTGCTGACATAATCTTTTTGGTTGGAACTTAAGCCAATGCTTTAAAATCTCATATAAAGAGCTCATCTCCATTGAAAAACCAAGACTGGCCCTAGAATACATTCTTTCAATATGCCTAAGATAAGGTGGACGTCAACTGCTATTTTCCTGTGATGACATATTCACTATTTCAAAGCCATCTTCAATTGTCCAATTCTCATGAAGTGACACATTAAAACATCTTTGCTCAGATTTCATGTCACTCTGCAACTATTGAGTGCTCATTTTGAGTGCCCATATGGAATCAAAGATCAGGTAGGATATTGTGCACTATAAGTTGTCAAGGTTGAGCTATAGAGTTTGGTTGGTACACTTCCACAGGATGGATCTGCAAGGTTTACTTTTCCTCTTACCAAATATGGGCTGGTTTGAGCACTAGCTTTGTTAAAGACTAACGTTGAAGCAACTTTGAGGCTTACTATCTTCAAGTTGATAGCTAAACATAAAAAAGTCAAAAACTCATTCTGATCACAGGGCTGGCTGGTCCTTGAAAGACTATGCTTCAGCAATATTCATTCTATTCTGTTTAAGAAGGCCGCATAATATTAACTCTGATGGGAGGGTACATTTTCTTTTTCTTGGAAAAGCCTTCAATCTTGCTATGGCCATCTTCAGCAATATTATTACCTTTTCAATCTCAAATTCAACCAAGAAAATTTTCTTTAGCTCATTCACAAATGAATAGTGTATAACTCACGATTTGGGGTATTCAAAGATGCTATTGAGCAGAAGTGAAGATGCTGCAGGCTAAGATTCTGGTAATTAGTTATTTATCATCTTTGGTTTAAAAATTCCTCAATTTTATATGCTTCTAAGTGTTCATTGCCTGTACACATAGATGCATGTGCTCTGAATATTAAACACCTATTGGAAATTGATTCTCAAATGGTTAATACTTAAAAGAGAACATGGAAATCAGCATTCCTTTTAATTTGTCCTTTTTTACTTTCTATGTCAACATCTAAAAGTTCACTGTATTATTAATAGATTATTACAAATAATTTTATAGCTTTACACATTTGTTGACAGTTCGTAGTTGTCATGTGTTATGCTTATTTAGAACTAGAATTCATTTACATTGGAAGCAATAATATTTTCAAGCATCTTGAATGAGAGTTTATTTAGTTTTTGACATGTGAGAACTGATCTCAAGAGTGCAATGCAATGCCAAAAATATTTAAGAATTGCTTCGTTGTCAAATATTGGTTAAGCCTCCTGCGTTTGGCTTGAATGTGCAGATTAACCTTCTGGTGGTCAAATACGGTTGTTTTGCGGGAGATAGTCTCCCAATCTTTTGACAGCTCCCAATTATCATCGCCGGTGTCATATTCAAATGGGTCAAATGGAGTGAGGAAAAACCAGAAACTGTCCTCGCCGCATAACTCCAGGAACGGTCTTACTAAACAAGGAAGAGAAAAGCTTAGTCCTAAAAAGAAGTTAAATGACTGGGGAGAAACACAGACCTTTATAACTGCATTAGAAGAAATTGAATCATGGATATATGGAAGGGTCATTGAATCTGTTTGGTGGCAGGTTAAACATTGTTTTGTCTTTGCCTCTTTTTTAACTTTGATATAGTTGAATTTCCTCAGCATTATTCTCGTTTACTTCAATTTGGTAGTGAGTTTTGTTCAACTTATCGGGATTTGATCTGATATCTGTTGTATTGCAGACATTGACTCCTTATATGCAATGTCCAACTGACGTGGCATTTAAGGAACATAGGAGGTTATACTCAAGAAAAAGCTTCGAAAAGTTACTTGGTCCTGAGCTTGGCGATCGTCAGCAGGGAAAATATTCCATAGATCTTTGGAAGAAGGCTTTTCTGGATGCCTTTCAGAGGCTTTGTCCTGTTCGAGCAGGAGGTCATGAGTGTGGGTGCTTAATTGTCCTGGCAAAAATGGTATTATGTTGTTCTTTGTTATTTTTTAAGGAAAAATCGCTGTGATGATACTAGCTACTTTAAAAAAGCATCCTAAATGTGTATGATTGAGATTAATAATGTACATCAAATGTCTCTACATTTATTATAAATTAATAAATTATTAATAAGAGTTAAAGAGTGCACATACACCTGGACTAAATATCTGATTCATTATGACAAAATACCTAATACCAATGTTTGTTAGTTGGAGAAAAATGCATGTGAATGTAACATGCGTATGACAACATAGATTATTCTGATTTTTGGAAATGGTCAGATGACCTAAAATGCTCAGTTGGATTGTTATATGGAAAAGTCAGCAAACATTTAGTATATTAAAATTTCTCAAGAAATAGGTTTGTATCTATGTTAATATTGTCACTTTTGAGTCTTTTCAAATATTTGAACAACAATATCCAAAAGTTAAGATAAGAAAGTGTGGATCTGAGTAAGCAAAAACAGTAACAGCTTTTTTAGTAGTCTATTTTGCCTCCAGTACCATGCAAGTATCCCTTCTTTCTTTCAAGGTCAGCCATTTGTACATGTCATCATGCTGTATGTCTGTTCAAAGCTTTGACATGAATCAAAATCGTTATCATGACAGAGAAACTGTGGAGATGATGGGCAGTTTCAGGGACATTTGAGAGAATTGTGGAAATACCCAAGCTGTCTTGGGGATAACCTGGTGTCCCCTCACTGTCCCCATCAGGGGGGGGGGTGTCCTGGAAATGTCTGCTCTTTGAGGGAAACATCCTGGAGACATCTCCCTGCTGGTGGCGGCAGGGGGTTGTTTCCCCTGGTGGCTCTGTGCCCAGGAGATGTCGCTGTCACTGAAACGGCATTTCTTGGGGGTGATGTTGCCCTGTGGAACACTGGTTTTTTAAATTAAGAAATGAAAAAAACTGAAAAACAGTTGAGAAGACTGTGAGCATATCACCGCTACAGTAAAACAAATGTTAAGATTTATTATCCCATGAACAATGTGGAATACTCTGATTTTCTTTATTTTTGTTTTCTTTTTTCGCCCTGTTGTGTTGCATATAATTTAATCTTGTGATTACTCTTAGTGATAGTTTTTGTAGATATATTTCTAATATTTGCCCTGATTTTGAACACAAGTTTTGAGTTTCAAACTTTTCCCTTTCTCAATCCTACAAAACTTTTTGAATGTAGTGACTGTATTTAGAACAGGGCTTTAAACATGCAAACTGTTTCTAGGATAACATATACAATCAAGATCAACACCCGCAATATTCTGCAACATGCACAACATTTATGCTTGATTTATGAAACAACTATATGCGATTGTTGTATAACTGTCAGAGCTCAATATTGCTAGGGCTTTCATATATTTACTGCAGAAAATGTGTCTTTATCACATACTGACAGTGCTAAATCTTGATATGAATCTTCTGCATGTGCTTGCAGGCTTTGGAACAGTGTGTAGCTAGACTAGATGTGGCCATGTTCAATGCTATACTACGTGAATCAGAAGGGGATATGCCAACTGACCCCATATCAGATCCAATAACTGATTCCAGCGTTCTTCCCATACCTGCTGGCAATTTGTGCTTTGGTTCTGGAGCACAGCTAAAAAATGCGGTATGTTTTTGTTCCACTATTTATTAGCGTTCTTGTATCAATCCTTAACTTGTCTGCTAGTATCTGTATGCTTTTGTATTTTGTTATGTTGTTAGTTCTGGTTTGGATCTCGGTTCGGGTTCATGCATCCAGCAAATTTATTTGGAGTTGGGTTCGTTCTCGGTTTGTCTGTACAAAAAACATGTAAAATCATTGATATATATATTTACAGCAAAACCGACATACACATTTCTTAGTATTTTTATATGCAGAAATATTTATAAATCTTATAAAATATTAATAAAATTCATATATAATATAATAAAAGAATGAATTATTATTTTAATAAATATTTATGTAATAATATATAAGTATTAATAATATAATATTATAATATACAAATATTGATATTATAAGTATAAGGTTATTAATATATTATATATATAAATGATAATGTTATATAATATCATAATATACAAATATTAATAATATAAATATAATATTATTAATATTTATATATTATAACATTATATAATATTATATTTATATTACAATATTATATAATGTTATAATATGTAAATATTAATAATTTAATATAAATATAATATTATAATATATAAATACTACTAATATAAGTATAATAATTTATAATTTTTATTAAAAATATCTAACGGATCGGTGCTGCACTGAACTGGATCCTGAATCTGGTTCGAACTGGACCTGGATCCGGTTGATATCTTTTAAGTGTTTAATCCAAACTTCACTCACAATGAGCATGTACTATATATTAATAATTCTATCCCAAGCTCTCTTCTATTTATAAGAGAGAGAGCAACACTGATAAAAAAACTCACAAAAGAAGCTTCCTAACCAACCCTAGTATGCCACCAATACAAGTGACAACACACTCTCCAAGGCACCAATATTGCTCCTTCCAAGCCTACAACCCAAGTTTGGCTTGCAAGATGTGACCCAAATGTTATGTGTTTTATACAACATTGGATGCATTTTACGATGATCTCCAACCCTTAAATGTATTCCTCCAATGAGCCCAATAAACCATGTGCTCATTAAGCCAGGACTTGCCAAGTATTAAATGCATTTCTCACAGTGTGCCACAGACATTAAATGTATTTGCAAGGAAGGCATTGAGCTCCCCCAAAATGTGGCGCTCCATTTTGACATGGACCACAACTTTACAAAATATCAAATATTTCCATGCAAGGTGTACAACACTTTATCCTAACACGGAGTTTGGACCACAACTTTACAAAATATCAAATATTTCCATGCAAGGTGTACAACACTTTATCCTAACACGGAGTTTGTACTTTCCTTTGGCTTCAAATACAAATCTTGGATGTAGAAAATAAACTGTATAAGAAGAGCTTCACTGTCTTGTAGGAAAAATCTCTTCTGAAGTCACATATACATCTTGAGGTGAAAAGCCTTGCATGGCTATATCTCGTGACTAGATTTTAAATTTGAGAAAGCACTTTGATAGGGAGAAGTCGAGAAGTTTGTGGTTAAGCATTGAAAACAGATGTGCTACTAAGAGCAGAACAGTGATTAATAAAAGGACTGCAACATGGAGTTTCTGCAAGCTCAAAGGAACATGATATTTGTGGTGTATTCTTTGTTATCGTGCTCGACATAATTCACCAGAAGTAGAGGAAACAATAGAGTACCAAAGCAAGAATATCATATAATTGGTTTTGAACTTTGAGGTTTTACTTAAAGGCTTAATTTTTTTGACTGGTCAATGGGACATAAATGGGGCCCTGAATAGCGTATACTTGATTTTGCTGCATTTATGCAATGGTAGCTTGCCCATTGGTTCTTGGGGGCAATTGAGCCCTGGTCTTCATTGTGGTCATGCTTCATCTTTACCACTCACACCCTCAGATGTAAAGGCCATAATTTATGGCTCTATATACAGTTTGTTAATCCGAAGGATAACGATGCATTTTTATTTTTTAACAATAATGTAATACTTGGGAAATTTTAGTACTTCATATACTGAAAATTGTGATAAAACAGATGAAATAAACATGCTGGTAAAAGTAACTATCATATGATTGGCCTTCTTGACTGAATTCCCACGATTATTTTCTGCTTCTTATTAGCATGAAATTTAAAGTAACCGGAAGTAATATGTTCTTCTGATTATTGTTTTTAATTTTAAATTTTCTGTAAAAGAATTAGTGCTGATCGTTCCATCGTTGTGTTTCCTCACTCACTTTCCCTTTTGATTGGATATTCCTCCACCCCTTTACGAGTAGATTTCAGGTGTGTTGTCTGTAGAAACTACTTTTTCAGGGATTCATGTACACAAGTGTTGGAAGGCATCTTGATCTCATTTAGTCATGTTATTTTCAGCCTGAGATGAATGTCATTTGATTTTGTTGTAGGCAACATGTTGAAAATAAGTCACCTACATTGCAGCTGTTTGGTGTAAATTATGTCATAGAAGTTGTAAGTTTCTTTGATGCTATTGTAAGGGGAAATCCGGAATACTGGTTTATGCTTTTGAGAACTACAGTACCTTTGGTGCATTGGAATGGTAAATCCTATTTTATGAGATGCATTATCTGCCGTTTAATATTGTAGAGATGAGCATTATTAATATACTTCAAATTTTCTTGTGCAGGTAGGTAACTGGTCTAGGTTGTTGACAGACCTGGTTGGAATTGATGCAGAGGACACAACTCAAGAAGATGCTGACCCTCAGGAGGGTAATCCCGAGGATGTAGAAGCATTGTTAAGTTCTTTCCCTCTTCTAAATGCAGCCAGTGACTTACTGATGCTTCCAAAGGATATGCTCATGGATAAGTCCATTAGAAAAGAGGTAGTCTGTTTGTGCTGTCAACTTGAGAGAAAACTGAGAAACCAAATGACCCTATAATTACTGTTTACAGTTTATTATTTCTTTCTTGGACGATTTGACATGATTATGCTCTCTTGTTACTCTTTTTCTTATCACTGAAGAGCATCCGTTAAATATATAACTTTGTTGCTAACTCTAGAACATGATTCTGATGAGCAGGTTTGTCCTGTTCTCAGTTTACCTCTGATAAAGCGCATTCTTTGCAACTTTATCCCTGATGAGTTCTGTCCTGACCCTGTACCGTTACAACTGATGGAAACACTAAATGCTGAGGTAAGTTTCATCATGGCCAACTCCAACCATTGAGAAGACAAAAGTTATGATTTTCTGAGAGGGTATAGAATGATGTGAATTGCTTTCTTCATTTCCAACCTGGTTAATGGGAACTGTTCATTTTATACTATGTAAAGAGAAACTAGTGTAATTGTATTAACTACCCATATGTGACTACCCAGTTCTAGGTGTGTATGATGCTTATAGCTTTTTGATCTGTGATGGAAATATGCGTATGTTGCAGATACCTTTGGAGCAGCGTTTGGAGAGTGAGGAAGATTCAGTTTCCATTTCTCTAGTTTCTGCTCCTTCCATTAAGTACTCTCCACCGCCAGCATCGTCAGTTAGAGAGAAGATTGGAGATGCAAACCATATCCGCCTTGGAAGAAGTGCATCTACTATTTTGAGGAAGGGTTATACCAGTGATGATGAACTAGATGAATTAGAGTCACCACTTTCCCTGTTAGTAGAAACAGTGCCTGCCATCTCTTCTCAAATGAACAAAGTGCACAGTAATGGAAATTCTGGAGGAACTGCCAAGCAGCCCACCATCAAGACAGGGGTAAACAGACGCTATCAACTGCTTCGAGAGGCATGGGCTGAGAAATGATGAAAGGGATATTGGATAACAAGTTTTAGCTTTCCTAATCTTTTTTAGCCTGAATGTATAGTTTGAGGGGAATTTTGAAATACCTAAAGAGATGCATGATCTCCACTTGGATTTAGTTATCATTCTTTAATATGAAGATGCGGATTTTATTGTAGATATATATATGTAACATTACAAATCGAGGACAGATTCAGGATCAGAGAGGAACTGGAAAATGTTTCAATAATTAGAATGAACATTAATTCACAATTCTACTTCATTGAGTGGAATTACTGGCCTTATTTTGCAGCAAAGCTCTTCTAGTTCTTGGGAATATTTGTGTGCAATTTCTTTTAACTATTTACAGAAATCACTTGTTTGGTATACATCTGCAATGTTAAATAATAGAACTAATTTATCAACTTGTATGTGTATTGTTTGAGTAAAGACATTTGGAGGCATTATAGCTTTAAGTTTGGAATTGGAATACCCAACATCCAGTCAATTGGAGGAAATAATTGTTGCTATATAAAAGTTCGAAAGTTAAGAAAAGTAAATCTGTCGCTTCAGAGAAATCGGAAGTCAGAAATTGTAATTTTTTTTTTTCTCTAATGATCAATACACTAGGAATTGAAATTAAGAATAATTTCTTCTTATTTTCCTTAGAAATATTACAATTTTGTAAAGGAAATTTTTGCACTCAACACATCATGCCCACTGCCATGACAAAGTTAAAGTGATCTCAGAAATGTGCTACAGACACGTAACCGTTTTGACAAATGGAAGAAATTTCATTAGTAGAGCGCAGAGCCTGTTTATTCTTTTTAAGATGCAATTGTCAACTTGGAACCCTTTACAGCTGCGGAATTGATAGTTTGGAAAAAAAAGAGTCAGGCTTGGCATATGGTAGACAAAAATATATACAGTAAATGTTTTAAGGCCTAACTGAGACTTGGTCAGTTTCATTGCCAAAAGCTCAAGCTATTGTGTTAACCAGCAAATTGAGAATATGGGTAGTTGTAAATTTATTAAAAAAACAAAGTTATTAACTTCAGCTCTGCAACAAATTAATTTTCTCTTGCACTTGCGTTTACATTCTAAACAGATAAAAGTTCAATGAATTCATTGAATTCACACGACATTTCTTTGTTTTCATGTTCGCCATTTCCAAGGAAAACTAAGAGGCACGCCAAAGAGACAAGTAAGAGTCTATAGAGGATTAACAGAAAAACTTCATCTTGACATTGGGTATTGAAGGTCAACTTGGTTGAGAGTGTCTTCACCACATCCCTATTGGTGGATAAAACAATGCTACAAGCCTTAATCTAGGTGAGCGAAGAAAAACCCTGATCATTAATTTCATGTCTGAACCTCCTTTTTCATGTAAGGCTTACGGTTGGACATGTATAGCTTAGTATTTTTTCACTCTGAACGTTTTCCCATTGGTTTCACATTTGTTTTAGTGCCTACTTTAAGCACGATTTCCACCACATTAACCCCTTTGGAGTGCAAATTGCTTGAAAACGCTCATTCCACATGGCTTTGACCCTTCGCACAATAAAATACTTGTCCCTATTCTACATCTTTTTTTCACTTGGGACACTAGCATGCTATGCTCTTGTCCTTTGGATGGAACCACATGCACATGTGTCTTGTGAATTCAAATTACCTTTCTTTTCCAAACACTTGCCTTTTTACAAACCCTAAGCATTGACTCGAAGTGCTTATTTGGTCTAAGGTAGATCCCTATTGTGCCATAAACATTAAAATTTTCCATTTTAGGCATTTATAGGTAATGTAGTAAGTGCAGAGGATGTTGATGGGGGTATAAATTTTATGTTAGTAGGTGTAGAGGACACGATTGCCCCAGTATAGAACAACTACATGGGGAAAAGGACAAAACCTTGGTAGAATGAATGAATGAATGAGATTTTAATATCGTTCATGAGACCGAATGGTCTAAGGGACCGAGAATCACAAAGAAGAAACTATGCAAACTCCAAATTTTTCTCGATGTTGGACCTTCTGTTATGTATTTTGACCAAAAAGCTAGTAGTCATGTTGATCTTCTCCTCATCAAATAGCTCATGCAAATTGTCGGTCTTTAAGTGGTTTGCATACTGAGTACAAAGATCCTCATAAGCTGTGCACTCCTTGATAAAGTGTCATTTTGTTTCCACCGCTCCTTTGCTACAAAACTTGCAAATTTTGTCCTCCCATGCTTCCTTAGGAATAGTCCACCTGCCGGTCTCACACCTAAGATGATGAGCCCTGATTCTCAACTGAACAATTAACAACCTTGCTTTCCCTTTAATAGCTGCCCCTAAATAAGTTTTTTCAATATGTTCCCAAGTTGGGTTGAACTCTTTGACTTAGTGTGCTTTTTTCCGCCCAATCTACTTTGTCCACATGGCAGTCATGAATTTTTTTGTGACATCATTTTTAATTTCTTCATTGGTATTAGGATACTCATGCAAGTCGATATCTCATTTACTCAACCATTTGACATTTTGCTTCATCCATGTTTTCTTCCTACAGTTTAAGGCCTCCACAACTATTTTGGTTCAGCGGTGGTTATCCATGTTTTCAACCATATTTAAATAGTTTAGCAAGCGAATTATAGCCGAAGCCTCCAATGGAAAGGTTCCTGATTCAGCCAAGAGAATATCATAAGGGATCGAGGTTTTGACTTTAAGGTTGTAAGTGATGGTATGCTTTTGAATTCTTTCAAGCTGTCTCCATTGATACTTTGACATGATGCTACCCCACACTTCGCAGCCATAAAGAACCACCGGAGTGACCAGCAAACCAAAAAGGATTTTCTTAGTCTTCCAATCCCAAAGTTCAGCGTTCCTGCCCCTGTTTTGAAGTAAGAAAGAAGCTTTCCAACCTCCCTATATCCTTTTGGTTCTACTAGTCTCCCAACTGAGCTTATAGTGAAAGTCAATCCCAAGGTATTTGTATTCTTTTACTATCTCCAGAGGGTTGCCTTCAAAAAGGAAGTTATCATGATTCCTTTTCTTCTTTAGGGAAAATATCATGATTTTAGTTTTTGTGGTATTCACTTGCATACCCACTTCCTGACATAATAGATCTAAGGCCTTTAAAAGTTCTTTCAAACCATGTGCAGATTTTGAGATTAAAATAAGATCATCGACATATAGCAACAACTTCACCACATACCCTGCCAACTGAATACCCCCTTCTTTGCTCATTTTGTTTAACCAATCTTCTAGCTTGACAATGTATAGCCCAAAAAGAGTGGGTGATAGAGGACAACCCTGTTTGACTCCGATATCACTGCCAAAACACTCAGACATACCTTCACTTGTTCTGATTTTAGCTCTAGCCTGCTCATGAAGCCTATGGACCGCAACCCTATACTCGTCTGGTATATTTAATTCAACCATTTTGTTCCACAGTTTGTCTTTAAGCATCGTATCAAAGACTTTTTTAAAATCAACAAAGCAACAAAAAGCTTCTTCACCTTGAGTGTCCCATATTTTTTCAATCAGGTGCCTAAGAGTGATGCAGTGATCAATGGTAGAGTACTTAGGCCTAAAACCAACTTGCCCTTTTGCTCTTTTTCCCTTTTTTCCTGCCCAACTGTTGATTCTACGCTCTATCATGCTCCCAAAAAGCTTGCCAAAAATAGGATTGACCATAATAGTGCGGTAATTGGATGGGTTATTAATATCACCACTTTTGTAAAGAGGGATGACGACACTAGTTGTCCATTCCGATGGAAAACCATCCCAAGTAACATCATTGAACAACTTTTTGATGTGTGGAGCAAGGGTTTCCACTCCCCACTTTAGGAATTCAGCTTGCAGCCCCTCTATGTCCATCGCTTTACCATTTGCTAAACTTTTTATACCTTGCTTGATATCTTCAACCGTGAAAATCTCTCTTGATGTGCTAACCATGGGAGGGGAAGTTTCCCCTGGGTCCTCTCATAAAGGTGCCTTGCATATTCTAACCATTGAATATCTGTTATGTTATTCTGAATCTGCTTTCTCTTTTGTTGTAGCCCCCTCCAAAATCCCTTGGGGTTGTGTTTTCCAGGAGAAATTAACTCTTTCCTTCTTGTATTGACATACGTTTCTTTTTTTTTTTGCACCAACTTCTCATATTTCTTCATGTTTTCTTTGCTCAACCCACACTCTTTCAAAGTTCTCTTGGTTGTCTTACACTCTTCATCATACCATGGGTTAGCCAAGAAAGTGTTTGCAACCCCTTTCTTTGGACGAGATCGTTTGCACGCATCCAAAGCCTTATGAATTATAGGAATCAAATTATTGCTGCAAATACGATCCTTAGTCCCATTGGCAGCCTTGTCCCCTATGTTACTCTCTAATAGTGTTGTTTTCTTTCACCTTCTAGTAGATTATACCATTAAAAAAATACATTTCTCTTTATCTCTTCTATTCCTTGCAATTTCATTGTCTTGAACTTATTAGATCTCAATTCACACTTCATTTATTAAGCCGAGAGGCTTTCCATACAGTGGCATTTATCCGTGTATAGAAAAACTCCAGATTAAATCTTAGAGTAATAAAAAACCGTCATTGTTGCTCATTATTGGCAAAAATTTTGGGTTAAGTTTGTTTTGGGAATGGGACCTCCATATGTGACAACACAAAAATTGAGGAACCACACCTCGTGTATGTCAATGCAGTATTGAGGATTTTAAATTATTTATGATTTTAAAGGAAGGCCCATTAAGTCTGGCCAACAGAATAGAGTGTAGTGGGCCCATAAAAACACGTGTTAGCCTATGGCAGATGTTGACACTTAAAGATGACAGATTGAAGTTTGCAATTTAGTTATAATGCTGAGAGCAAGGCAAAAACACAAAAGCTTCAGAATAAATACCTTTTGAAAGTAAGGCAAAAACACAAAATCTCCAGAACAATTGCCTTTTTAGAGCTAGAAGAGTAACTCGATTTGGAAGAGAAGATAAATGTGAAATGGTAAAATAAAAAGAGCCATCCATGTTTATCATTTATTGGTAAAGATCAACCCCCCTAGATAACAAATTTCCCGTTACAACCACAGCTTCAGTAACTCCTATCTGCTATGCTCTCTTTTGTAATGTGTTCAGAAGTGAGTTTCTTACTGCAACATGGACGAGGCAGAAAGATACTTATGTGGCACATATCATTTGATGTTTTTGGACAAGTAGCCTCAGATCAAAATGCTGATCTTTGTTAGATTATTGTCGTTGTATATATGAGAATTCTTAGAATAAGTGAAGATATTTTTGCTTGTGTGATGCCTATTAGAGAAAAATGTTATCATTCAAGATTGTAATCTTCAGTATTAACATAATAATAATAATTATATTAATAAAATAATCTAAAATTAAATATCGAAAGAAAGATATGTCTCGGCTTATTATATATAGATTATTTTAAATATATATATGCTAGTTTAAGTTAATTATGAAATGTATATAATGGTGCATTTGTTGCTCTAAATTAGATTATTAGATAATGAACATATTTAGTAATTAAAAACAAACCAATTTTATTTAGGTGGTTTATTTTTGGTACATTTTGATGAAACTTTCCTTTTTTTGCACTTCAATATTTTCAAAAACTAAGCACAAAAAGAACAAATAACACAAAAGAAACATCAAACACATACTACACTTAACCACACAACAAAATTGTCATCTCTAATGCTTCGATCAAACCGCAATCACAAACCCTCAACTTCCTTGGCATAACACAACTCTTGCAAATCTCACTGCCTTTCCCTTACATTCTTGTGCTTCATACCTTCTTCAATCCTTTTCATCTCTTGGCTCACCTTTGCCTACTTCCACTTCCCACCTACCCCATTGTTATCTCTTCTCACCCAATGCTTTAACTCGAGTGTATGCCATATTCTCACTCCTCAATCCCTTTGTGTTGTAGCCCTTGGCCCCTATTATGGTTTTGACTATCCTCACTATGGTGGACAACATGAACACTTATCACTTTCTTGATAGTAAGGACAACTTCAACCATGATGCACATAATGAACATTTTGAACATAAAAAGCATCAAATGACTACATACAAACTCCAAATTCTATGGGATGAAGTGGGTCACATTGGAGATGGAATTGACCCCTCATCTTTAGTTGACACCTTACACATCTTATTGGTCTCTACCACTTATGGTGTGGATATCCTAAGGACATAAGACAAATTATGAATGATGATTTGAGTGCAATCTCATGTATCACACATTCCTGCTCAACACCGCACCATCATGCCGCAACATTCCCTTGTGCACTCTCATATTTCCAAGATGCATTGTGCATTCTTGCACATTGATTCAACATTACATCTCATGTCACGACATTCCCTTGCTCATATAATGCCAAGATGCATCACACATTCTTGTAATTTCTCAACATCACACCATCTCATGTATAGACATTTCTTTGCATACTTGCATATTGCTAAGACATGTCATATGTAGATGATCTAGTAGTACGACATTCATTCCAATAGTTTCTTGTGACACAACATAAGATAGTTGTGCATGTACTTCATAGTTGTGCCTCATTCTTATGGCTATACAACATCTTAGGAGTTAGTTACACTAGCTTTGAAAACAACTTTGTAACTCATCCAACACCTCTCCACATTGTGTGAACTTTCACATGGGTGCACATGTGTTTGCACAAATACAACTAGTTAAGCACCACATGCATCAAACACATGGCCACACTTGTAATCTTACTATTTCCCAAATAGATAAATTTAATCTCGTCTCTAATTTATTCAACAAAGATATTATTTATTAAAACAATAATAATTAAATTGTGCAACACAAATAACTATCAATTATTACAATTGCTAGGAATAAACAATAATACTCATCTATTGGAAATGTGCAGAAAGTCCACATATTGGCTCGAACGGATCCCTGGTTCAACTTCTTCTTCCTGTGAGCAATCTAGGAGGAATAAAGTGTATTATGCCGCTCTACACAAGTGTTGGTTCAACAAAACAATGCTCAACACCCAAGTCCTCGCTAGGATGGTCTTGAGTGTACTTTGTACCTTGGGTTGAAACACTCTGTGTACCTCCTCCAAATGCTCACAACCTGCTAACCTGGAATCCTATTCCTGCAATGTGCAATAAATTATTTATTTCTTTTTTTTTTCCCTTTCCTTTATCTCTTCTCTCCTTGAATGTTCTCCTACCCCTTTCCAAGTCTCACATAAATGCTTTATATAAGCATTAAGGGGTGGTTTCCAAACCATTACACCCTTTCACAAAGGTTTCTTTTTAATAATTATTCTTCCCCTTTTAAAGAGTGTTTATACATATTCTTTATTAATACCTCTTTTAACCAAAAGATCATAATATTCTTTATTTTTCTATCTCGCTTTTAATTCTAAAGGGTTATTTCATAATTTTATCTTCTCTTGGGAAAAAAGCCACATAACAACGCTTGTGCCACATGATCATGCTATCCAACTGGCACCATACGCATTCAACACTTGATACACTCTTGTCCACATCGAAAGCACACAATGGAAATGACACTAAGTATATTATTGAATGCTTAGCTGAAAACTGTTTGCATATCACATTGTACATCTTGTAAGCTAGTCATCTTATTAGTCAGCCTAGTTAGACTAACTCGCCTAGTATGGTTGTACTTAAAAATCTCCTTGACAAATTGAATGGATGCATTGTTTTGTTCGATAAAAAGAATTTTCTTTTCTTGCCATATTCTTTATAAATATGTATCATACACCATTGATAAATAAATGACAGCCTTTATCATGTAGTGCTTATCTTTCTATAAAGCTTCTCCACCATAAACACACAAACCTATCTGCATTAACGTTGTACCATAACCTTGTTGCTACTTGCAAGGTTATCCTTCAATTCCTACCAAAAATTTGATCATTGTTATTAGAGCCTTGAGATCATTCCCATTCCATCTATTGTTGGCCACACTTAGCTAGTTCTTAGCATTTTAACACTTATGTTTTCTTTGCACCAATCCATGGAGAGGGAAAACACAAAGCCAAAGTTTGAGGGGAGATCCTTTTTTTGACCCCTCTAGACATAACATACACTCGTGTAAGAAGATCCAACTACTTCAACAACATAAGCACCAACAACCCCCACATGCTCTCGAGTCATAAGACACATACTTTAATCTTGTCCTTGAATGGTCTATATACTACATAGCACACAATTGTCAATTCACTGAACTTATCCTTGAGAGATTTCACTATCACCAAGGACCACAATGATCATCTACACATTGGGGCTCATTAACAGTAACTTGCACAAAAGGACCTTCCAATAGTCCCATTGCTCCCCCTAATGGACAACATTGATAGCACATGCTTTTCAATTGTGCTCTCTATAGCACAAAGGAAAGTATGCTAATTTGGAGCCCCCACGCTTGCCCCTAAGTTGACAATGGAATAGGCCAATCTTACACAACACTCCATAGCTCAGTTGCACACCACCTTTTTTTTTTTTTGTCTCTCTTGCGTTATATTCTACAACATCTGCACAACACAAAGCCATAGAGTAGAAAATTCATTTCTCTGCTTTTCTCATTCAAATCTGTCAGGCGGAGGAACTTTTAGAAGGGGTTGAAGTTCTTGAGTGAAATTGTTTTTTTTTAGTGATTGCTGTAAAAAATCCCTGTATTTTGAGTTAGCTAATGCCAAGCCGTAGGGTTTTCAATATGCTGAACAATAGTATCAAAGAATCAAGCAAGATGATTGTTGTAGGCAAGGCCGTGGTTGCTAAATCGAAGCAAAAGAGGATTTTTTAAAGGCAATTTCCACACATTTTAAGGAATGAAAACCCATCTTCTTCCCAAGTAGTCCCCAGTCCAAGTATTCTCCAAGAATCGGAATCCTCAAAGCTATAGAACAAGAACACGAGTAATTTTATTATGATTAGAACAACAACAGATAATTTTGACAGCAGTGGCAGTTATCATCAAAGATGGCAGAGCGATTGGAGGATTTTTTTGAGTTGTATTATCAAAGGGTTCACACCCAAGGATTAGTCCAGTTCTGTATGTTTTTTTAGTTTCTAGACTGCAGGAATCAGGTAGCCCCTCTATAAACTGCAGTGCATTAGTAAACTTTTTTTTCATGTGACTGGTGATGCTAGTTTGACATGCCCTCTGGTGATGCTAGTTTGACACGCCCTCTGGTACCATGGGACAGGGGAAGACTAGACCTTGTGACCTCTTGCCTGCAACAGAATGCTTTAGCCAATCAAGCTAGGTCCCCCACCCCAAAAGACTTTAGGTAAACACAGTGAAACTCAAACCAGAGTTGATGCATAGCACCAGGATCATAAGCCTAACACTACACCTCAAGGCTCGCCTTCACACCAACTCGGCTACCTTTGGGCCCTAGTCCAATTCTGTATGTTTGTCATCATTCTTCTTTTGAATTTTTTCCCAGAGCAAAGCTGATTGTTTTTTGTAGAGAGGAAAATCTAGGTATGTGGTAGGGAGTTGTCCTTTACATCATTCTTCTTTGAATTTTTTTCCTAGGGCAAAGATGGATAGTTTTTGGTGGAGAGGAAAACCTAGGTATGTAGTAGGGAGCTATCCTTTAAAACTCAATGTGACATCCACTGCAAATTAAAACTCAAAATAACATCCACCCCGGTCAATAATAGGTAGTCTAAAAATACTACTGCTTTGCCAATTGATTATGAGAATAGGATGAAAATGTTCACTCATAATGATTACACACTGTGGGTTAAGCAAACACAATTGTCTTGAGTACCTTTGATGATGAATTATACCAGCCCTTGTGTGCCTGTTTATTGAAAATTTGAAAATTGGTGAAGCAAGACAACTGCAAATACATTGAAGAGTGTGTTCACAGATCCTAGAAGTAGCAGGAGCCCTTATCATTTTATAATGAAAGACCAATTGGGCCTGTCAAAAATCTTTTGACATGTCATGTTTGATAAAGACCCAGCCTTTTTTGGCTAAGATTTGAGTGAATAATTTATTGAACTGCAATGGTTTTATATATTGTTTTCCTTTGAGGCATAGCTGGAAATTATGTAAGAAATCATGTGATTAGAGTTGTTTCATCCTTTGAGCAATAATTTTGTATGTCTATTTTGGATAGTGAAATAGGCCCAAGTCCTCTGCATTTTGTGCACCCTTTGACAACAGAGGCAGTTATCATGATAATAATAATATACTTTTAAGAATCTAAACCTTTGTTACAGTTGTTACTAGCACTAAAACCTCTATCACAACCATTAATAAATGATAAAACCTCTATCACAAATATTAATGGACACTACAACTCATAATCACAAAGTTAACTAGCAATAAAACCATTAATCACCAGCATTGATTCAACCCAGATTCCTTGCCCAATGTGGAGGGATAAGCTTGTAAAAAGGAAACAGTGTAACAAACAGCATATCTGTCTTACCACACAACATTGTCCATGGTTCAACTAAATATTTATTTTATATAGTTAAATTATTACTTATATATAATATTATTATTATATATACTGTATATATTGATTTAAATAATTAAATTTATATTATATTATTTAATAAATATTGAACTTAATAATAATAATTATAAATTAAATAATATTCAAGAACATATATAATATTAAAATTATATAAATTAACTTAATTATTAATATAGCTTATAATACTTGTAAATTATAAAGCTATATTAATAATTAAATTATTAATTAATGCTAAATATATTTATAATTAATAATTGTAAGTTAACTATAGATATAGATATTACTATGATTAATAATATTATAATTTAATATATAAATATTAATTATATTATCTAATTTAATTAACTATAATATTATATTATTTAATATTATTTATTTTATGTGGGTGGCTGGCTGGGCGACCCTCCACGTCGGCGGAGGGGTACAAGGGGAGCATGTCATCGAGGCCAAGAGGGCATTCGCTGGCAAAGACGTCGCTGTTTGAGAAAGGCGGGAGGTAAGGACAAGCGGTTGTTTAGTTAGTGTACTTTATTTGCGGCGAGTACATGCAATGAAGGAAGCTGGCATAGTATCACTCATTTCAAGGTAAGCAAGGTGGTAAAGTTTGGTGCCAAAGGACGACCGTGTTTGTAAGGTGTAGATTGCCTTGCAGTTCAATTATGTTTCGCTCATGTGAAGCGAGCTCGGTGCTAAGGCTGTGGGTATTATTTATGGAAGCGATGATCGGTGGGTCGGCTAAGTTTGTCTTGTTGGGTCTTTTGTGGTGTTCAAGTTGTGAGTGTGGTCTGTCAAGTAGAGTGTGGCGATTGGTGTTGTTCAAAATGGCTTCGGTCAGTCATTCTAAATTTGTCATTTCAGTCTTGGTGGAAGGTGTGGAATCGTTCGGCTTAGACACTCCCATCTCCTTGAAGGCAACAAAGAGGCAAGGTGCATTTAGAGCAATCACCGACCAGAGGCTCAATCGCATCCTACTTGACGCGGATCCCTTGGTCTTGGTTGCGGTTAAAATGGTCTTGGGGAAAGGCCATCTGCAGAGGGAGGAGTACGCGAGGGACAATGCATATATTTCCTCGTGTTTTTTAGCTTCGGTGTTGGATAACGACGTTCCAAAGGTGGAGGCAAAGGGAATGCTGGTGAGCCTATTTCATGAGGATTTGGTGGGTGGTTTAGATGAGACCTTGAAGGCAACCATTGTTGGCAAAGGAATTCCGTGGCCAATGGACTTGGAGTTGCTTTGGAAAACGAATGAGGCAGTGAAATTCTTCCCTTTCTTGCTGAACTTGAAAGGGGTGGAGCTTATGAGGCACATAATGGTAACAACCGTGGTCATGGAATTTCTAAAAAGGAAGCTAGGGCTAGTGGCGATGGATGGCTTGGACTGGATGGAGGACTTCAACACTTTTGCAAAATTAAATGGTTTTTTGTGAATGTATCTATGTTACGGTTCCAATTTTGCTCCCTATGGCTGAAATGTTAAGTATAAGGTTTAATGCTGGTTGGGTTAGAGTCGTGCCTTGTCGAATTTTGCTCTGTTAGGTATGGCAGCAGTAGTTGTTTTGGTGGGTTTTTGGCCAAATCTGATGATGAGCATTAGTAGACGTGTTGTATGGCTTACTTTTATATTAATAAAAAATATCAAACCCTTACGTACCAAAAAAAATTAATTATTTATATTATAATAAATTTAATTCATTCAAATGGGAAAATGCTTTGAACCGAAAAATTGTAGGGGTCAAAGATTATCATCTTGAAGATGGGTGACAACTAGATGCACATAGAGATTGGCACGGTGGTGTTTGAAAAGACATGTATTAAGAGAAATACAATATTATATATTATTAAGAGAATAGATGCATTTCCCTCTTTCTTGAGAATGATATATTATAAAGCATATAGGAAAACTAAAAGAAAGAGCCTTTTTTATTACATGAGTGAGGGATTGGCCATCAAAATCCAAAATTAGGAAGTGGTGCGATTAATTGGGGGAAAGGTATAGATTTGAAAGCATTGCTAAACTGTTTACTTTTGGTAGAATGTTCAACAGGGTCCATCAAAAGGAAAATTTTAAATAGGGTCCCTACACAATGGAGGGAATTGGATTTTATATCAAAGATTAGGAACCAAACTTTAATACCCTAAAGTAGGAGATCTAAGAAATACTAGTGTGGATTAGGTTGTATAATCTATCACACAAGTATTAGGATCTAGAAACACTAAAATCTACTAGGGAAAAGTTAGAAACATTCACATGGTGGATGAAAATTTGGAAGATAAGGATTATGGAATCTATGCATGAATTTGTATTAACACCAAGCCACTACCCCCAATCCTAGAGGAAATTGAGATTCACACGAAACTAGGCATTTGGAGGCAAAAAGTAGAAATTGAACAACTTGATGGTAAAAATAACTCGATGCCAATAGACAGACAAGGGGTAAAAGATTGCTCCATATGGAGACTGGAGACAGAGGCACGAAAACCTATATTTTGAAAAAAAAAAACATAAAAAACAATGGAAAAAGACTATTGAGCCCTAGAGAAAGAAGAGAAAAACCCTAGAATTCGATATCTACGAGACACCATGGAGACCCACAATCAAAGATAACCAAAAATACAACAAGGTCAATGAATCAAATGAGAAAACAATCCCAAGCAAGGCAGACACATATGAACCTAGAACCATAGGTGTGACAATTGAAATAGTAGGGAAAACTATTATCCCACTAAAAGAAGAAGCCAAGAGACAAGGAGAGGCCTTGCTACAAGAGTTGGAGAAAATTCCTCCTATATCCTTTGAAGACATTAGAGGCACAAAGAATATGACATTTGAAATGGGACTAAAAATTTTTGGTATTGAGAAGGGAAACAGAAATAAGGAGAACCAACCTCCATAGGCAACTATACATGAAGAGGAACAAACAATAGATTTAGATGAATATAGTGAATTTGAAGAAGGGGAAATTGGCATGCTGGAAGAAAAAAAAATTAACCAATCACAATAAAAAATAACAAAACCAAAGATGGGAAAAAGGACAAAAGGAAAGAAAATTTAGCAAGGCTAAACTGGAAATTGTCAAAAGTGCTAAGGGGTAGAGGAAGTTGAGATTAGGGAAGGGAATCGCCCTTCTCCAAGAGCCATCAGGCTCATAACACGGGATGCCCCTAACAAAATGTGCATGGTCAAGCCCTAAATTGACCAACTAAAGATAAATATTTCTCATTCAAGAAACCAAACTCAGTACAACAAAAGAAAAGTCTCTCATGACTAGATAGCGATAGTGGGAAAACACCTTTGTGACTGCATTTGGCACCTCTAGTGGGCTAGGTATCCTCTGAAATCAAGCTAAAATTAAGATGAAAAACCTTCAATCCAACAGATGCTAGAAGGTGATGAAATGTAAACACCTTCCTTTGAATCAAGAATTCTTTCTGATTAACATATATGGCCATGTCTGCATCGTAAGTGAAAGATAAGTCTAGGGACATATCACATAAATTTTGTCATCATTTAGAAACCCAATAAAAATGATTGGGGGTGAATTCAACACCATCCTAAATGGCTAAGAGAAGAGAGGGGGAATAAAAAAAATACACAAACACAAATCAACTTTCAAAACTTTGTGGGTGAAAATCAACTGCTAGAGATAATCCCCAAGAATGGAAAATATACATGGACCAATAGAAGAAAGGAATTTAAAAATATTGCAGAGAGATTGGATAGAATATTCTTTGCTAGAAATTGTCTAAACCTTCCAATCTCATATGAAACTTGCATACTCCTTGTCTTAGGATTCGATCACTTCCTTGTACTCTTAAAGATAGAAAAAGGAAAAGTCTCGTAAAGATTCCCTTTCAAATTTGAAAATATGTGGTTAAGAGATAGAGGATTGCCAGATAAGTTGGTTGAATAGTGGGAAGCAACCCCAAGACTGGGCGGGTCAAATCTTTTCAAACTACAAAGAAAGCTAGGTTATCTAAAACAATAATTGAAAGATTGGAACAATAATCACTTCAAGAATATCTTTGCTGAGAAGGACAAGTTAGAAACAATGTTGGTCAATCTGAATGAAAAAGTGATCCAAGAAGGTATGGATGCATTCTCCTTTGAGAAAGAAAAGTAACTTACAAGAGCATACATGGAAATCTTAACAAGAGAAGAAATTTTCTGGTGTTAGAAATCAAGAGAATGTTGGCTCAAGGACAAAGACAAAAATGAAATTATTTTCACAAATCCACTAAAGTAAGGAGAAACATAAACAAAATTATTGAAAAAAAGGAAGGTGTCAAACCACATGACCAAGAAGAAATAAGCGAGATAATAGTCTTATTGATGGGTTCATCTATTAGCCTATTTTTTGTTGTTTTTATGCATACTTTCAAACATCATCAGACAATCCTTTCAGACATTATTCCTATACTATGCTATCTTTTCATACTTATTACACAACCTTGGACCTAAATTATAGTAATGGAAATATAGTTATGATATAACAGCATTGCATGGTTTATATGTGGGTATGTATGAAATGTGGATGGAATTTTGTGTTTAATCATGGTAGTTAGCTTTGTGTATATGTTTTATGGATTAACCTCTTGAAGCCCAAGGAATTACTGTAGCCCGTAGGAAAAGGAAGACTTGGACAACGAAACAGGGGAAGTGCCAGATCAAGCTGAATTTAATAACTATTGTGTCGAGGCACCTGATGGAGTTAGTCGTGCATCATTATGACAATTAATAAGGTGTTGAGAAGAAGAATTTTTTTGTTGATAGGATTCTAGATAGTTGTTTGTGTGTTTTACGTGCAGATCTGTTTTGCAGAGTTTTAATTCCATTATAACTCTTATTTCTTTTCAATTATAGTTTGAACAATTCAATGTTAACTATATACTCCGATATCTAAGAGTTGTAGTCAATGATTGCAGTTAGGAGTTATGCTTAGAATGAACTCCCCTGTGCTTGTATATAGCCAGTGGTTGAGTCCTTAGATAAGTTAGTTGATTTTTCAGTATTTTGTTACCAGTTACTTTTTAGTTTTCAATTATCATCTATAGACATGTTGATTATTCAAGAATGATTTCATTGAATACAATCTATGAAGAAGATTGTGTAATATTTTGTGATGCGTAATGAATGAATTTTAAGTTCATATGAATGTGTAGAATCTGAAGGTTTAGATTTAGTTTAGTTAAGTGAAGACAACCACTTGAGCATACCACTCAAGGTAACTATTCTTCACCATATTTGTAGTTGTTTATTTCTATTAGTAGCTATTTATGTTTATCATTACTTCATAAATTGCATACAAATTAGAATAGATTCTTTTATCTTGTCTATTAGTAACAAATGTTCATGAGCACAAGTGCATTAAGTTTGTAGTACTCTAGAGGTTAGAATAAGTTTAGTTACTAGTCTTGATTATTTTTGAGTTAGTTTAGTAATTATTTGTTAGCAAAAGTTCAGTTACAAGTAAAGTTATAGGCACCCGTAGCCATTAGCGCTAGTTTGCTTCTTTCACTATTATGCAATTCTATGATTTTCCAACAATTAGAATAACTTAGGTAGCCTTAGGTCTCTGAAGGCACATATAGTGCAACACCATCACAAGTTTACAAACCTTGGTTGAAAATTTAATGTAATCTTTATAATGTTGAGTGGACTGTTCAACTAGTCATACCTCTGAATTGTATGGTTTCTACCAAGTTTACAATATACTAGTTTAGACTCTACATTTTTAGCGTCGTTGTCGAGGATGGTTCTGTCTTCATAGACTTGTTTTCTAAGCTTACATAGTTTACATTTTATTTTTAGCATTAGTATTTTTAAGCTTTATCTTATCAAAATACCATAAAGTTACACTAACACTGTGCAGGACTGCTACTATACAAAGCCATATTTATTGTATGCAGAGGCAAATAGATTCTTTGGGAAGATTCCTCCCCTCTACATGCCAAGAAGCCATAGTAGAAATTGGTGATTCTAGTACTCAAAGTGAGGGTAATATTGAAGAAGAAATTTCTCTATCACCAACATCTAACACATAAATAGAGGGGACATGCCAAACCATGGGTGATGCAATGGATGATCCTGAATGTGCAACCTTTGAGTTCCCAATCACCAACCAAGAAAGTGCTACTGTGATGAAGAATATTCCTCCTTCAACATTACCACTCTTTTATGGGTTGGTGACTGAGGATCCAATAACATTTATGTTTGAATTTGATGTCCTATGCAAAAGTTATGACTATAATTTTTATGCTTATAGGCTCAAACTCTTCCCTACAACTCTAAAAGATGTAGCCCTAAGATGGTTTATGGGATTAGGCAACAATGTTGTTCCTAATTGGGGTACCATGAAAACATTGTTCTTGGAAAATTACCAAGAATATTTTAGAGGAATTGATAGGAGAAGAGATAAAAAATTTAGAATGTCATAGAAGGAGGATGAGCCATTAGAAGATTATGTCGAGAGATTTCAGTTTTCCTTGAAGAAAAAACCACATAACAAGTAATCTAAAGAATCCCTCAAGTTAGTATTTTTAGAGGAGTCAATGAGGACTGCATGGATTCCCTCAATCTTATTGGGCAATGGGATATCCTCAAATACCATTTGAAGACATTTGAAAGGTTTGTAGGAATTAATCTAGGTCCTTCACTAAGAGGCCAAGAGGAGAGAGGACATCCACCATTGGTAAATCATATACCGGGGTTTCAAAGATAGAATTAAGCAATTTTCTATCCAACATGAAGGAGGACATTATCAGTCACCTAGAAACTCAGTTGGACACTCTCCACATCAAGAAGAAGCAAGAGGAAGTTGAATCAATTCTCATTAAATACTGCCCCAGCTGTAGGCAAAGGAAAGCAAATTGTAAATGCAAGAGGGTGGCTAGTACCCAACAAGACAAAACTAAGAAGCTTGATTTTAAACCACTTGAAGGAGAGGATGGACAACTATTTTATATAGCTCAAAGAAGACCATGGAAAAAAATACAAGGTATGCCACAAGACCCTCTTAACTTCAATTCATCCTTTCCCATTGGAAATAAAAAAAAATCTGCTTGGAATTCTCAACCCTGGCTAGCTAATGAAAATTCATGGAAAAACCCTCAACAATGGCCACAACCTTAGCAAAATTGGAACCAACAGTAACCAAATGCTTAAACACAACAAAATTTCCAGCGTTCCAATTACAATCCCCAATGGCCAACACAACAGAACCAATGGCAGCCTCAATGACAAAAAGGCCAGCAGTGGCAATAGTAGAACATGAACTATCAACAACCTATGCTTCCTCCTCAACCACAAAAATAAGCCATTATGCCTCCATAAAATCCTACATCTCAGCCACCCAAACCACCACAATTACCTACCCAACCTGCACCTAACATAACAACAAGCCTGTCCAACAGGCTTATACTATGAGGCTATGCAATACCCCACTTAAGGGGTAGAGGTGAGTGATGTCCACCTCAGGTCAAGAAAACAACTAGCTGGACCTTCATCCCCTCAAATCACTGAGATGGAGGACAAGGAACTTGTAGTTGAAGCTTTAGAAAAATCATCTTTGGAACCTGATTCAAATAAGGTACACCAGACTATCTCAAGTCCAAAACCTCCTTTCCTTGAACGCTTAGGCATTCAAAAGCATCACACCCAAAATGAGACAAGCCTACTAGGCCAATCAAAGGATGTGAGCATCAAGATTCCACACATCCAAGCTATTAAAGACATCCCAATTTATGTTAAAATTGTGAGAGGCCTATGTCTTAAGAAACTAGGGAGGAAAAGGAAGGATCCTCAGATAGTTCATTTCCTAAGAAACCTTGTTGATATCATGTTAGGGAACATCACTATCCCTAAATACACAGACCCTTGTAGTCTGGTAGTGGATGTTAAGATTAATGGGACCCTTATCAAGAACACTTTGATAGACTTAGGGGCAACAATCAATATTATGACTAAAGAAACAATGCAATTACTTCAGTTAGCCAACCTTAGACCTACACAAACTATTCTACAATTGGCTGATAGGTCAACAGTCAAGCTTGAAGGAATCATTGAAGGTTTAGTTATTACACTAAATTCTTGGGAATATCCTACTGATTTCATAGTTTTACAACCAAAGAATCTTGTAGGATATCCACTCATCCTAGGTAGACCACAGTTAGCTACAACCGATGCATTCATAGGCTATAGGTTTGACAATATGATAATATCTAATGGGATTGTTACCAAGAAATTGGTCCTTTATCCTCCATCCCAACCTTATGTTGATATTGAGCAAACCATTGGCCCACTTTGGACGAGGAAGATAAATATTCCCTACATAATTTGATAACAATATAACACAATCCTCTATTGGATGATCTGGATGAAGATGAGTTGATTGCTCATATAATACATAATGATTGCGGTAGGATCCCGCAACAACAAGACTATCTAACATACCTACAAGACCCCTTGCAAAGTATTATACCCACCGATTCCTTAGAACAAATAGCTCAAATCTTCCATTCCTTACTACCACAACAATGTCTACCAATTATTCCTAGCCTTGACCTCACATCTGTGCAAGAATCATCCAAGGACATAGAAGTCATGCTAGGCAAAATGTTGAACATAACTAATGCATTGACTGAGGAGCAACATAATTCCCTAACTACTATGTTGCAGGCACACATAGCGACATACACATGGGATTACCATGATATGAAAGGTACTGATCCTATCTTATGTATGCATAGGATCTATATAGATGATGGTTATAGATCCATTAGATAGTCTCAAAGACAAATGAACCTTGCCTTGAGATAGATAGTCAAAGTTGAACTTCAAAAACTCCTTGATGTCAGATTCATTTATCCTATATCTAACAGTGAATGGATCTCACCTTTAGTCATTGTTCCCAAGAAAGGTGGAAAATGGAGAGTATGTGTAGAATATAGGGAACTGAACACAACCACTAGGAAGGACCACTTTCCATTACCCTTTATAGATCAAGTGATTGACTCTTTAGCAGGGAATAAATACTTTTCATTCCTAGATGGTTTTAGTGGTTACAATCAGATAAAAATTGCTCTAGAGAATCAGGACAAGGCAACATTTACCCTTCCTTGGGGTACTTATGCTTACTCTGTTATGCCCTTTGGTTTATGCAATGCTCCAACTAATTTTCAGAGGGTAGTGCTTAGCATATTTTTTGATTATGCTCATGACTGTATGGAGATATATATGGATGAATTCACCACATATGGGGAAACTTATGAGGAAGCCCTTAGCAATCTAGAAAAGGTATTTAAGAGATGTAAAGAACGCAACTTGTCCCTCAGTAATGAAAAGTGATTTATGATGATGACTCAGGGAATTGTTTTAGGGCATTTCATATCTAGTGCAGGGATTCAGGTTGATCCACATAAGATAGAAATCATTTCTACATTACCTGTTCCACAGAAGCAAAGGGATATCAAAAGCTTCCTTGGACATGTAGGCTGTTATAGGAGGTTCATTAAATACTTCAGTAAGATTGTTGCACCATTATTTGTTTTGCTAACTAAAGACATTGAATTTGATTGGACACTAGAGTTTCAACATTCCTTTGAAGAGCTAAAAAAGGCCTTAACCCAAGTACCTATTTTAAGGGGACCAAATTGGACCTTACCCTTTCATATACATACTGATGCTTCATAATTTGCTATTGGAGGAGTTTTGGATCAGAAAGAAGGTAACAAAGAATATGCAATTCACTACATTAGCAAGAATCTTTAGTGACTAGAGATAAATTATACTATTATAGAAAAGGAGATGCTAGCAGTAGTGTATGTCATCAATAAATTCAGGCATTACATTATTGGCTATTCAATTTTTGTCCACATAGACTATACAACTATCATATATCTTATGAACAAGCCTGTAGTAGGGGGAAGACTAGTTAGATGGATGCTCCTACTACAAGAGTTTGATATTACAATAATGGACAAACCTAGTAAAGCTAATGTAGTAGCATATTTTCTATCAAGATTTCCAACACAATCAGCATAAGGGGTAGTGGATGAATCATTTCCAGGTGAACACCTATTTTCTCTTAATGTACATGTACATTGGTATGCTGATATTGCAAATTATTTAGTGACAAGGTATATTCCACCACACTTTTCTCCAAGGGAAAAGAGACAACTAGTACATAAGTGGTTTCCATATTCTTGGATATCAGGTTATCTTTTCTACACTAGCCCTGATAACATCATGAGGAGGTGCATAAGGGAAGATGAAATATTTGATATCATGAAGGATTTCCATGATGAACCATGTGGGGGTCATTTTGCAGCAAAAAAAAAACATTCAAAATCCTCACAACTGGTTATTACTGGCCTACTTTACACAAGGATTATGTCAAGTACACAAGAAGTTGTGATAGGTGTCAAAGAATGGGTAAGCCAACAAGGAGTGATGAAATTCCATTACAACTTCAGTTAACACTAGCTCCCTTTAATAAATGGGGTCTAGACTTTATTGGACCAATCTCACCTACTTCTAACAACAAGGAGTATATCCTTGTTTGTACTGATTATCTAAGTGGGTAGAAGTAAAGGCAATAGTTTTCCACGAATGGCAATATGGTTGAATACCAAATCAGGCACGAAAAGTCAACACCTTATCACCCTTAGACCAATGATCAGGTGGAGGTTACCAATAGAGAAATTGAGAGTGTTCTAACCAAAACAATGCAATTACACAAGAAAGATTGAATTTATAGGTTACTAGAAGCAGTATGGGCATATAGAACAACCTAAAAAACAACAACTGGTTTTACACCTTATGAGCTAGTATATGGAAAAACAATAGTCCTTCAAATTGAGTTTAAATATAAGACATTAAGAACAATAATAGAGTTGGATATGGATCTCACAACAACTCAAAAGGAAAGGTTACACCATTTAAATGGACTGGATGAAATAAAGATGGAGGCCATCCATCACATTGAGATAGTACAAAAGCAGAGGACAAAGTGGCATGACTAATATATAAAGACAAAAGAATTTAATGTAGGAGACTAGGCCTTATTATATGATTTAAGATACAAGGATTTCAAGGGGAAGCTCCAATCCAAGTAGTTGGGACCTTATGAAATTAGCCAAGTATTTCCTAATGGAGCAATACAATTGCATACCATATATGTACTGAGGTTCTCACTCCTGGTTAATGGCCACCGATTGAAACTTTATAAGAACCCAGTACAAAAGGAAGATTTTATTTTCTCTCTATTTCAGTAGTATGGACCTCACAATAATCCAGATACAAGTTCAAAAACATAGAGTGATGCCTTAGCAACATCAGTAGATATACCAAGTCCTTTAGGTGATTCAAAGATTGAGCTACACAACTCAATCCCTAAGATCACTCAGGTCTAATTTCTTATTTAGTCTCACATGCACACACAACATAGTTATAATGATGTACATACTATTTTCAGAGGGACATGTCTTATTGTATCAACATGAATTTGCACCCCTAACACAAATTCCCTTTTGACCCTTAACACTTTAGAAAATCAAAAGTGGAGGCTTAATTCCACTTAAGCTTGCTACTTGCATTCCACTTGGTGCGTATTTTATGTGTCGGTGGGGGCGTTTCTATCGGGGACACCTACGCAACGCGCAAACGTTCACGCGACGCGCTTACATCCCTAGAAGATTCCCACGGTTGGAGACTGCAGAGGCATTACATTTTTGATTGGAAGTTGAAGAGTAATGTCCCTCTTCGGCTGGCCGACCCGAATATGGTCGTTTTTCACCCATCTCTTCATAATATTCACTCTTCCATCCATAGTTTTTTCCAAGAAGAAGTTTGAGAGAAGTTTACAAGATCATTTGAGCATTTTCTCCACCATTTTGCATCCATTTCCAAGCTTTGCAACAACACCATTCACTCCATTGCAGCAATCCACTACTCTGTCACTCCAATAGGGCGAGCACAGGACAAACACCATGGCAACAAAGGCTTGAGTCTCTCTCGTTCACTCCTCCACGAGCCTTGAGTGCTTTGGACAGAGGCGGTAAGCTCCGACAATCTCTCCTTTTGCTTTCAATTGATTAAGCACGTACTACTTGTTGTGTTTTGTGTTACATAGCTTGTAGTTTCTTTCCTTTATCATTTATTTTTACTATTCCAAACTTGGTTGTCTATGGAGGTGGAAACACCAAGACGGGGGTCTGACTAAGGTAGGCCCCTATATAGCCCCAACAATTTCCCCCTCTCTCACATTTTTGGTGAACCCGACGTGAACCCACTTCTATCCATTTTTTGGCATCCTAAACTTTTTTGCATATACCTCTTGGTCGTGGTACCCTGGTGTGTTGTGAAAGTTTATGAGCTTCACGACCCAGTCTACAACCTCTAGGAATATTGTTAGAAGAAGTCTATGACACCTTTTGATGGACAAGATGAAGGTCTCCTCTAGCTTCACTACCGACCTTTTCTCTGATTCTACAGTTGGGTTGTCCGCACAAGAGCACGTATCGCGAGGTGAATTTAGGTTTCTTGACAAAACCGATTACGTCCCTACTCCTCCTACGTCACCGACCTCTTCATCCCTAGACGAGCATGAGGTCGTCTGTATCCCTTCCAAGTATGTCGTTGGTCTCGGTAAAGGGTTAGGAGCATTGGAAAATCACCTGGAAGGCAACCCGAAGTTGGCTAGGGCCGCTAAGGTGATCGGAGAAATAAGATACATGGTGGAAAAAGACCAGACAGGTATAGAACTCTTGGCTAGTCTCGTTGGTCTAGCCGAAGCATGTGCCCCCTCGAGTCTTGGTCGTATGATATGAGGCGACCTCTTAGAGGAATGCGAGAAGCAACTGGAGATGTCGACGCCTCCTACATCCGTGTACATGGCTAACACGGTCCCCTCAGTCAATATACCCTCTACTTCTGAAAGTTTAGATACTGTCAAAGTAAACAAAAACCCTTTGGGTTTTCACTTCACCCCTTCCATTGCCGCCGATGGAGGATTTGGCAGAATGATGGGCAGAGGCTTGGGCAGTGGAAACCTTGGAAGTGGGGGTGGCATTGGCGGGGGCGATGCCAGTGGAAGTCATGGTGGTGGCTTCAGCTCTGGCGGTGGCTCCAGTGGAAGTCACATTGGTGGTGGTGGCGTCGGTGGCGGCTCTGGCGGTGATCACGATGGTGGCACCGACGGAGGACACACCGGCGGTGGCAGTTCTAGCGGCGGCCACGGTGGCGGCCCTGGCAATGGTTACAGTGGTCCTATGTCTTCTAACAATCCTATTCTGAATACCCTTCTTTAGAATATGGGGCAGATGCATAACCATTTGGCAAACCTTTCCCAGGCCTCGGCTCAACCTATCTTTCAACCTTTCTCTCGACACAACCCGTTGTTGGTTGCAATTTTAAACACTCCATTCCCACTAGGGATGAGGATTCCCAAATTTGAGAAATACAGTGGTAAAGGGGACTCGCAAACACACGTATCCGTCTTTAACACCTTGTGCATAGATTTCTTCCATCATGATGCATTGATGGATTAACTGTTTCCCCGATCCCTCAAAGATACAACATTGGATTGGTACTATTCTTTGCCCGATAACTCCATCTTCACATTCAATCAACTTGTGAACCAATTCTTGCGACAGTTCCAAGCCAATATCGGACCGAAGATGACCTTCTCAGACCTTGTTCAGTGCAAACAAGGAGACAATGAAAAGGTTACAGACTTTATAGTGTGCTACCAAGCGCTCTTCTCACAAATCTCATATCTATTACTTGACTCTGATGTACAGAAGGTCTTCATAGGGAATTTACAGAGACATTGGCAAGAGAATTCTGCCCTCATGAAGTATCCTTCTTTTGCAAATTTATGTGCGGCTTTACGAGAGTACTAGAAAATGGTGGTTCATTTCAAGGGTCCTCCCCCACGCTCTTGTTCTGAAGGAAGATCTATCGTGTCGATCTCGGGAAGAGGTAAATCTGTTGCGAATGTAGTAGCCACTATGGACAACAATGGCCTCAGACGCGACCGAAAGTTTACGAAGCTATCAGAATCTTATTCTTCCATCTTGTAGAAGTTGGTGAAGGATAAGATCCTCACCCTACCACCTCCTAAACCAGTTAGAGAACCATACCCTAGTTGGTATGAATAAAATGCATATTTTCAGTACCATCAAGTTAATGGACATGATACCGAACGCTGCATGCGCCTGCATCATGAGATATAGGATCGCATCAAGGACGGTACTATCCATCTTGACAGGAGTAAACACAATACAAACAAATCAATGGCAAAAGCTAACAGTGAGTTGTAGATATACACGAACCCGTTTATGTCATATTCTACTAACATGATTATTGATCCCACTAATTCTACTTCTCACCCTGAGATGTATGTTAACATGGTTATTGTTACTCCCTCTACTCGTCTTGCGACCGGCTCGCTGGATGTAACATTTACCTCAAAAGACATTCTAGCAAACAACAAACCTTCTCCGCTCTATATTCCCGCTCACCTTAAAGGCAACATTGTTGTAGGGGTCCTAATCGACCCCGCGATTAGAGTGAATGTCATCATGGAGGATACATTACTCCTAAACTCCCTTTAAAGGGAGGAATACGACAAAACAAAGTCTGTCATTTGCACGCATGATGGAATTTATCTTAAACCTTATGGATCGATAACGTTGTTCATCCTAGTTGGACCTAGGAGTGTAGACACAGTCTTCGATGTCATCCCTGAGTCAAACCTATTCAGATTGAAGCTAGGCATACCTTGGCTAGCTTCCATGAATAGGATCACCTCCATGGTTCATAAATGCCTTAAGTTTTCCCATGAAGGTGTCATGCATGTAGTGCATGACACTAGATATCAGTCTGTGATATCCCATGGAGAATATTCGTTGGATCACTTTTGGTCCACTCCAGTCGGTCCACTCCCACAGAGAACATACCTACTTTACAAGAATTATGTGAAGTACAAAACTAGGGATAAGGGACAATTGAAGTTGACACTTCTCATGGTCGAGCAGCCAGCTGCCTCCTCCTCCCAAAAAGGAAAGGGGAAGCTCGCTCCCTCTCGAGCCGATTCGTTCGCTCCCCTCTCCTGGGAAGAGTATTGGATGAACAAACCCAGGTTGTACCCGCTAATTTTGATGATGCCTCCTTGGTGAAAGCCCAAAGTCAGGATATCAGATCTCCCTAACGGGTCCCTAGGACCCTGGTACTATTTGTACGGCAGCAAGAAAGGTTCACGGAGAAATTTTTCCCCTCAACCTCTTCTTGTTCCCCCGAACAGGAAAGGAGCCACCTCTAAGGCGATGGAGTCAACTCCTCCCACCATTTCTGAACCTACCTCTCCTCCTTCCATTCAGGATTCTTCCCTTCCACTGGAGACAGTTGTGGAGGACACTCCCATGGATGAACAAGATCATTTTGTCCCTTCACAAGTTTTGGCTTCCAGTGCAAAGAGTCATAGAAACCGCCTTGCGCATGAGCGTAAGCATCGATGAAAGGCTCTCCTAGCCGAGAAATCCTCCTTACAAAAGGAGGAAGAGAAGACCACACCTCCTATTGTGTCCTCCTCTTTCCCTCCTATCCCTAAATCTCTTACGGCTCCCATTGTGAGCGCACATGTACCTGAAAGGTACAAGTGTTCATCGCTCCTTCGACGGAGCCGCCCTTGTTGACTTCCATCCCAGATGTCTTGCCTTTCCCAAAGCCAGTGGACATGGTGAACACTTCAGTTGTGTCCATTATGGTTCTTTCCTCTTCTTCCTCGCCACTCCTTGTTTCATCCATGGGGAGTTCACCTCCCCCGATGAAGAATAAAGTAGAGCGTGGCCCCTCCAATAATGGGGGATGTAAGAGCCCACCTTCTTCGAAAGGTAGCTCCAAACTAACTTGTTTTGTCTTAGTGACGAAACCGGTCCTAGCTTCCCTTGAGTTTGTCACTACTCCTGAGTCTCTCGGTGAGCCTAGCAGTGAACCTTGGGTGCAAACTCCTCCATCTATCGAGGTAAAACACGACACTCATGTCAAGTGCATGTTTAACTCGGTGGATAAAGTCCCGACCCTCTCAATAATCTTCACTAGGTCATTGACCCTAGACTCACAGGAGCTAAGTGATAGAGACCTTATAGGTCCCTCTGCTTTGGCCCTTGTTGACGGAGGATCAAAAGCTCCTCCCCTTAACATTACACCATTGCAGGCTCATCTTCCTTCCTTTGATGATCTAGAGTAGGAAGCTAATGACCTCTTGGTCGATCAATGTTAGGGGGAGACTCTCTTCTTGATCTTTAGATTAGGTATCTGTGTGTGTGTCATGACATGTGCTTCCCCCGTAATCGTGCTACATGTGCCTGGATGAACCTCGTCACCCCTATTGGTGCATGGATATAGGCGTGGTGTTGGTGTTGTAAACTTTCCTCTATATGTATCTCTATTCTTCCATGTTTGTGATTGACTTTCGGTAAATTGGGGACGATGCAAAGTGTCGGGAGCATTTAGGCCTCCTTCCATGTTGACTCAATTTTTTTATTTTACTTTGTCTTTCATTCATTCTTCTTGATCTGGTTGGGGATTGATGGCCATTCGCCTCTTACCACAGTTACCTACTATATATAAATAAAGGTAGATCTGACCCTGCGTAACTAGATCCCCCTATTCCCTCTGTGCGTGATCCATTTTCTTTACTTTTCACTTTATCTTTCTCTTGTCTTTGCTTGAGTTTTCCCTTTCATGTGTGACAACGCATCTCCTACATTACTTGGTCTTTAGAAAATGCATTCATTTCCAAATGAATCTTTTCTCGAAGACCCTTCACACACTTCCTCGTTAGAATTGCATTTTCAACTTAGAACCCTAACGAAATGTGTTTCCTTCATCATGGGTTCGTAAAGAAAGGACTTGAAAGTACTCCTCTGAAGCGAGAATGATCTTAGTCTTCCCCTCACATGAGCACATCTCCTTCCTTTCAAATTCCTTGATGAAGTGAACATCTTTCAAAAGGATTCCTTGATGACGAATCAATTCAAGAAGGAAGGCATTAAGCTTCTTGAACAACGTGTCCCTTGAGTGGACCCCACCTCTTCACACTGGGTTCCCAAGGGACCCCTTCGAAAGTTTTCAACAAATTTCTATGGCATCTAGCTTGGGGGTAGCCCGACTAGATTTGTTTCACATCTCAACGTGTAGTCCGGGGAAATCCCGACTAGACTGTCTTCGCATCCTTATGTCTAGCTCAGGGGCAACCCGACTAGACCTTACCTTTCAAACAATGCATCCCTTGAGTGGACCCTCCTTCCTTTTGAAGTGTTCTTGAGGGACCCCTTTGAATGTCTTACAACTTAGCGATGGTCTGCGTGACTGCCTGTTCACTGGTCTACACGACCGCTTCTTGATGTGTTCTATTTGCGGGTAAACATGTCGCCACCTCTAGCTCTATGGAGTCCCCTTTTCTCAGTCTCCCTCATGTGAGAGTTCTTGGGGGATACCTTCCTTGCAGACCTGCAGGTCTGTGAGGTGCTTTTCTTGGTCTCCCTCATGTGAGAGTTCTTGAGGGATACCTTCCTTGCAGGTCTGCGGGGCTGTAAGGTGCTTTTCTTGGTTTCCTTCATGTGAGAGTTCTTGAAGGATACCACCCTTGCAAGACAGTGAACCTATAAGGTACTTTCGTACTTCAACTTTGTAGTTTCGCAAAAATATGAAGTCCTTTCTTTCACTTTTGAGTTCGCCAGACCGTGCTCTACTTCCTTGTTAGTTTAGGTATACGTCTCTTACTCTATTACTTCTTTACTACTCTACTTTACCGAAGCACTCATCAGTACTCGTGCTCGCTAAAATGGGGGAAAAACTTATCAACATGAATTTTCACCCCTAACGCAAATTCACTTTTGACCCTTAACACTTTAGAAAATCAAAAGCAGAGGCTTAATTCCACTTAAGCCCGCTGCTTGCATTCCACTTGGTGCCTATTTTGTGTATCGGTAGGGGGCGTTTTTGTCAAGGATTCCCGCACGATGTATAGATGTTTGCGCAACGCGCTTACGTCCCTGGAAGATTCCTGCTGTTGGAGACTGCAGAGGCGTTACATTTTCGATTGGAAGTTGAAGAGTAACTTCCCTCTTCGGTTGGCCAACCCGAATATGGCCGTTTTCACCCATCTCTTCATAATCTTCACTCTTCCATCCATAGTTTTTTCCAAGCAAAAGTTTGAGAGAAGTTCTCAAGATCATTTGAGCATTTTCTCCACCATTTTGCATCCATTTCCAAGCTTTGCAGCAACACCATTCACTCCATTGCAACAATCCACTACTCTGTCACTCCAACAGGTCGAGAATAGGATAGACACTGTGGCAACAGAGGCTTGAGTCCCTCTTGTTCACTCCTCCACGAGCTTTGAGTGCTTTGGATGGAGGTGGTAATCTCCTACAATCTCTCCTTTTGCTTTCGATTGAGTAAGCACGTACTACTTGTTGTGTTTTGTGTTACGTGGCTTGTAGTTTCTTTCCTTTATCATTTATTTCTACTATTCCAAACTTGGAAGCCCGTGGAGGTGGAAACACCAAGACGGGGGTCTAACTGAGGCATGCCCCTATACAACCCTAACAATTTCCCCCTCTCTCACACTTATATACAACTTTTAGCATTCAGTAAGGGTCATGTTGAAGTAGTAACTTGTAGCATAACAATTGTCACCAGTCACACGAGACCTGATGCCAAAGGAACCCGTAACTCCATCTAGTTGCAAATTTTTAAATCAATTGGCACTAAATTAATTCTAGTTCACACGTTTTCACCTCAAAATTCTCACATGCAATATCCATCTTTTCATAATAAGTACATGTAGCATGCCTATCTTATTTCCTACTGCCAATTCAAATTTTGCACATTTGAACTATCACATCACCAACTATTATCTGTCAATTTTGTTTCATTACCTTACATCTTCCACCTCACTATTCAATAACCTACAATTACTTCTTATCACGCCAAATCATATTATAGATACATTTGAATTAGCTCACATGCATGACATTCAGTTAGTCACCTCTGATAGGTATGCAAGGTGAATTATCATAGATTTCTTAATGCTTTCAGTATGTCTTTCATATTCAATTATGCATGCGATGTATTTGAAACATTTATTTCCATACTTTTTAATCATGCCTTCACCCTATCACGAGTTGAAGTGAGGTCACTTCAAACCTTAAGTTGGGGGGAAGGTACAATTCAACCAGTTTTTCAATTTTCGCCACCTAAAACCAAATGCAACAGATAGATATGACATGCAAAACCCATTTTTTGCTAAAAATTGCACCTAATTTTTGCTGATACTTTCAATTGATAATTCCCTAATCTTGTGAAATTGAACTAAGTCGAACCCAAAACCCATTTTTAAGCTCAATTAAGCTAATTCAAAGAAGGGGAGTTGCAATTACAATATGGTAGTGAAAATGCATGAGGAATTATCAGAGTGAAAGAAGGATTTGAGGGTGGTGAAGTGAAATGAGTTGAATTTTCAAGGCAATTGAGTTGAATTTTCAAGGTTAACATATTGAGCAGAGATAAAAGGGATTCATAATGGGAGGTGATGTCATTAGGAGAGAGTCATCGGCTCACAAGCAAATACTAGAAGATGCAATGGTATTTCCTATGTTCACAAGAGTGGATTGGCTCGATTATTTTCAAAAGTTGACATAATTTGACAATGATATAGCAAGAAAATTTGCAACCACATTGGAGCACGATGAAGCAATGGTAAAATGGTTGTTAGTAGATGCATCTGAAGTTTCCATAGCACAACTATTTGGGTTGCCTAGGACTAGAGCAAAGTTTCCAGTTAGGGTGGATGTAGTGGCTGCAAGAGAAGAATTATGCGAGATGAGAAAGTTTGGACTCGTCATCACAAGGTACAAAGAGACTTTCTCTTCCGTGGTTTTGGGCCAACTATGCTTCCTATGTCATTAGATATCTTACTTGTGACAATAGAAGAAATATTTTGTATACTATACATTTCAAATTGCTTAGTCAGCTCGCCATAATAGGCTAGTGAATGTGCCAAATTTTCTTTATAATATGTTAAAAAGGATGGCATCAAAGTATAAAAGGAAATAGAGTGACACTGCCTTATCACATCACTATTTAATTGCCCTTTTAGTAAAAATAAGCTTGAGAATTCAATACCCACAGGTAGCTTGGGAAGATTTTGTGAAATGTGAAGATATTATCAGTTTACTTGAGGCACCTGTAGTACCTGAAACTTTAGAGCCACAAGCTAAACCTGTAAGAGAAAGTTCCCATGTCTTACCTATGATTTCACTTACCCATAGCCAAGGTGAGCCTGAGGAGCACAATGTGCCAGAGTCTAGGTCACTAGCAGTGGAAGAAATTCCATCTTCTTCAAAACCACCAAAACCCAAGAATAGAAGAGGTAGCACATCTACAACATCCACACTTTCTAAAAAAAAAAAGAAAAAGAAAGATGTTCAAAAGAAAAAGAAGGATGTTCAAAAAGAGACACCTACACCTAGGAATTTAGGTTGATTGAAAAAGCAAGGTGCTATGAGGAGAAGTGTGGAAAAATCAGGAGAAGAGGAAAAGGACCAGGAAAAAAAGGAGGAAGATGTGATGTTGGTTGAGACAGACTCTAAAGGGAAAGGAAATATCTCTAGAAATGTGTATACACCAGTGAAAAGGAAAAGATATGTGTCTACCACTTTTGATTCAAAATCAAAAGATGTGTTTGCAGCCAAGAAAACCCCAGATAGTCCTACTTATGAATATTATTGTCTAGGGGATGGTAATGAGTGGTTTTTGAAAACTGAGGAAATTTTTATAGAAGATATAGATGTCAGGAAATAAATTCAGGAAGCTTTGGATGGAATTAAACATTTAGAAGAATTAGTGTAGAGCTATTAAAAGAAAGACAAGGAAAGGGAAACAAAAATACAAGAATTGGAAGAAAATTTGTAAACATATGGGCATGGTACAAAACTGGATCTACTAGCACAAGTGGCCATTACCAAAATAGGGGATGGAGAACTGGAGTATCAAATCAGAGACCTCCTCCCATAAAAACCCCAATTCACCATACAACCTTATCTCTTGGTTATTAGCTATAGAAGGCGACTGATGAGTTTGCACAAGAAATAGAAAAGTGGAAGAAAGAAAAAGAAACTTTGATTGTAGAACATGTTAAAGTGTTGGAAGGAAAAGAGATTGAGCTGAGGAGATTAGCAATCAAAATGGAAGAAGTGGAAGATAAATATTATCAAATCATAAGATGCAGACCTCCAGCAAGAACATATACACTATTTCTACAAGAAATATTTCTGAGTTTTCAGTTTAGTAGGTTAATTAGTAACCAATCAGTTGGGATGAGCGGGAAATTTGAGTTTATTAATGTTTTTGTTGATTCTACACCAGAAGAGCAGGATCAACTATGTGAATACTATTTGCACAACTATGTGGTGCTAGGTGAAACAAAGAGGAATCTTCTGATGTTTGTAGGGGATCTCTCCAGGTAAGGGCACTAGCATCTTATTATAGGAATGAACAATTCAGGGGAGAAATAATGGAAGAATATGAGGAGAGGGAAAAATCAGTTTCTCTCCAAATAAGGAAAGAGTCTAAAGACCCTAATGCACTTATAAATGAATGGTTGAAACCCCTGGATCATAAAGGTGTAGGGAGGAAAATCATGAAACTAAGGATAGAGGATTACAAAAGAATGCAAACATTAGTTGTGGGCTTGGGTCAACAATGTTACAGTTATATGCAAAGTAGATGGAACAGTTTGACACTAGAATTACAGAGAAAAGAACCTCATTCAGTATAAAATTTTACTACCAAGCTTGATAGGGTATACAGATACATGGAAATTGGTGTTGACATAGGAATTCATTGGGTACCACTCACATTTCACCCACCTATGCTACTCTATCTAGTTCCACATTGGACCGAGGAAAAGGGTGAGGAGTGTGAGAAAGTTGGGATCATCAGAATGAGACAACTTGCACCTTACAAAGGTTTCTACTTAAAGAAGATCAAGGGAGTTGATGTTGTCATGGACCCCAGGGAGATCACTATACGATATAATTTGTACCCCTAGTGTTTTGTTTGAGGACAAGAAAAAGTATAGTTGGGGGGAATGATGGGTTCATGTATTAGCCTATTTTTTGTTGTTTTTATGCATACTTTCAGACATTATTCCTATACTATGCTATCTTTTCATGCTTATTACACAACCTTGGACCTAAATTATAGTAATGGAACTATAGTTATGATATAGTAGCATTGCATTGTTTATATGTGAGTATGTATGAAATGTGGATGCAATTTTGTGTTTAATCATGGTAGTTAGCTTTGTGTATATGTTTTATAGATTAACCTCTTACAACCCAAGGAATTACTGTAGCCTGCAAAAAAAGGAAGACTTGGACAACAAAACAGGGGAAGTGCCAAATCAATTTGAATGTAATAACTACCATGTGGAGGCACCTGATAGAGTTAGTCATGCATCATTATGATAGTTAATAAGGCATTGAGAAGAAGAATTCTTTTGTTGATAGGATTATGGATAGTTGCTTGTGTGTTTTACATGTAGATCTGTTTTACAAATTTTCAATTCTATCATAACTCTTCTTTCTTTTCAGTTATAGTTTGAACAATTCAATCTTAATTATATACTTTGATATCTAGGAGTTATATTTAATGATTGCAATTAGGATTTATGGTTAGAATAAACTCCCCCGTGCTTGTATATACCCGGTGGTTGAGTCCTTAGATAAGTTAGATGATTTTCAGTATATTGTTACCAATTGATTTTTAGGTTTTAGTTATCATCTATAGGCGTGTTGATTATTCAAGAATGATTTCATTGAATACAATCTGTGCAGAAGATTTTGTGTAATCTTTTGTGGTACATAATGAATGAAGTTGAAGTTCATATGAATGCGTAGAATCTGAAGGTTTAGATTTAGTTCAGTTAACTGATGACAACCACTTGAGCATGCCACTCAAGGTAACTGTTCTTCACCATATTTTTAGTTGTTTATTTATGTTAGTAGCTATTTTCGTTTATCATTACTTCATAAATTGAATACAAGTTAGAATAGATTCTCTTATCTTGACTATCAGTAACAAATGTTCATGAGCACAAATGCATTTAGTTTGTAGTACTCTGGAGGTTAGAATAAGTTTAGTTACTAGTCTTGATTATTTTTGAGTTAGTTTAGTAATTCTTTGTTAGCAAAAGTTCAGTTACAGGTTAAGTTGTAGGCACCCGTAGCCATTAGCGCTAGTTTTTTTCTTTCACTGTTATGCAATTATTTGATTTTCTAGCAAGTAGAATAACTTAGGTAGCCTTAAGTCTCTGAAGGCACATATAGTACATAACCATTACAAGTTTACAAACCTTGGTTGAAAATTTAATGTAGTCTTTACAATGTTGAGTGGATTGTTCAGCTAGTCATACCTCTGAATTGTGTGGTTTCTACCAAGTTTACAATATACTAGTTTAGACTCCACACTTACTTCAAGGACCTTCTTAATGGAGATAACACAATAATGAGTCAAGAAAGGGAAGAAATTCTTAGCTATATCCTAAATTTTTTAAATCAAGAACAAAATGAGAAACTTGTTTCCCCAATAGCAAAAGAAGAGGTTAGAAAGGAAACTTTCCAACTTGGTGTAGACAAAGTACTTGGTCCATATGGCTTTCTGGCTGGTTTCTTCCAAAATTTCTAGAACATTGTAAGTAAAGACTTGGTAGAGGTGATAGGGGAATCCAAAAGCAAGTGCATAATGTTAAAATAAATGAATGCCACCTTTTTAGCACTTGTTCCCAAAAAACCTGATGCACAAACAATGGACTATCTACACCCAATCTCTCTATGTAGCATTACCTACAAAATCATAGTGAAAATCATGGCCAATAGGCTAAAAGTGGTCCTCCCAATTACCATACCAGAAGAACAAAGTGGCTTCTCCCTTAGAAGATCAATTATGGAAGGAATAATCTTTATCCATGAGTCCATATACATGGTTGGGGTGCCAAAGTAGAAATAATGATATCAAGCTTGACATCAAGAAATCTTACGATCAAGTTGACACACTTCCTCTTAAAGGCTATGGAAATGTTTGTATTATGTGAATCTTGAATAATTGGGTTGACAACTATTTCTCCAATCCAAAATTATCAGTTCTAGTAAATGGTAGACCTAAAGATTTTTTCCCATTTGCTAGAGGTATTAGACAAGGTGACCCAATCTCCCCATTTTATTTATCATCATGGTTGAGGCATTGAGAAGGAAAATAAATATAGAAAAAAAAATATTGTAAAAGAATAAGCATTTCCCCTGGCATGCAACCTATAACACATCAGCAATTTGTTATTGATACTACCATGCTTTTCGAGGTCACAAGCAAGAGGGAAGACAAAATAATAAAAACAACTCTAGAGAAATATTGCAATGTGTTAGGCCAAAAAATTAAGTAGAGGAAATCAAACATCTACTTTTTCGACTTGAATAGAAGGAAACAAAAATAAATTGCTAAAATCTCGGGCTTGAAAATGAGTTAAGCCTCCAAGAAGATTCTTAGGAATTTCTCTATTTTTAGGAGCTAACAGGTCTAACCCATGGGATTCAATCTTATCCAAGTGGAATCTTCGAAAGGGAAATGGTTCTCCTCTACACTTCAAATTCTAATGGTAAATTCAGTTATCTCTGCTATTCCCATATACTCCATTTCTTACTTGAAAGTACCAAGGAAAATTGTTAATGTTATGGAGAAGAAGATGATGACCTTCTATTGGAGTGAAAACAATGAAAAGAAGAAACTCTCACTCGTAGTGTGGGGGAAATTATACAAACCAAAATATGCTAGTGAGGTGGGACTAAGACAATGGACATTGCTAAAAACTGTTATATTTATCATAGGCATCCAAACACCATGGATGCAAGAAATGATGGTGAAACATTCAAAAAACTCAATTATTGCAATGGATTCAACATTCTCAACAAATAAATATGAAGTAAGCAAACCAATGTTCACTATATTTTTGGATTTTAATTTAATTATTGATGTATTTTATTTCAAAATATTAACTTATTAATGGTTTATTCATGTGCAATGTCGATTATATACTTGCTTGTTTTTGATGAACAAGATACTAGTGTATTTTTTGCATGAGTTGAATATCCTCAATTAATAAAGTAGACGATATAAATGAATTTGCTAACAAAAGTTCATAAATGAGCAAAATAATGTAAAGAAGATTGACATGTCAATATATTCATGACAGATGATGCTACTGCTGAGATTGAATCCATCAAGTTTTCATTGGCCTTAATTTTTATTTAAACTAAAGTAGAATCATTATAATTGTTTAATATTTAGTTTATAAGAAAATAACTTTTATAATTAACAGTATAAATAGTTTCAGTTTAATATTTCATTTTATTATAACATTACATATCAACTTCTATAATGTAACTTGTAGATTATATTTTGATTGTTGAGTACAAGTTTATGTATTTGACATGTACACATGACATGGTTGAAAATGTACAAATAAGTCAATTTTTAATTAAAATATATAAAACATTACATGTTTAAATCCTATAGCTTGATATTGTGTTTTATAATCTAGATAAGTTAGTAATAAGGATGTTCGAGCGAATATCTTTGATAAGGGTAAACATACAAACCTATGTCACACTTTCATAAAAGAATCGACTAACACAAAATAAAAAAATCTCAACTTCAACCGCATAAAAGTGGTCTTTATATTTTGGATTTAAAAATTATGCAAACTAATGAAATGTAGAAGTCTTCATGAAGTTTATTCTTGTAATTAAAAAAAAAAATGTTTTGATATTATTTTTATAAATTTAAGAGTAGATTTTGAATTGTTGAAAATTTCAAGAAAAAGTGGCATTGAGTTGACGTCAAGAAACAAATAGAAAATAATTTTATTTTCCCCTGATTTTTTTTCCAAATAGATAAATTTAATATGCAGTGCATGGAAAAAAATGAAATTTTTTGATGTATATTTTCCTCGTAATAATGTGTTAAAGTTGTTGGGAAAATGTGTCTCAACCTTGCAATTATATACGATTCATTGATACAATGTATGTTGGTATGTGGTGACTGGTCATGCAAATACGTTGACATGTCAAGGTTTTTTCTCACTAACACGTCAAGGTTTTTCCCCGCTTACATGTCAATAATTTTTCTCGTTGACACGTCAAGGTATTTTTGTTAACATGTCAAATAAAAATGACCTTGTCAAACCCTAATTCTAGAAGGTTCCAAAAAGCATGTTATAAGCGGGTGGGATGTATGTAGATGGGGTTGTATTTTGAGAGTCTGATAGTGGTCGGGTTGTCTCTTGATATCTGGTGGTGATACTCCTATGAGAAGCTTGCTCTGCAAGTATATTGCAATCCTTTGATTTCTAAATAATATATTGGGCGACTTTTAGAGTGTGGGGTTTTTCTCCCGAAAGGGTTTTCCCCACATAAATCATTGTGATGTGGTATGCATGATATTTGTGTTTATCTTTATTTAAGTTTTTGTAACTGTTAAAGATCTGTAAAAGCTTTGCATTATTCTCCTCTCAAGGTTAGTGTAGGAAGTTGTTATGCTACCTTAGCTTCCTTACAAGTGGTATAAGAGTTTGATCACCTTTGGTTTTAGTTGTGGATTGTTGGATTTTTTGAACTAATCCAGATTTGAGTGGGAGCTTGTGCAGAAGACACTTTGTGATTTTGTTGCAAGAATTTTTAGATGGCAAGTTCATCGGGGAGAATAGAGGTGGAGAAATTTTCTGGAAATAATTTTGAGATGTGGAAGCTAAAGATGGAAGATTTGTTGATAGATCGAGATCTGTGGGGTGTTGTTGATGATAATTTTTTGAGGCCTACAGATACTACTCAAGTTGCTCAATATGATGTTATGGACCATAAAGCCAAAGGTCTAATCAGATTGTGCTTGGCAAACTATTTTAATTAATGTCCATGAAGAGACCTCTGCACAGAAACTATGGAAGAAGCTTGGTGAGATGTATCAGGCCAAATCTTTAGTGAACAATATTTTCTTGAGGAAGAAGTTGTACTCCTTGAGAATGGAAGAGGGTGGATGAATCATAGACCACCTAGAAGCATTCAATATGTTGGATGCTCAATTGGCATAAGTTGGTGTCAAAATAGATGAGGAGGAGAAATGTCATATCTTGCTTTGTTATTTGTCTGATTCATGGTATTCTCTTATTATGGCTATTGGGAGTACTTCTGTTATATTGAATTCTGAAGATGTGGTGGGTTCTTTTCTTTCTGAAGAGATGAGGAAGAAGGTATCCATCACTTCCAAGGAGGCCCTAAATGTTCGTGGAAGACCTAAGGAAAAATGCAAGAAGAATGAGAAGCGTGACAAATCCAAGTCCAAGGGGAGTTCTAAATCTCCTGGAAAGTCCAAAGTTATTTGTTGGAACTACGGTAAGCCTGGACATGTTCGTAAGGAATGCAAAGAAGAAAAGAAGAAGAAAAAGAAGAAATTTGATTATTTTTTCAAGTCCGAGAAGGAAAATGGTGATGCATTCATTGTAGCTTTGGCAACTCGTGTAGGTAATGATGCATGGTTAATTGACTCGGGTGCATCTTTTCATATGACCTTTAATAGAGATTGGTTTTGTGAATATGAAGAATTTGATGTAGGTAAGGTGTACTTGGGTGATGATTCTCATTTAGAAATTGTTGGTCGTGGTAAAGTTAAAATCAGGTTTCCTGATGGTAGAATAAAAAAGATTAATGGTGTGTTGCATATCCTTGGATTAGCATGAAATTTGTTATATGTGAGCAAGCTAATAGATGCGGGTGTGTATGTATTATTTTATGATGTAGGATGCAAGATGGTTAGAGGTGCTATGGTGATTGCTAGAGGTGTCAGATATGGGACATTGTATAAGCTTGATGCATGCACTATTGAGTGCAATAGTACTTCTGTGAAAATAAAGTTTGTAGAAGAAGTGAGGGTTTCACCTTCAGTAGATGGTCATGACTTTTGGGTACCCAAGGTTGCTCTTTCTTCTAAGAAAAAGTTACCTACAAAGAAAACTCTGTTATGGTACCAAGAACTTGGCCCCATTGGAGAAAAGGGTCTAAGGACCTTGAAAAATAAAAACCTTGTTGAAGGTTTGTTTGATTGTAATCTTGAATTCAATTTTTGTGAGCATCACATTTATGGAAAATAAAATTACGTTCAATTTTACTCGAGTTCTCATAAATATTGTGGTGTATTGGATCTTATTCATTCTAATGTATTTGGTCTTGTAGATGTTCCTTCAATTGGTAAATCCACATATTATGTTTCATTTATTGATGATTATAGTAGAAGGACGGGTATATTTTGTAGAGAGTAAATCTGAAGTTTACAATTGATTTAAAGAATTTAAAAGCAATGGTTGAGTTGCAAACTAGAAAGAAAATAAAATGTTTGAGGTCTGATAATGGGGCTGAATTTTACTCTAATGATTTTGATAGATTCTGTAAAGATTGTGGTATTCATAGACAAAAGACAACTCCGTATTCTCCACAATAGAATGGAGTTGCAGAAAGAATGAATAGGACACCGATGGAGAAGGCTAGGAGTATGTTGAGTGGTGCTGGCCTAGAACAAAGTTTTTGGGATGAAGTTGTTGCCACTACCTGTTACCTAATTAACAAGTCTCCTAAATCAACTCTTGTTGATAAGGCGCCTATAGAGGCATGGTCGGGTCACAAGCCTTCATTAAGACATGTTAGATTTTTTGGTTGCGAGGCATATGCACATGTGCCAAAGGAGAAGCGAACAAAGTTGGAGAACAAGGTTGTGAAATGTATCTTCATCAGATATAGTTATGGTGTGAAAGGATACAAGCTTTGAAATCCTGTTACACAAAAGGTAATACACAATAGAAATGTTATTTTTAGAGAAACTAAACCTTCTTTTGTTACATTGCAACCAAAACAAAGTAAACAGGAAGATATGATTCAATTTCCTTCTACACCTAAGAAAGTTGAATCGAGGCCCAAGGATAGACAAGAAGTTGAGGAGAACTCATCTAGCTCTGGGTCTTCAAAAGAGGAGGAAGAACCTCCAACTCAGCTTGTTCGTAGGTCTACAAGGCATAGAAAATCGCTTGAAAGTTATTCACTTGATGATTGGAGATGTATTATTGCTTGAATACTAACATGGATGAACCTAGATTTGTAGAAGAGGCACTAGGTATGAATGATGTAGAATCTTGGAAGATTGCTATGGATGAATAAATGAAATCTTTGAAAAAGAATGATACATGGGATCTTGTACCATTTCCTGAAGGATAAAAACATGTTGTTTGTAAATGGGTGTTTAAGAAAAATATTGGTTTAGATGGAGGTATTGAGAAGTACAAAGCAAGGTTGGTTGTGAAGGGTTACTCTCAAGTTGATGATGTTGATTATAGTGAGATATTTTTTCCTGTTGCAAAAATGGCATCCATTAGATTTTTGCTTTCTATTGTTGTTGCTTATGATTTAGAGGTTGAGAAAATGGATGTGAAAACTGCTTTCCTTCATGGTGATTTGGAGCAGGATATTTATATGACAGATCCATAGCACTACATGGTGAAAGGTAAAAGTAAGTTGGTTTGCAAATTGAAGAAATCTTTGTATGGATTAAAATAGAGTCCTAGGATGTGGTACCATAAATTTGATACATATGTGTTGAGTTTGGGATTTGAGCATTTTAAATCAAATTATTGTATTTATTATAAAACTTGTGGTGATCATTTCCTATTTATTGCATTATATGTTGATGATATGTTATTTATTGGTAGAGGGAAAGGTATGATTTCAGAACTAAAATCTCAACTTGCTGCTAAATTTGAAATGAAAGATCTTGGTGCAGCTAAACACATTCTTGGGATGGAAATTAAAAGAGATAGAGTGAATAGAAAGCTATGGCTTAGCCAAAGAAAGTATGTCAACTCAATTTTATATAGGTTTGATATGCAGGATTGTAGACCATTGTGTGTTCATGTTTTAGTTGGAAAAAGTTATCTATTTTAAATTATCCAACATCTCCATCAGAGATGGAATACATGAGAAAAGTGCCTTACCATAGTGCAGTTGGAAGTTTGGTGTATGCTATAGTTTGTACTATAGACGAGATAATGCCCAAGCAGTGGGATTTCTTTCTAGATATATGTCTAATCCTAGTAGAGTTCATTGGGATGCAATTAAAAGAGTCTTCAGATATTTACATGGTACCTCAAATTATTCCTTATGTTATCATAGTAATATGACTGAAGATGATATTTCCCTTAATATTCATGGTTATGTGGATTCAGACTGGGTAGGTGATGTTGATAGCAGAAGATCCACCAATGCTTATGTGTTTACTTTATTTGGTGGTGAAATTAGTTGGATGAGTAAGCAATAGGTTGTGGCTGTTTTGTCCACTACTGAAGCAAAGTGTGTGGCATCTACTCATGCTTGTAAAGAATCCATATGGCTTAAAAGACGGTGTTCAGATATTGGAATAAAACAAGGTGCAGTGACAATTTATTGTGACAGTCAGAGTGTGATATGTCTAGCCAAGAACCCAACGTTTCATGCCAGGACCAAGCACATTGATATACAGTATCATTTTGTTAGAGATATGGTCGAAGATGGTGGGGTGAAGCTGGTTAAGGTAGAGACTTTGATGAATGTTGTTGGTTCTTTAACTAAGCATGTGAGCAAAAAGAAGTTCAGATGGTGTTCAAAGACTATGGACCTTTCGCCCCCTAGCAATTAGAGATGATGATGACACCCTTTCGTTGTCCTTGCAAGGTGTCCAACAAGTGGGAAATTTGTTGGGAAAATGTGTCTCAACCTTGCAATTATATACGATTTATTGATACAATGTATGTTGGTATGTGGTGGCTGATCATGCAAATATTGTACACTCATAACAAGATGTGGGGTTCGGGACAATGCCCCAAAAAACCCGTTGACACATGAAGGTTTTTTCCCACTGACACGTCAAGGATTTTTCTTGTTGTCACGTCAAGGTTTTTTTGTTAACACGTCAAATAAAAATGACCTTGTAAAACCCTAATTCTAGAAGGTTCCAAAAATCTTGCTATTAGCAGGCGGGATTTATGTAGACGAGGGTGTATTCTGAGAGTCTGATAGCAGTTGGCTTGTCTCTTGATCTCTGGTGGTGATAATCCTGTGAGAAGCTTTCTCTGCAAGTATATTGTAATCCTTTGATTTCTAGATAATATATTGGGTGGATTTTGGAGTGTGGGGTTTTTCTCCCGAAAGGGTTTCCCCACGTAAATCATTGTGTTGTAGTATGCATATGATATTTGTGTTTATTTATGTTTAAGCTTTTGTAACTATTAAATATCTGTAAAAGTTTTACATTATTCTCCTCTCAAGGTTAGTGTGGGAAGTTGTTCTTCTACCTTAGCTTCCTTACAAAAGTCAAACATACCAAAATTTGATAGTTTTCATTTGACATCAAATATTGTCTATTTTTTTATCATTTTCAAAAAATAAATTATACCCTTTTGGAGATGATTCTCTCCTCTAATGCATCATATATATATGTTTTAGTATTTTTTTAGTTTCTAATCAACCTCATTTTTTATTTTAACAACATACTTACATTATATTAAAAAAACATATTAAAGCTAATCAAAATATCAAAAAAATGTATTTAGATTCTTGACTCCGAGCTCTACAAAAGGGTATTTTTATTTTTTTGAAACAAAAACATTTTGATTGAAAAATATCATGTTCAAGTAGAAGTTTTCAAAAAAAATTGAAAAAAGATGAAATGGTTGCCAACAAGGATGCCACATAGACAGTTTCAGGTGAAAGGGTTTCGGCCAAAACCCTTTCAACTGAAACCATTTCAATCAAAAACTTGCATGCAAATTGAGTCAAATTTTAAATTGACAAAGGAAAAAAATTGTTTTTTTGTTTCGGGCAAAAGGGTTTCGCCTAAAACTGTCTCTGCTATGTATAGGCCGCTTAGTTTCGAGTGAAACTACTTCGCCCAAAACTGTTTAGGGTGAAACTATTTCACTCAGAACTATTTAGTTGACTGAATGTGTGAGACATGTTTGTGCTTTTACCCATAAATTGGGTGAGATAATGTCTGTTATGGATGACAATGAAGACATCACTACTCACTTCAATAAAAAATTCATGAAAAAATTCAAAGAAGAGAATAAATTCATTGATTACTTTCAAAAAACTTGGTTTTATGATGAATTTTGTATTGGTAATTTTGTCAAAATTATTCATTATAGTTTTTATGCATTTGTATCATTTAAGTTATTTTTTTGTGTATGCTAAAACACCATCATATTTGTTTGTATAACAATGTGGACAAAAAGATTTTGAAACTTCTCTCATGCAAATAGAGAAACTAATACTTCTATAGAGTCGTACCACTTCCATATCAAGAGTCATTATTTAAGTGACCATGCTAAGAAATTCACAAGCAAAATAAATTGACTTATTCATACACTTCTTCATAAGGTAGAATGATTTAATAAAATAAAAGATATTTGCAGTTATCTAGACTTCTAACTTAAAAAATGAAAGATATTACATAATTACATTAGAGATGTCAAAGGCAATACTAGATATAAACTACAATTCATATGATCTACTCCCTAACACATATAGGATAAGAAGGAAAATTGTTCCTGCAAAATAATATCTTTTAAAAAAAATTGGATCGGATTTGTATGTGTGTGACTGTTAATGAGAAAAAAGGAAGAACACTTGCAATCATGTGTTGAATATTTTAGATCTCGTACACAAAATCAAGTTGTTGGTAAGTGTCATTTGAGATTTAATTTTAATATTAATATTTGTAATGGTCATTATATTTTTTTCAAACCTAAGTAAAGTAATCTTATTGAATTACATATGGTGTTACTCCAGTGGTTGATGATGATGATGATATCAAAGGAAATTTTAATCATGAAAATAATACCATTGATAATGATCATATGGTTTTTATAATAAAATATTGATTGATTGTTATGATTCTTAAAATTAATTAATTCTTATTCTAATTATGTTGGGGTTGGGATTGGTAAAAACCAAATAAGTGGTGAATTAGTATCAATAGTTTGTAATTATATTAAGATTTTTTTGTATTTTTTGACTTAATCATTGTTATTTTTTTTATAGATTGTAGAAAATCATCTGATGCTTCCAATAATAACCTACAAAGCTCCATTGATTACAAAATTTACCAACCAAAGAAAAGGAAATACTTATTTTTAATCAATGTGTTGAAAGATTTAAAAAATATCTCCATACATCTATTGCCTCCTCTTCTAAATTCAAATCAATCCTTGGCTCAAAGAACATGTCTATAAGACGAATGTCACCAAGGTTTAGTCTTAATAAAAATATGTGAATATTATTCTATTAATCAAAGAGGTAGTCATTTGTTAAGACTTGAATGAAAGAGCTTAGGACTATGAAGAATTTCAAACCCCCTCTACAAGTTGTAGAGGAAAAAAAAAAAAAAGGTTTTCAATCGTTCAGGCATAATAATACATGAAGAAAAAGTTATTATCATGCAACAACAAAGTGATTACATTTATTCAAAAGTATTTTAATAATTATATGAGTAAATCTTGCTCTTATTTCATATATTAAGCATATGGCAATGAAGGTTTGAATGATCAACAAAATATTCAATGATGTTGATTACCTTTCTCTACTAATCTAAGCCAAACATTAATAGATTAAATATAATTTATATATGATATTTTTTAATTATTAAACGTGTTCATATATTTAATAATTTTTTTTATCCAATTCCTATTTCTAACCATTTTTGTATACTTAACCAAACAAATGTTAGATGCAATTTATGGAACTCAACCATCAATGCTCAATGTTATCCCCACTCAAACATTTTAAAAAACCATTCCAAGTAATTAAAAATGCTATTATTGTTTAGATTAATTACATGATTTAATCTTACACTTTGACACTTTATCTAAATTAATGTGTTAAATATGCATATTTTTATAGCTTCAGATGATCAACAACATATGTTAATCTTTTCCTGTTGATCTTATCCATACAATAACGATAATGAATACGATGCAAACTAGAGATGGTAAAAATATTATGAAATGAACTTTAATCAATTTTGAATATTTAATTTATAAATTAATTTTATTTAAGTTGATGTGTTAAATATACATTTTATTGCAAGTTTAGATGATTAACAAAACACTTGATATTATATATTATCTTTTTTTGTTGATATTAACCAAACAACAACAATGAATGCAAAGCAAAATGAAGATGGTAAATAAATTAAAAAATAAAATTCAATCAATTTTAAATTTATAAATTAATTTTATTTGAATTGATGTGTCAAATGTGCATATTTTTGCAACTTTAGATGGTGAGCAAAACACTCAACAATATATCTTACCCTTTTCTATTGATCTTAACTAGACAACAACAATAATGAATGTGATGCAAAATAGAGATGGTAAATAAATTACAAAATTAACTTCAATCAATTTTGAGTCTTTAATTTGTAAATTAATTTTATCTAAGTTGATGCATTAAATTTGCATGCTATTGCAACTTTAGATGATCAAAAAACATTCAACAACATATATTACCCTTTTTTTGTTGATTTTAACCACACAACCATAATAATGGATGCAATGAAAATTGAAGATAGTAAAGAAATTACAAAATGAAATTCAATAAATTTTGAGTCTTTAATTTGTAAATTAATTTTATCTAAGTTGATGTGTTAAATGTGTATGTTTTTGTAGCTTTAGATGATCAACAAAACACTTTAAAACATATGTTACCTTTTTGTTGATCCTAGCCAAACAAAACAACAATGGATGTGATGCAAATTGGAGAAGACAAATAATTTATAAAATGAACTTCAATCAATTTTTAGTCTTTAATTTGTAAATTAATTTGATCCAAGTTAATGTGTTAAAAGTGTATATTATTGCATCTTTAGATGATTAACAAAACACTCAACAACATATGTTTCCCTTTTTGTTTATCTTAATGAAACACCAACAACAATGAATGCAGTACAAACTAGAGAAGGTAAAGAGATTATTGAATGAACTTCAATCAATTTTGAGTCTATAATTTGTAAATTAATTCTATAACTCATGTAATTTGGAGGGGTTGATGATATTATAATGGAGGATCAAGCCCCATATTTTTTGGATAATCATTATAGTTTATTATAGTTTACACTAATGGATTATTTGTTGAGTACTTAACCCCCTTTGACAACTGGAGCTTGGAGGGAGTAGCTTGTGGATTCAAGATAGAGACATTTTATATATTGTGATTTTGAGTTAGATCACTAATATGTAGAAAATTGGTTCACCCTGTCATGACATTTTATTCTTTTTAGGGAGAATCAAGCAATTTCTTTTTGGTCATGTGATTTTTACAGGATGCTTAAATTAATTTTTAGCATGTAACATGTCATGTGTTGCATAAAGATTTTATGATTTACATATCTTTCTAATGGGTAAAAATATACTTTGAATTAATTAACCTAATTTATTTGTGCAGTACAATTATTTTTATTACACAAATAAAACTATACTAAAAAAACCTTTGAAAAGTATTAGAAAGTAAAGCCTAAATTTGATAGTCAACTTTGTTTGTCAAGCATTTTTTTTGTAACTATTATTTATTTATTCAAAATTATCCTTAAAATACTAAGACATAACTTATTTTAAAAATCCCTATAAACTAAATATATATACAAGAATAATCTTATAGCAATTTTAATAATCTATGTAATTTTTTTACCTAGAAAAGTTATTATATTTTATAAGAAATAAAAATATTTAAACACAACTGGGGATGACCTTGCAGTGCAAGGACAAGTTGCAAGGAAGTTGGAAACATTACCACAGGTGTTTGAATTCCATGAAGTTGAGTGGGAAATAGGATGAACAAAGGATCAAGAGAAGCAAGGAACAGAGATAACGGTGGTGACAGAGTATCAACGACCGCAAAGAGATAAAGGAATGAAGTGCACGGTGGAGGTAGTAATGGAGAACGAGTAGACAGTGATGGAAGTGGAAGATGTTGGAGTTGGAAAGTGACCGGGAAAGGTAGGGGGTTAAAAAAGGTGATAGAGGTGGTGGCCATGAAATGTTGTGGGGTCAAAGACGAGATTATGGAGGAGTGATAGTGGAGGAACAAAGGTCGAGGGTGACGATAGTTTAGAGGAATAAGGAAGGAGGAAGTAAGGAGGAAGAAAGGAGGTAGGAGAGGAGTAGGTGTGTAGGTGTGAAGGAGGAGTTGGGAGGAAAGAAGGAGACAAGGAGGCGGGAAGGAAGTAGGAGGCATGAAGAAAGGAGGGGACAAAAGGAGACATGGAGAGAATGTTGGGGATGGGGTCCCTCGAATGTGGCCTCACTGGTTCATAGCTCCAGTCGAAAGCGTTCACCAATCAAAAAAATACTTAAACACAACTATACACTCAATCAAATTTAAACCAAGCTTGAAAGAAAACTACAATAACAAAAGTTTTATATAACTTCTCAAAATTGAAGGCCTAAGTTTTGACAACAAAACATAAATAAAAATACAATTAGATATTGACATTGATTATTATTTTTGTTCTTTATAAAATATAATATAAGTATTAACATATATCTAAAATTTTAAACAAGTAGAGTTTATATTGGTAAAGTTATATTTGGTTGCAAGGAAAAATCATTCTTAATTGGATCCTCTAACATTGGTTGTATTAATATCTCTAATTGGTGTGTATTCTATATTATCTATATCACTATGGGTCTTTTTTCCTTATTTATTGTCAAATGAATACAAGTTTTCCAATAGTATAATAAAATATGAAAGGTCTCACACCTTAATACATGTGATGTTGATTCTTATTACTTTTTTCTTCTTCTATGACTCTTTAAATATATGTTTTCTTGTTTTTTATTTATTTTATCCTTGTCTAGATTTTGTAAACCAATATTGTCAATGTTATTGCATCTATGATAATGCAATAGCTAAATTTTATTCACATCATTTATCTAAAATCATATTCATTTGAACTAGAATTTATAATTTTAGAAGATAATAACCTTCTAAATATTTTAAAGACAAATTAAAAAACTTTAGGTGTGAAATTGATTGATGTGATAAAATTGTTAAGAATATACTATGAATCTAAAATTTTACTGAAAAATAACTATTTCACTAGTAATTCTAAAAAAAATAAAAAAATTTAAACAATTATAATCAAAATGAATTGTGTAAATAAAATATTTAAAGTTATGTTGAAAAATAAAAGTGGATGTAAAAATAATAAATTATATTAATATTAATATTCATAATTAACTTACAATTATTAATTATAAATATATTTAATATATTATTAATATTATTTTATAATTTAATTATTATAAGCTACATTTATAATTAATTTATATAATGTTAATATTATAAATTCATGATAGTATTTATATTATAATTATAAAAGTTAAATATTTATTATATAGTATAATATAAATTTATTTATTTATATCAATATGTACATAATTGAAGAAAAATAAGTGTATATATTTTAAATAATAATATATATGTTAATTAAGCAAAAAATGGCTTCGTCTTTGTAATTGTTTTCGTTGACGGTGGCTAGGGTTTCCTTTGGTGCGGTGGGAAGGAGGTCTTCTATGGCTGCTTGTTCTTTAAGACCGTGGTGTAGTCCCTTTTCATAGGTTGTGCATGGCAGGCAGTCATGTTCGAGGATTGATCGAGGTTTTGTGGTGGCGGCTCAGCATGGGCTTTCAAGGTTTCAGCAACATCATATTGTGACATAGCCTTCAAGACACGCTACTATGGCGGATGAAGCTAGTAAGTTGGACGAAAGGCTAGCTGTGAGGAAGGAGAATGGGGGGAATAAGGGGGTTTTGGATGATGGAATAAAAAAATCAAATTCGGGGAAGGATTTTTTTGCCCTTACACAGCTCTAGAGAAACCTCGACTATTGTGTTTGAGGAAAGCATTGGGAACAAAGTGGTGGAAAATGCGAAGTATATTGAGGAGCAAGGGTTGATTGGAAGATTTAGGGGTTTCTGGTCGGGTTTTGCAGAGTTATGTTGATGGATTATGGAGACCTGACATCCAATATTAGAGGGGGATGTGTAAATCTACCCAAGTGCGAAAGGGTTTTTTTGTGGTAGTTTTTTACAATGAGAAGGATAGGAAGACGGTGATTTGTGATTATCAATGGAGCTGGGAGGACAGATTTTTGCTAATGCTAAAACCCTGGCATCCAGATTTCAACCCCAATACTAAATCGTTTGGGATGGTTCCACTTTGGGTAAGGCTTTTGAATCTCTCGTTGCATTTCTAGTTTGAATCTTGCTTTGAAGCTACTGGCAACATGCTGAGGAAATTTTTGGATGTTGATGAGGTCTCCCTTAACTTTTTGCACACTACTTATGCACACATTCTAGTTGAAATGGACATTACAAAAGATCTCCCTACAGTCGCTCTCTTGAAATATTCAGGTCGGGAATGGAAATAGTTGTTTGATTATGAAGGTGTTTCATTCTGTTGTCAGAATTGTTTCAACATGAGTCACTTAGCTGAGCAATGCTCCTAGCACAAGAGGGCTAACCAAGCAACTTGGTGGAAAGAGGTTTCCCCCATCACTACTTCGTGGAAAAAGAAGAGCTGGTTGGAAATGCACTAGAGACCGAACCAAATATTACAGCATCAGATGAACCCCCATAGAAGGACAAGGGGACGGTGGTGGATTCCACTGACGGGAATGAGCAGAGCAGCATTCCAAATGGTGGGTTGGGCGGAAGGGTTGTGTGCTTAAGTGTGGCTTCATCTGAAGATAAGGGTTTTTCAGATGAGGAAATGGGAGCAGAAACATGGGAAGGAAATTTGGAGGAGAACTGGCACAAGGTTCAAAACAAAAAAAGGATGCATATTTTAACATGATCCTCCGTTCCCACAGCAAAAGGAAAATCAATAAATAGCTTACTAGTGTCAGGTTGCTTAGTTGTGGTTTTTGCTGGGTAGTTTTGTTGTCTGGGATGTGAAAGCTTGAGGGGTTGTAGGGGTTGCTAATTTTTACTATTTTCTGCTATAAACGCTTATTGGTTGTATGATAGTTGTAATACTCTTTTGGTTTTTAAATAAAATCTTGCAGGCTAGTCCTGCCTTTACCGATCAAATAATAATAATATATGTTAAATTATATTATAATGTTATAGTTCATTATATATGTCAAATTTAAATTATGTATACTTATTAAATTATACATTTAATTTAAGTTTGATATATAATTTAATAAATACATAAAATTTATATGCTATATAAATCAAGAGCTGTAAGCATTTTATAATTTATATTATATTAAATACAACTTATTTTGATTGGTAAGCTTAAGCTTATAGCCGACAAAATCTAGAGCTAATTGTTTATGCATAATATACTTATGTTTGTATGATAACCATAGATTGCTACCTTTAATAGGCTCCCTGCTAGTCTTTCACAAGAGAAGCCACTTGGCCTATTTGAGAGAGAAGTACGACTATCATTTCACCAAGATTATTTGTGATTTAATTGGATTTTCCTTAAATATTTTGTATCACATTGGCCTTGGATTTTTGGATTTACTTGAGCATAAGACTTTCCTAACACCCATTACCATACGAATGTGTCCTTATGTCTTATCATAGTTTTTCTAAGAGATCATACATTTATCACCTTGAATTTTCCTTATTTATCGAGACATGGGAGTTAATTGCTATGATCAATCTTGTAATTTTTATCGGCTACCAGGTTGGCAAGCCTATTAGCCATAATATTGGCCTCCCTATACACATGATTGGCCGTGAAATTTGTGAATGCTACAAGTTTCTCTCTAGGCAATTTTTCAGATTCTAGTTCTAGATTGACCTTGTTCGAGTAGTGTTTATGATAATTGTTGAATCTCCTTCTATCTCCAAGTCCATGATTATTTTACCTTGGCATAATTCTAGTCCAAAGCTTACATCTTTGTTGTGTTATTAGTTCCTTCTTGGAGTGGTATAGAGACACTGTAAATTTTTCTTCCTTCCCAAGATCGTGTATTATGCAACCAGTGTCAAAGGTGTTAGGGTTGCCTCTCAAAGCCCCATCCAAGTTTAATTTATAACATCCTTGTTTGGGGTTCGACCAACAGGTCTCGACCCTTGCTTTAGCCACTACCACTCCACCCAACCCAACCATCAAAGGAGGTCGGAGGTCGTACCAACACTTCGTTATGTCATTATCCCATTTTGTCCAAGATTTTTAATTTGAGATCCTATTTCATAGCCGATTGTTTGAAAATTCTACAATGGTTGATTCCAGTTTATTCAAAAACAATGATATGCACATTTCTTTCCCTTGAGATAATCTTTGGTTTTACCCCCTCTAGATTTACCACAAAGTTATCAATGGGCTTATTGTCTAAAGGCATGTAAACGGTGCATGCTTGCATGGATTTGGCCAGCCTTTGAACAAGCTCAAAATATAACTTGGTAGGGCACTTATCCATCTAAGTTTAACACATCCATCTCCAACATTCTTGGGAAAATTCAAAACCTAAGAGAAGGTGGTTTGTATCTTCCTCTGCACTTCTACATATTGAGCAATGTGACAAGCCATTGAAACCCAAATTTTGAAATATGTCTGCTATTATTATCCTCCCCTGAAGAGCTTCCCAAGTTAAAACCTCAACTTTAGGAAGACATAAGTTGTTCAAGCATAAATGAATTGGGATCTATGTTTCACCAATACCTCTTTTGAGCAATCTATACCCATCTCTTGCATTGTATTGTTCGTTGTTGGCTTTGTTCCATAACAAATTGTCCTCCCCTTGACGAAGGACAATCCTTCTACTTTTTAGAATCTCTTCCAAAAGCATTACCTCTTACTCAGGAACATTTAAATGGTTGTATTTCTTCCAAAACCACCTTGTAATGTTGTCTATTTGACAGACTTCCAAATAATTACCTACCTTGTCACCCCAATTTCATTCTAACACTCTTCTTATTTGGTTCAAGCCATCTATTCTTGCTAGAGGAATGTATCCTCCCCAAGAGTCTATCCAAAAAAGAGTTGTTTGACCATTATGAATGTCCCAGGTAAGGTATTCATTTATTAATGAGTGGTTGTTAATGATGAAATTCTGAATTCTCGAACCTTGGGGAATTTGTGTTATGGTCATTATATTGGATGGGTCTGTGTTGTCTAGGTATTTATGTTGTAAGTTTTTTTCCCATTTTAGTTGAGGTTGTTTACATAGCGTCCATACCAACTTTGCACCCATGGCTCTATTCTGGAGAAAAATCCTTTTTATCCCAACTCTACCATCCTCTCTTGGCCTACAAATCTTATCCCATGCTATCAAAGCTAATTTATCATTTTCTGAAGAACCTTGCTAGAAGAACTTCCTCAATATGCTTGTTAATTTATGATTCACTCCACTTTTCAATGGTAGGAATGACATCAAATATATGGGGATTGTTGTTATGGTTGCTTTGATCATGATTATCCTCATAGCCCAAGAAAGCCACCTACCCTTCCAGGAAGTCACTCGATTTGATATTCTCTCTATTAGTGGTTCCCATAGCCTATTTGACCTTAGCCCAAGTGCCAATGGGAGACCCAGATAGGAACTAGGAAATTTTCCATTCTTGAAAGCAATAACTCTTAGAGTTTCTTGTTCCTTCCTAGGAGGAGTTGATAAGAAGAATATTTTTTATTTTTGGGCATTTACCTCCTGACCTAATACCACTAAATAATGTTGTAAAATCTCTTTGAAGCCCTTAGCTTCTTTCCTCTTTGTAGCCCCAAATATCATTGTGTCATCAAAAAATTGTTGGTGGATAAATGGACTAAGGTTGCTTGTTATTTTGAAACCTTCTAAGCTTTCTATCAATGCAAGATCCATTCAAGGCCCTGCCTAGAGTATCAACCATTATGACAGAGAAATGAAGAGAGAGGATCCCCTTAACGAAGCCCACAAGAGGTCTCAAAGAAACCTTTCAAGGATTCATTTACTAAAATTGAGTATCTGGGGCTTGCCACATAGGTACTGGCAAGAATTTGAGTCCACTTTTTGGCCATTTAGTCAAAGTGTTTTCCCTGATTTTCAAAATTCAACACATTTGACCTTAAAATTTGAAGCACTTAGAGATGAAACCTTGAAAAAATTCACTGGTCATAGAATGTAGTACTCAGAGTCTAGTTTCCAAATATGTAATTTATTTCAATACCCAAATGATACAAATTGATTTTCAATAGCCGTTTCTAAAAACCATTGTTTAAAAGACTTTTTTTTACCATACCATGCACATGTATGTCATCCATATTTTGACCTAAATAATCAAATTTTTCTAAATAATTTTGGGAAAATATTTGTAACTCAATGAAGCACGCTTTCCATTATTTTTTGTAATTTTTTATTGAATATTTTTTTTGTTAATTTTTTATTGGCCATATTTGGTGTTTTCAAAAATTGTCGTGTATGTCACACATAAGATGACCTAAACTTATCGTTTTTTATTGTTTTTAAATTGAAAAGAATCGTTTGAAGTACGCTTTCGTACAATTTATTTTTCAGAAAATTATGTTAATAAAAAGTTATTAAAATACTAAAAAACCTTGATAATTCAAGTTTATGGACCTGTTTTATCATAAATTAATTGAAAAATAAAAAATAATCCAATTGTAAAAAAAAATTACATATTTGGTATCTACACTGTCTCATCTATAATGGGTTTTAATTTCGTCAAAAAAATTTGCAAAAAAAATCTTCAGACATATGCCCAAAGTCACTATTTTCTTGTGATGTTGCCAAAACCTTCAACTTGCAAGTCAAACTAGGTCCAAAGCTTAGGTTCGGGTCCCCAAGCCTTTTCTTGAACCAAAAAACAAAGCACAAACCCGACCAAAAATTAATATTTTTAATAAACGGGATCTTGTTTCATAAATTTATAATTTGTTTTATGCTTTTACAGAACAGGATCCCATTTCATAAAAATATTTTTTTTTATGTTTTTACAAAACGGGATCCCGTTTTGCAAAATAGGATCCCATTTTGAAAAATTGTCAAAAATGGAAATTTTAAAACGGGTCCCTTTTGAAAAGTTTCCAAAAATAGAAATTTTAGAAAAATTGGAAAGTTTCCAAAAATGGAAAAAAATCAAAAATGAAAAGTTTCCAAAAATGGAAAATTTTCAAAACGAGATCCCATTTTTAGATTTTAGGCTCAAGATCCCAAACCTAAACGGGATCTCGTTTTCTTGAAGCTGATTTTGAGTTTTTTTCTAAGGCAAAAACTTCCACGTTTCGTGGACTCATCTTCTTGCATTTACCCACATTACTAAAAAATCCAATATTTAACCCATCTATCTTCAAACCCAAAACATTTTAGAATGTTGAACAAAAATCTCAATCAACCTTGTCATAGGCTTTCTTCATATCTAATTTTACCGACATGTGTTCTTTCCCAATTCTTATATAGAGTGGACAACTTTTTGGACAATGGTAACTCCATCCAATATTGATCTCCCAGGAATAAACCCTATTTTCTCTTCTACTATATAATCTCTGGAAAGATTTGTTTGAGCCTATTAGCCACTGTTTTTTTCCAAAAAATTGTAGATTGTATTACATAATGAGATGGGTCAAAAATCTTCCAAGCCTATTATTTATTTGGGATTAAGGCTACAAAAGTATTATTTATCTCCGTCAGTGTTTTTCCTTTTCTCCTTGAATCTTCAATAGCTTCCCATACCTCTTGACCCACTATCTTCCAACTTTTTTGATAGAAATGAATTTGAGAAACCATCTGAGCCAGGTGCTTTGTTCAAGTGCAACTGCTAAAGTATGATTTTTATTTCCTCCTTTATGAAGGTTGTTGTTAGCATTTTGTTCTAATCTTCTTAAACCAATTTTGGGATATTCCCCAAGAAGGAATTTAGATGACCGAGATTTGAACCTTCCCAATTGTTGAGCAGATTTTTAAAATATTCAACCACCTCATTCTTTATAGTCTTGGAGTCTTCTAAGATTTTTCCATCAACTAGCTTGAGTTGATTAATCCTATTATGTTGCCTTCTAATTTTGGTGGATTGTGGAAGAATTTAAAATTTTGATTCCCTTCCTTAAGCTAAACCTCTCTCGGCTTTTGCCTCTAGAAAATTTCCTCCTTGGTGAGGATATTTGCATATTTCCTCATAAGGACCTTCTCATTTATGTATTTCTCTTGGTCCATCCCAACTCTGAATACTTCCTCATTGAGGAGATGAATCTCCTCTCCCAAATCAACCTTAGTTTCCAAAATATTTTTGAAATGTGTTCTATTTCATTCCTTCAATTCACTCTTCACATATTTCAGTTCCTTCATCAAGTAGTACATTTTAGTGCCATCAAATACCACTTCATTCCACCATTCTGATAGTAATTCAAATAAATTTGGATCATGCAACTATATTTTTTAAAATTTGAAAGGGCTTCTCTCTTGTTTAACTTCACCTATTATGCTCAATTGAATTGGATAGTGGTATGAGCTTGAGGTAGGTATTATGATGCTATCCATTGTGAAAGGAAATGAATTCAAATTTCCTTTGATGAGAAACCTATCCAATTTTTTTGCAATGTTGTTGAAACCTAGTCATCTATTAATCTAGGTGAAGCATCCATTCTTCATTGGAACTTCAATAAAGGAGTTTTTATCCATAAATTCTTTGAAATCTACTTGGGATTGTAGCCTTCTCTACACACCTCGAGATTATCATGGCTGTGAAGAATTATATTGGTCACCCCAACTATACACAATTCTTTTGAGTTATGAATAATAAAAGCCTCAATCTCCAACCAAGTGTTTCTTTTCTCTATCAGGGAGGTCGAGTCATATACATTTATTAACATGAATTGTATCGTATCCAATAAACAACTGACCTTGCAAATGTCTATCCATGATTTGTTGCCTACAAGAATCTCCATCAATACATATTATGGTTTTCACAACACCACTAACCCCCAGAGGCCCCTTCAACCTCCACCATCTCTATGCTCCAAAATATCAACTTCTTTTAATTCTCTACCTCCTTACCTGAGAGTTTTGTCTCTTGTATCATGAAAATGTCTAGTTTTGACACCTCCATGAAGCGCTTAACTAAGCGCTTTTTGTTATGAGCATTTAAGCCCCTAACATTCCATGATGTTATCTTGATGGCTCTCTAACAAGGGCTTTCCCTTCTTAGATCTCAACAACCTGGTGATCTTAAATTGGCCTTTGACATCTCCTTCTTGACTTAATTTTTCCACATTTGTTTTTCTTCCTTTCTTTTTTCTTTCCCTATAATCAAGAGATTTTTTCCTAGTTTCCTTTTGCTTTATTCCTAATTTTTCTCCTCTAAGTGAGACACTTCCATTTTGGAATAATTTCTCTTCCTCTTGTAGGATCCATCCCTCAGATTCGTCCACCCATTCCCCTTCTTCTAGAGTAGGCATCTCATCCCATTCTTCTTTCTCATTTTGATTCAATTGGGCCTTTTCATCTTTCTCCATTGAGTGTATCCTTTATTTATTTGTGATTCCAAATAATTCGCTGGTGACACCTATCATCTTCTCCATTTCTTATGCACTCTCCTTCCTCCCTTGAGCTTCTTCCTTGTGCTCATTTAATAGCTCCCTAAATGAACCATGCTTTCATGTTGTCAAAAGGTGATGAAATATTTGTGCGGCTTCACTCTGGATCCACCCTATCCCTTGGGATTTTTACCTCTTCTACTCTCGTTTTCCCTTCAGGTGGGATCTTAATGCACGAACAATTGAGATTCTCTTTCTCTATTTTATTTAGGTAAAAAGTCACCTACATAAATTTAGTGTCCTTTTCCCCCATCTGTGCACTCATTGCCTCTTTATCTTCCCCTTCCCCACAAACCTCGATGTAGGTCAGATCCTTAGATTCACTTCTTGAGGATTTTATCTATCTTTTTCGACTTGGTTCTGAAATCCCATATCCATGTCTTTCAAAACTTGGATAATTGGGTTCCATTTCAATATTTTATTTCCATCGCCCAAAATTTCTTATTATTTCCAATTCAACCCACATTTCTTCGCTCAGATCTACTTCCACACAAATTCTTACAAATTCCCTAGACTCCTCCATAAAATTTTCATCCAACTGTATGAAAGAACCTAGGGCATCCTCGATCTCTTTTAGTGATTCTTCATTCCAAAATTATGTTGGGATGTTGTAGAGTCTAAGCCACATTGGGGTTCTACCCATACTGTGTTGTAAAGGTTCAAAATTGAGTGTCCAATCCATCATATAAAAGCCACAACCTTCTAACATTAATGACCTTTTTCTACATTCTATGAACAAAAAACCATTAGGTAAAGATTTGATGCTTACCTCCTTCCCCTATCATTCTTCCCACCATTTGTGTATCTTCACCTAGGGAATTTGGTCATCAACCCATTTCACAAAAATGCCTTTCCCTTCAACCTTTCTATTTCATTATTATTACCTTTGTTCAGATAACGATCGTCTTGCTATTAGGGTGGATTCTCCTTCGGTATTTTGAATTCTCTTTTCTCTAAGGACCACTTCACCTACCATTCTTCCAATTTGTTCCATTGTTGAAGCTTTTATTTGATCTTCAGAACTTCTGTTTAGGATTTGACCTACGGTCTTTCTCTAGGAAACCATCCACATCTTGATGTCACCAACCAAGGGGAATGCAATCTGACCCTGTAGCAAAATGAGGGATGAAGTATGAGTTTTCCCAACCTTTCACATTCTTGGTTTCCTCCTTTGCACCTCCAACGACATCTTGTGGGCAAAAATCGAAGTTTTGATTGCGAGCCATTTTTTTCATTTCAGTTATATTAAATATTAATTATATTAGTTGCAATTAACAAGTATATATCAATCCCATAACAATACTTTTAGAGAATGAGCGGAAGCGGGAGCATAGCTGCGAGTTCGAATTTCAGCAATGAGGAGGGTGCATCTGAGCACGATGATGCAGACGCTGAGGCCGTCGCCTTCTGCCTGCAGGCACCTCTTGTGGGGTCGTTGGGATCCCTATTCTGGTGTTGTTGTTGCAGATGGGGAACTGCATGCGGGAGTAGATGTAGGGGTGTGGTTCAGAATATTATCGATGGTGGAGAGGATGATGGGGTCCTGGATGGAGGAGACACGGTTGTTGAATGGCCGGTGGATCCTTCTATCGCGTGGGCTAATGTTTTTTGGCTCCTTAGCCTCTTGATTTCTAAGGATGTTTCTGCTGATGCAGGTGTGAACACAGATGTTGTTGGTTATATTGGGCCTGTAAATCTACTATCCCCTATACTGCCACGGTTTCATGTTGACTGGGGTGATCTTGTTGTTTTAACTGGTGTGACTACCCTTCTACAGGGTTTGCTTGCTTTTGGTGTTTGGGGGTTTGTCTCTTGGCCCTTTTTTGTTTGGAGGAGTGGGGGGGGTGGGTGCGTGGCCAATATGTCCACTCTCTTCTCTATTTTGGAGATGCTTTCTCTTGACTCTCCTGTTGTGGGGGTTTGGTGCAATGCTTGTTGCTTCCTTGGTATTGCTTGGGGGACTTCGGTGGTGTGTGGTTGCAGGGGTTCCTTTTTCTCGTGAGATGGATTGGTTGGAGGACTGGCTTATTCTTGCTCCTATTCGACATAATGGGATGGCTTGGGGAATTTATTTGCTGACCTCTTTTCTAACCGGTTCCTTTTGGGTTTCCCTTAGCCCATTTTTGATGTCCTTTTGGTGGTGTTGTGGTGGTATTTCTTGCCTTGGGTGTGTTGTGGGTGCTCCTGGTTCCTCTTTTGTGGACTAGTGGCACTTCTCTTGGGTTGCCTTTGTGGAGATTTGGCCTATCTCCGGCTTTGACCGGTGTGTTGGGGCAGCTTGGGGGATTTATGGTTTGGTGGTCTCTCGGTGTCCTTATTGGGGCCCCCTTGTCCCTCTTGGGCCTAGTTTTCTTATGTTTTCCTTGGGCTTGGATCTTGGCTCTTTTTGGTTCTTAGGTGTGCAAATTGTGGTTTTTCTACGACTGATTGGGTTATGTATATGGTGTTATCTTTGATCCCAACTATGTGCGTTGTTTGAAGAGTTCCCTACTTCCTCCTACATGTACCTGAAGCTTGGGCTACCTTGGGATGAGGTGTCTTCCCTCCCTTTTGATTTCACTTTATGTTGGGATCTACAGCTCCAGTCTTCTATTGAGGGGGGGACTATTCCTATTAAGGAGGTTCCTTCTTCTATTGAGGTGGATTTGGTAGCTATTGTGATGCTTCGTAGTTATCCTCCTTTATGTTGGCTCTTATTGAGGTGTTTCTTGTGTAAGAAGGAGAGTGGTGATTTCAGTGGTTTTGGGTCTCATTTCATCCTCTCTTTTGGAGGTGAGCCCCATTGTCTTGAGATGGAGGTTTGGTTGGCGTCCTTGGTGGGTAGGTGCTATTGGGAGGCTACTGTTAGCAATTTGGTGGGGTGTTGTTGCAAAAAAGTTGATTGTATGGGGATGTTTTCCTCCCTGGATCAGCCTTGTTCTTCTCATATTGAGGTTGATAATTTGGACAGGTTGTTTGCTTTGATTGGGAACTTCAGTTGCCCTTGTTTTAATGGTTTAGATGCGATTTGGAGCTACTTCAGTGATGTCTCTCCTGAGTAGATGGTTTTTTGTTGCCTGGCTAGTACAGGCGATTTCAATGTTCACTTATGGTTTCCAAGTCCTAGTTAAAATCTGGTTGTTTAGGGATCTTGTCCCTCTCTTGTTATCGGATGCAGCTTGTGTAGTCTTGTCTTCTTGTTAGTTGTTGTTGTTTTGCTGATAATTGTATGTGATTTATCTTTTCTACAGCTTGCCTACCCAGAGCCCTTCAAAATTGGATGTATTGGGTTTCGGGGACCCATCAAAACCTGTTTACCTCTAATCAAAAACAAGTATATCAAATATTGAATTAAAAGCTACAACATTATTTATATTATATTAAATATATAATACTATATTATATATTTTTATTTTATTATACTATATAAATATTTCATTATCTTATTATATATTTATAAACTAATTTAAAATATTAATTAAAAAGTATATAACTAATAATATTAAGATTAAATAAATAAATCAACCTTAAAGTAATTAAAGATCAATATTGAAAAAAAAATGGCATCCATAGGATGAGTAAGAATGTTAAGTGTGTGGTCAAAAATGGCAAGAGTGGTTTGCAACGGTCATGGCAATCAACAACGGTCTGATGGTTGTCGTCGTTTTGGTAGAGGACAGGAAGGGCGCAGTGATGCTCGTTAAGAAAACTGTGAAGGCATCTTGAAGCCGGAATGATGGGCCCACCCCACGGGTGATCATTCCAAACCTTGGGTTGATGACAATGGTTGAGATGGGTGTCGTTCAAAAAAGGAGGAAGCGGCTTTCAAAAGTCACCAAGGCAGAAGGGGTTATCATAATAATGCCTTTCGCAGACCTCGTCAATAGGATGGAGGAAAAGAGCTTTTGGGGGTCTACCTTGGATGGAGAGATCGGGTCGCGATCGCATCCTTAATCGGAGAAATGGTCCTTTTAGACGGGTAAGGCAGAGGAAGAAAGAGCCATGGGAATGGGAGGGAAGGGAAGAGGAGCAAAGTGGAGATTATTATCGGGAGGAGCCCCAGGTGGGCAATGGAATACTGGACGACATAGCTAATATCGTGGTCAGTTCTGTAAAGCTCCAAGCCGAGGTTTTAAGTCTGGATAATTTAGGGTTGATCAGAAAATGGTACAGGGCAAATCTCAACTGGGACTATCTGGTTAAATGGTGGAAAGATCGATGGGGTCAGGATCTCTTGTTTAAAACCCTTCAAAAAGGTTTATTTCTGATCATTTTTCCATCCAGAAATCTAAGGGACGAGATTGTGAATGGATTTTGGGTTTTGGATGGATGTGGTTTCTATCTGAGGCACTGGAAGGTCGGCTTTAACCCAGAAACGCATGCCATGGAGACTCTTCAAGACTAGTATGGGCTTCCTAACCTTCCTTCGAAATATTGGGCTCCAAATATTCTTGATGAGATTAGGAATAGGTTGGGAAATTTTGTTTGTGCTGAAGAAAGGAGGAAGGTAGACGAATCCCAAACATATGTGAGAATGTGTGTTGAAAATAATCCAGTGCGACATATTTGGGATGAGATTTAACTCATCACTAATTATGGTAGCTAGGTTCAGAAACTAGAGCAAAACTCCTTCACTCGAAGCAGTCTTGTGCGGCCTTTGAGCTGTAGAGTGCTCTCAAAAAATGAAGGCAAATTTGGCTCCTCTTTCGTATTCGAGAGCCCTCAAATAAGGGAAAAAATAGTTTTACAAAGTAAACTGCAAGAAAAGTTATCAGCCCCCACGGTTGACAACTTGGAAGCGCCTCTCAATGCTTCACAAGTTATCATGGAAAAGGAGAACGGGGCAAGCCTAGGGCTGTCTGGTAATCCTGGGCAATTTGTCTTGAATGTACCAAATTCGGCAAAAAAGGCCGGAGTGGATGAAAACTGGGTTGAGAAAAATTTGGCTTTAGATGATAAGATCTCTGAGGCTTTGGACATCTTAGGAGAAGATTGTAGAAAGATGGAATTGGAATCCCTTATAGAAGTTGGTAAGGAATTGGTTGTCCTGGCGGAGGTACCAAAAGCAAGCGCCTGGGATGTTGGGGAAGATGGGGAGCCTGAAGGAATTGATTATGATGAGTTTATAACAGGAAATGGCAAAGGCCTGGAGAGTCTTAGCCCTCAATCTGGGAAAAAAAAGGAAAATAACTCAAAGCTTAGCAGCAGCTAGAGAAAAATTGGGAATTCATTAGAAGGAGATGGAAAAAATGATTCCAAACTGTGGTGAGGCCAAGAAGCGAGGAAGAATTTCAAACCAAGAAAAATGCAAATGGGATGGAGACGCTAATGGATAAAAGAAAATTGACTCAATGATGAAAGTAGGGAAGAGCAATGCTCTTCCTGAAAATAATGAAACTCATAACATGGAATGTTAGGGGCCTAAATGCCCCTATTTATGGTGTCTTATAAGACATCATCTGGAAGCTTGTCAGGCGGATATTTGTCTATTGCAAGAAACAAAACTGGGGAACCGGATTTGGTTGCTTTCAGCAAGAAGTTGAAAAATTGGAAATGGCTCGTTGTTGGTGCTGATGGGGCCTCGAGTGGACTTTTAATCACCTGGAAGCCCCAAGCCATTTTGGTCGAAGAACTTGCCACCAGTCGCCATTGGTTGGCCTATAGGGTTAGAAGCTTGCATTTGTGTCTTTAGTTCATGTTGATAAATGTTTATGGCCCATCCTTAAGTGTTCAAAAAAGGATTATTTGGCTAGAATTGAAGGAGGCCCTTAACCATTATAACCAAGATTTATGCATTTTGGGAGGTGACTTTAATGTTATTTTGTGCCCAGAATATAAAAAAGGTGGTGTGGGTCAGGCTCTTCAATCACAGATTGATTTTCAAAGCTTTGTTGAGAGAAACATGTTATTACAAATTCAAACAAGCAACGGTAGCTTCACATGGACGAATCAAAGAAAGGGGTTTTGCAGTATTGTGGAAAAGCTAGACAGATTCTTCTTCAAAGGTAATTTGAGCTCTTTCCCTTTCAAATTAGATAGTACAATCAATTTTGGGACCGGGTTAGATAACTTCCCGGTTCAGCTTCAAATTGATGGGGAGAAAGGGCCTATCCGGTGTCCATTCAAGTTTGAAATGATGTGGTTTAAGGACCAAAACCTCATGAAACTGCTAGAATCCTGGTGGAAGGAATGCAATCCGGAGGGTTCAAAAATGTTCAAATTAGTCATCAAGTTGAAGTATTTAAAACAGAACTTAAAAGCATTGGAACAGAGTAAGTTTCCAGAACATTTTCGAGGAGAGACATAGAGTGGAAGCAGAACTAGATGTATTTTCTGAAGAGATTGTTAAGAATGGCATGGATGATGTTCAGTATGAGAAAGAAAAGGAGTTGTCAAAGAATCTTAATGAGGTGCTAGCGAAAGAGGAAATTTTTTGGAGGCAGAAATCAAGGGAGGTGTGGCTGCGTGCAGGGGATAGGAACACAAAAAAAATTCACAACTCAACTAAGGCAAGGCAGGAAGTAAACAGGGTGGCCTGTATAAAGGATTCTAGTGGACAGCTTATAGAGCATCCGCTAGAAATTAAGGCTTTAGTGGTGTCTTTCTTTCAAAATCTTCTCAATGATCAAGCAGGTTCTATTTTGGAGGCTCATAAGGAGATTCTAAGTAAAATCCCTAGTTTGATCTCCACCTCTCAAATGAATTCCTTGAATGCAAAATTTACAGTGGAGGAGATCAAAAATGCTACATTTGACATGTAGCCTGAAAAGGCTCCTGGGCCGGATGCGTTCCCAGCTGCGTTTTTTCAAAAGTGTTGGGAGTTTGTGGGTGAGGAAGTTTCAGAAGCAATTGAAGATTCCAGGAGTTCAAGCAGGGTCCTCAAAGAACTGAACAACACTTTAATTGCCCTTATTCCCAAAAAAGAGAAGCCTGAGTCTTGGGATGAATTTTGTCATATATCGCTTTGTAATACGCTTTACAAAATTCTTGCCAAAGTTGTGGCAAATAGACTTAAGTTGATCCTACCGACTATAATTTTTGAAGAACATACGGGGTTTGTTCCTAGTAGATCGGTTCTTGATGGGGTGATAATTGCACAAGAGGTGATACACTCTATTCAGAAGACCAAGAAACTTGCTATTCTTTTGAAGCTAGACATCAAGAAAGCGTATGATAGGGTAAATTAGCGTTTTCTCTTCAAAGTTTTGGAAGCTTTCGGCTTCTAGAAAATTTGGTTGGACTGGCTATTTGGCTGGGTGGCTTGTCTGCGATATTCTGCTCTAGTCAATGGGACACCTGAAGGTTTTTTCATGGCCTCAAGGGGAATAAGGCAACGCGCCCCCTTATCACTGTTCCTTTTCATCATTATGGTTGAAGCGCTAGGGCGTTCACTGGAGGAAGCAAGAAAGTCAGGCTGGGTGGAAGGACTCCAAGTCACACATGGTTTTCCTTCTATAACACATCAACAATTTTCTGATGATACAATGCTATTTGGGGTGGCCTCGATCAGGGAAGCCAAAAGAATGAAATAAATTTTAGACAACTATTTCTTCGCATCGAGCAAGGAGGTTAGTGTTACTAAATCAGAAGTTTTTTTCTTTAATATTGATTGTTGGGGTTTAAGAAGGTTCAATTTCCATATAAATATTTGGGTCTCCCGCTGGTAAAGGGCGTTCAAAATGGTAACATCTGGACCTCCCTATTTGAAAGATGCAAGGAACGGCTTTCCTCTTGGAAAAATCGTTAGCTTTCGTGGGTTGGGAGGCTAACTATGCTAAAATCAGTTATCTTTGCTCTTCCTATTTTTATGATGTCTTGCTTGAAGATGTCAGTTGATACCAGCAAATCCTTGAATAAAGTCATGAAATGTTTTTTTCTAGAAAGGAAATTCAGACAAGAAGAAAATTCCCCTTATCAAATGGCAGAAGGTTTGTGAGAAAAGGGAGAAGGATGGGGCAGGTCTCAAAAATCTTCTCTTGCAGAATAAGGCATTAGGTGTGAAATTGATGTGGGTGATACATTCCCACCCTGAACTTAAATGGGTGAAATTAGTTCGGGCGAAGTACCTAAATTTTGATTCAAATTGTTTTGTTACGGCCAAGTCCTTACCTAATGGGTCTCGAATTTGGAATTTTATTAAAAATCCAAGAGATCTGATTCTGGATTATTTAACTTGGGAAGTTAAGGATGGTGGTGAGGCATTGTTTTGGGAGGACTCTTGGGAAGGTTTCCCATTCTAGCGAATGAACCTGCTTTAACGGTTGTTCGGGAAAGGACAGTTCAAGCCTGGGGGTAAGGGTAAAAGATTTCTTTGATAGCTCTCACAGGGAAGGGGGTGTTTACAATTGGAAGTCCATTAGATAGCTAGGTTTGCAAGAGCACGAAATGGAGGCCTTTGAGCAAGAAATGAATAAAAGGTGGGTGTGGCAAAGGCAGGGATGGGATAGATTGAGATGGAATGCCTCCCCTAATGGAGAGTAGTCTGCTAAAATTGGTTATGCGGTGTTGGCTTCTCATGGGGAGGATGTTCCTAGTTTTCTAGTTGATCTCTATTGGAATAAGGCATGTCTTCCCAAGGCAGGAATTCTCACCTAGGCAGTTGCTCAGGGTAGAGTCCTCACAGGGGATAGATTTGTCAAATTGGGCTATTACGGGCCTTCTAGATGCTCGTTGTGTCACAAAGATGAAGAGATTGTTGATCACCTATTCCTGAATTGTGATTTTTCGCAGAGCATTTGGAGGTGGTTATGTTTGAAACTCAACTAGAATATAGCTCTCCCAAATAAGTTGATTGATTTGTTAAAATCATGGCCAACAAATTTGAAGAATTCAATTTTTGGGGATCTTTGGGTCTCGAGTCCATCATTAGTATTATGGGAAATTTGGAATGAGTGCAATAGATGCATTTTTCAAGAGAAAGAGATGTCCATACCCAGATTACAATGCAAGATCGAAGCTTGCATTGTAGAACTGTTTAATGCAAGAGTGGAGGATTTGAATCCAAAAAAAGGAAATTTTTTAGCTTGGGATTGGTGGATTTGTAAACATTGGTTTGGAATCAAAACTCCCACGTTTGGGGGAACCATGGGTGTTGCTTTTGTGGAAGATCGAAGCAAGGTAGTTTGGATTCCCCCTAATCCTGGCTGGGTAAAGCTAAATTTCGATGGACCTTCGAAAGGGAATCATGGCCCCTCCGGAGCAGGATGCATTATTAGGGACTGCCAAGGGAAGATTTTGGGGAAACTTGCAAAAACTCTCAATGAAGGTATGAATAATGCTGCCAAATTTCAAGCCTTAATTTTGGGTCTAGAGCTCTGCAAACAATTGGGTGTGGATCGGGTAGTTATAGAAGGAGACTCTTTGTTAGTGATTAATGCTCTAAGGACCAAACATATTCAAAGCTAGAAGTTGGGGGAGTTGTTGGAGGCAGTGATGGTGTTGATTGATAATTTTGAATAAGTAATGTTTAACCACACACTGAGAGAAGGCAACTCAGAGGCAGACATTCTTTCCAATCTGTGTGTTATAGGCCTAGACCTAAAGGAAATAGGTGTCACCAAAGTTTAAGGATTGTGGGTGGATGGGTGGGCTTCCCCTCCAAAGTGGTGGAGAGGACATGGCAGCAAGGCCACGTATGTTGGCAAGTTGGGAAAGGATGTCATTGTGGATGTCCGTTCGCGGGCTAAAGGTGGAGGCGAATGTCTCATCAAATAGTACGCGGTATGATGGTGAGGTGTTGGTGGCCTTCCCAAGGCCGGCGAGTGCACATAGAAATTGATGGACCTAGTCCTTTGGCTTGGTTTTGGCACATTTGGAGGTGCCTCATTAGTTATGATGATGGAAAATTTGTACTTGGTAGCATGATTTGGTGGATGGTTTTAAACTTGTTTATGGGGTTATTTTTCCTCATTCTATTGTTGCAGGTTGCGGATGGTGAGTTTTCTTTTGTTGTCGGAATGTTGTGTGCACTTGGGAAGAGCTAGCCAAGCACTCAAGGTTTCTGATCGAAGTATCAATGGACGGGTTGGAAAGGTTTGGGGCGGACACCCCAATCTCTTTGAAGTCGCCTATTCGCCAAACTCCATTCAGAGCAATAACGGACCAGAGATTGAAAAGAGTCCTCCTCAACAATGACTCCTTGGTAGTGGTGGCAACCAAGATGATCCTGGGACTCGAGAATTTGAAGAACGACGCATATGGAAGGGATAATTTGAAAATCTCCTCCAGGTTTCTTGCATCCCTCCTGGATAACAATGTGGATAAAGTAGAGGCGAAATTTTTGCTTGGGAAAATGTTTAGGGAGGAATTGCTGGGAGGAGTTGATTAGGTTTTGAGGGTCGTGGTGGCAGGAAGAGGTACTCCACGCTTGAAAGACTTGGAGCTTCTGCAGGGTTTGAACGAGGTCATCAAACTGTATCTGTTTCTTCTTGATTTGAACAGTCCCACGCTCATGAAGCATAGGATTATAATGGTGGTGGCAGTGGAGTTCTTGAAGAAATTCTTCGGGCTGATGGCGGCTGGAGGCGTGGAATGGAAGAAGGATTTTGTTGAATTTACAGAATTAAATCATTTTATGTAAGTATGGTTAGTGGCCCTGGTTTAGGATGGTAGTTTTTTTGTTGGGTCTTGGGTTGAAGGCATTTGCACAGGTGGTTTTTGGGTTGGTTGGGATTTTGGTTCTAGTAGTCTTTTGGTGGGGTGGTGAGTGGTTTTCCGTATAACAGCTGGATGGTTTTTTGGTTTGAATTGGAGCTTGGAGGGCAATCATCTTTCCTATGTTTGCAAACGTTCTATATTTCCAAACTTTATCAATATAAATAAATTAATACTTGCATATCAAAAAAAAAGAATGTTGAGAGTGCACTTTTATACTATACAAATTTATATTATATGTTTGTCAGGTATGAAAGAGAGTGATGGTAAAATGTTAAATGGTAATATGAAAAATGATAAATGGTAAACTCTCCCCATTTCCCACATAATCAGACATCATCTCTACCAAACACAAAGACCTCGGCTCATAATAATTGTCATTGTTGTCAAAGGGTGATCAAAATGTAGAGGACTAGGGCATATTTCACTATGCAAAATAGACATACAAAATTAAAGCTCAAAGGATGAAACAACTCTAATCACATGATTTCTCTTACACAATTTCTAGCTATGCCTCAAAGGAAAACAATATATAAAATCATTGCAATTCAATAAATTATTTCACTCAAATCTTACCCAAAAAAGGTTGGGTGTTTATCAAACTTGACATGTCAAAAGATTTTTTACAGAGCCAATTGGTTTTTCATTATAAATTAATAAGGGATCTTGTTGTTGAGAAAGTGTCTCAACCTTGCTTTGTTTCTTAATTATTAATTGGAAATTTGTAATTATCTTTTAGTTGTCATGAAATTTGCTAAATGCAACTATAACAACTTGCAAAGTGTTTTTAATTGTCAGATTAGAAAGAGCGCAAAAAAAGGAGAAGTTAAATGTGAGCATGAAAAAAGATTAAATAAATCTTTTAGTTACATGTGCACATTACTAAAAACTGGATAAAATCACAAGTTGGAAGAGGAAGTTTCTTTTCTTTGTGATTTATGCCTAAATGGTTTTAGAAACCATTCTTGATTTGTGTTTTCTCTCATGTGCCTATATATTTAGTGCTTGAGTTGAAGGGAAAACAAGTTAAGTTGCAATTTGTTGAAGCCATGAAGTGTTAAAGTGATTCAGAGAGAGAAGTTGTATTGATGTAACTCATTTTAAGGATTAATACAAGTCTTGAATCTCTTTGGGTGTGGTTTTTTTTTCCGCAAGGGTTTCTACATGTAATTCTTGAGTTATGGTTTGCATCTTTATTGTAATCTAGTTTCAACTGTGATTTATTACTCTGTTAATTTGGATGCATGAATTTATCTGCATATTTTCACAGTAATAATTTATCCTATTTTTCAACACTTATTGCTTCTAGAATTTTTTAACACACTCTTCAATGTATTTACAACTCTCTTGCTTTGCCAGTTTTCAAAATTTCAATAAACAAACACACAAGATGATGGTACAATTCATTAAAGGTACTCAAGATAATTGTGTATACTTAGCCCACATTGTGTGATCAATATGAGTGAACATTTTCATCCCATTCTCATAATCAATTGGCAAAGTAATAGTACTTTTAGACTACCTATTATTGATGAGGGTGGATGTTATATTGAGTTTTAATTTGCAGTGGATATCACATTGAGTTTTAAGGGATAGCTCCCTACTACATACCTACGTTTTCCTCTCCACAAAAAACTATCTATCTTTTCCCTAGGAAAAAAAATCAAATGAAGAATGATATAAAGGAAACTTCCCTACCACATACCTAGATTTTCCTCTCCACAAAAAACAATCAGCTTTACTCTGGGAAAAAAATCAAAAGAAGAATGATGACAAACATACAAAACAAGACTAATCCTTAGGTGTAAACCCTTTGATAATACAACTCAAAAAAATTCCCCCATCTCTCCACCATCTTTGATGATAGCTGCCACTCCTGTCAAAATTATATTTTGTTGTTCTAATCATAATAAAATTACTCATTTTTTTCTTGTTCTATAGCTTTGAGGATCGCGATTATTAAAGAATACTTGGGAAGAAGAAGGGTTTTCATTCCTTAAAATTTGTGGAAATTACTTTCATACAAAGATAAATAAATCATTGTTGTCCTTCACAAGTATTTTTAAACTCACAAATGATATAAATAAATGTTCATAATTCTTAAAATTTCATGTTACAACATTATGCATGACTAACATCAAGTCACCCACAATGAAGGAGGAAATTCGCCATCATGACTAACAAATAGTCCTTGGACATATGCTAAGTAGGTACTTTCTTACTATAGCAATAGTGATGAATTAATATGACTAGGTGATCTCATATGCTATCATCATTACCCTCTCAAGTAACCATAAAAATATGAAGTACCTAATCTACATATTCAAATGAGTTTATTCGAATTAAGAAGACATTCATGGCAGCCATGTAGATAATGCAAAATAATGTCATATATGCATTCATGTAATTAATAAGTGTTATAATGTTTTAAAACCCAATCTCACTTCCAAACATGTCAATACACCCTACAATATGTCTATGCATTAATGTGTCATGATATCATCCAAATGACCATATCAAGATATGTGCATGATATGCAAACCCATTGAAACTCAAGGAATACAGAGGATCACTCCATAATAAGCATGAGAGTGTACGTTTTCGCCTACCATCATATAACATAAATAAAATTACTAAGCGATTGATATTCTGGCATGCTATTATAACAATAATTTTCATAATTACTAACTTTATTATAATGCTAATATTTCCTAATACAACACATCTCACAACTATACTATAGTATACAAAAGTAAGAACAAACCTATAGCAAGTATCAAAGAACAAGATGATGAGTGAAACTCATGCCCATCCCAAACTATAACTGAGTTTACATACTAGGATGTCAATAGTATCATCAAGAATAACAAGGCAAGATAGGCTAGCATGATGAACCAACTTCTAGTGATTCTATCAGTAAGGAGTAGGCATGCACCACCATAGAGAAAATTTATGTTTGTTAATGATTCATCTAGTTAAATTAGAAACATAGCACCATAGATTCCTAAGTTTTCCACTATGCCTAGACTAAACTTATCACATGTTGAGGTCATAAACTCCAAGGTTTACTCTCAATAAGGTATATAAATAGTCAAATACATAGGTATGAACACTTTATATTATTAAATGCAATCAATATAGGTTAGATAAATGATGTACCCAAGGATACATAAATGATGTACATGGTTAGCACTCTCCTAGCTTTTAAAATTTACCGCCTCTAGAGTCTCCATAGTATGAAGGAGTTGGTGAGATGGTAGGTATTTCGAGGAGCATCCATCATGCAAAGTGTGTTCATCAGTTCTAGTGGCCAATCGGGATGCCTACAGTGATATTATATAACCCTGGGGTCACTAGGTTTAGGTTTAGGTGCAATAAATGCTAGGTAAAGTAGGTCTAATCTAATACATTAAAGGGCTAGAATTACACTTTTGAAGTTTGATTTGGCACTTTTGATGCCTGTAATTGCACATTTGATGCTTAATGTTGCATTTGATGCGTGTAATGGCACTTTTTAAATTTTAGTCACATTTGATATTTCACAATTGATAGGCTTAATTTATGCATTTGATTAGCATTTAAGTAATGTGATTTAAGAGCGCGTATGTGATGTGTAGATTAGCGTATTTGACAAAATAGGCTACAAATGATAGATATTGTGGCATAATTGAAATTTTTGGTTGTAATTATTTTAGGGGTTTGGTGCATTTGATGTTAAGGCGAGGTTTCTTAGGATTATCTTTTTGCACTCTAATTAACGTTGTGTGCATTATTTTTGCAGATTGTACTAGAACCTATTATGTTTAGGGATTGTCATCCCGTGACATTATGTATGAGGATGGATTTGGATAAGATGGAGCAGCCCTTCCTAGTAGTAATTGGATTATTGAACATTACTTATATGCCTAAGATTTGAGCACTTAGAGATCCTAAGGAATTCTCATTGGTCGGGAGAGGGGTGTTGAAGTGGATGCTAAGTGATGGGAGTGTTGTATGCTTGGGGTCCATGTGTTCTTGCATACCTATATCATGGTATGCATCAGGTGGTCCCAAGAAGATTGTGATAAAATAGATAGAAAATATAAGGTTCTCATAAGACTCTATTTGAATAAACATGAAGAGACCACCACGACACTTATCTAGAAGGAATTAGGAGATTTTTATCAAGCTAAATCTTTGGTTAGCAAACTTTTTTTAAGAAAAAAAATTGTGTACAATTAGGATAGAGGATGGTGGTTGTGTGGTTGAACAACTAAATGCATTTAACATGATTGTTATCCAATTTCACTTTGTTGGATTAAAAATGGAGGACAGTTGCATGGCTTTGTTGTTTTTTTTTCACCGGATTCTTGGGTTTGTCTTAGTATGACTATTGAGAGCACTACTACCAAGTTGAAAATGGATGAGATGGTGGCACTATTACTTTTTGAAGATATGTAAAGAAATCATTTTTAATATAATAAAGAGGCCCTAGATACTATGGTAGATAGAAAAAAGGAAAGAAGGAGGACAAGAAGCAAGACAATTTTATATCAAAATCTCATGGTAGGTTTAAATCTCTTAGTAAGTCCAAGGAAAAATGTTGGGACTGCAACAAGTTTGGAAATTATATAATATACTGTAAAAAGAAAAAGAAAAAGAGATTTTAATAATGAGTTTGATAAGTCCTCTCAATATTATGGTGATGCCTTTGTCATAGCATTGGCTACACATGCATTAGAGTTTGTATGGATAATTGACTCTAGTGAATCTTTTCACATGACCTTACATTGGAGTTGGTTTACAAAATATGAAGAATGTGATGATGGGAAGGTGTGCCTTGGAGATTATTCTTATTTGAAGATTGTTGGATATGAAAGAATTCTAATTTGATTCCCTAATGTACAAGTGAATGAGATCAATAGTGTACTACATATCCCTAGTGTGGCATGGAATCTACTTTCTATAATTTAATTGAATGATATAGGTGTGCAAGTTGTTTTCTCGAGTGGAGGGTGCAATATAGTGAGAGGATATATGCTTCTTGCTAAGGGTATTTGAATAAGCACTATGTTTCATCTAGATGCATGCATAATTTGGTGTGATAATTATTTTATGCCTCTTATGGAGCAATTTGTAGAATCTTCACCTTCACCATTAGCACTAACAATAAAGATATACTCTACTTTAGATGGTCATACTTTCTAAGTATGTAAGGGTGCTCATGCTTTGGAGACTAAGCTTCTTGCAAATAAAACTGTGTTATGACACCAAAAAATGGGCACGTAGATGAAAAGGTTCTAAGTGCATTAAAAAACAAAAATCTTGTTGAGGGGATAAATGGTTGTAACCTTGAGTTTTATTTTTGCAAATTGTGTTTATGAAAAAAATGTTTAGTTTTATTCTAGTTTTCATTTTCATAAATCTTTAATAGTATTTGACTTGATAAATTCTAATATTTTTGGTCATGTTCTTTCAATTTCAAAATGTGTTTATGTTTTGTTCATTGATGACTATGGTAGAAGGACATGGCTATATTTCCTTAGTAGTAAATATCGAGTCTTTAGTTGGTTTAAAGAGTTTAAAGCTCTCGTAGGAAATTAGACTAGTAAAAAGATTAAGATTTTGAGGATTGATAATGACAATAAGTTTTATTCAATAGATTTCTATAAGCTTTGCAAGGATCGTTGAATAAAAAGAAAAAATTCATACACCCCTTAGTAGAATAGCAAGGCATTCCTAGTGTAATGCCTCGGCTTTTACACTTGGACATTAACGAACAAAACATAAACCAAAAATTTTTGTGATACTACAATGGCATTAAGCAAGCCACACAACACAACTACTTGCCCAAGGTGTTGTAACATGTGATGACAGACTTGACACACACCAATGCACATGGCATGGTGACACAAATAAAAAACTTCAAAACACCATAGGACAAACCACTATGATTGGGACAAAAATGAGGGATGGAGGAGAGACATGATTCCCAAAACCATTGGAACACCCTTCAATTATTTATACTAAACCACCCTCCAAATCACATTAGGATACAACAACAAGAAAAAGCATTCTTTCAATTATTCAACTTGTCTAGTTAGGGACACAACTTCCCACATGGATAAATTTGTTGTAGACTTCTTCATTAACTCCACAATGCTAAAATTTCATGAGTTGACAAACACATGGCTTGCACAAACCCCATGTGGCTTCTCTACAACAATAAGTGGGGCATGGGTAGCAACATTTGGGGCTAGAGAAGAGCTCAAATATTGGGTGGCAAAGGTGGAAGTGACCTTCCAGATGTGAACTAAGTTGCAACATTAGGTATTGCTTTACAAGTAAGCAAAGAAGATACCTTTATATTTTAAGTGGCCTTAGATTCTTCTTTTGCAAAACGGGATGAAGCAAATGCACCACTAGGACATCCTAATTCATCCAATGCTCTCTTTTTGAACTCTTGCAAAATGATTAAGGGAAGGTAAAGTGATAAGCATATTTTTACTCAAGTCGAGAACTTCATCAACTATGAATTTCATTAGAGGCTACAATAGAAGTGCATGGGGGTTCCTTACTAGATACCTTCATTAACACAAAGTAGCCATGGTCTTGTATAGTAGGAGCTTTTAAAGTATTTTGAAGATAATCTTGATATTTTGCACAAGTAATTGGATAGTGACCGAGATTACAATGGACACACCAATACTTAAGGACAAAAATTTCCTTCACCAACATATTTTGCAATGGGATTGGTATGATCACTTTAGACTAGTTGATTCTTAGCAAACACGGATTTAGATGAAGATACCTTCATTAACACAAAGTAGCCATGGTCTTGCATAGTAGGAGCTTTTAAAGTATTTTGAAGATAATGTTGATATTATGCACAAGTAATTGGATAGTGACCAAGATTACAATGGACACACCAATACTTAAGGACAAAAATTTCCTTTGCCAACATATTTTGCAATGGGATTGGTATGATCACTTTAGACTAGTTGATTCTTAGCAAACATGGCTTTAGATGAAGATAAGATGCCAAAGTAGCCTACTTGTGTGTTATTATTGAAACAACTAGTAATTTGGTTCGTAAACCTAATGGTTGTGTGCTTGATATCCATTTGACCGTGGACCGTAGACCTTGATGACTCTCCATAGTGATCAACTTGTTACCAATCCCTAGCATCATCTCCAACAAGATTTCCTAGAATTTTGCATTCTCAAAGCTAGAAGAGGAAGATAACTCCCTAGGGGAGTCAAGGAGATTGGTATTGGATTGAGGGAAGGATAGTGCACTTGTTTAAAGACAACAAATATCTATAAGGGGGAAAAGAAGTGTGAATTTCAAAGAAAATTAGTGTAATACTAGGAGCTATATTTCCAACCAAGATTAGCTTGTTTTCAACTTGAAGTGCAATATTGAAGGTGTCGTTGTTATTGGCTCCCTGAGCCTAAATCATTAAAGCGAGGTCAAGATCTATAACTGTAATGTAATAAATGAACATAGTACTTATAGATGACCATATTCCCAAAGGAATATTTTCCCAAGTCTTCTAAAAATTGTATATTGAAATAAAAAAGAGACTCTATGTGGACATGCTTGATGTTAGAAATTTGTTCCAAGCGTGAAACAAAATATCCTCTTTTTTAAAGCACTCAGAAAAGAGCTTCTTGAGACCATTCCAACTTCAAACATTTATGGATTCATGTGGAACCAATTCGCAACTATACCTCTAAAGGAAGAAACAAAAATTTGTAATGCTACTCCAATGATTTTGTGCAACACATACTTTTGCAAGACCTTTGATGTGGTTTTCTAGAGTAATAAAGTTTCTCCATTGAATAAGGAGAGAATCTTTATAACAACTGTAGGTAGCTCATCCCAATTAGCAAACCTAAGAGGGCTACCAATGTTCCATGGGGCAAAAACTTCATTCTTTTGAAAAGCCATGGCTAGCGGCAAAGGAACCACATGAACTAAATCTTGAGGTGGCAATTGTCCAAGATTTCTCCTCTCAAAAGGAAGTTGTCTAGTTCCAAACCACCTAGAATTTTTTCTTCCACCTAAAACCTAGTTTAGATAGGTCTCATGCATCATTTATCTTTTTCTTCTCCAATTTTTCAAACCCTTACATCCCTTGTTTGCAACCAATCAATGGGGTATATCACATCACTAAGAATACTTTGATGACTCGGTCAATGGCTATCTCAAGGCTTACGATGGCTTGCATGTAACCCAATGCCATTATGCTTTTGTCACAAGTTCCTACACAATTGTATGTCTTTTACTTTTCCTTTTTCCTTAATGAAAAGTTGTTACTAATAATGCCCAATTCAAACTTTTTCAAATGATACTCAAAATTTTGTACTTGCAAGTCCCTAATGATTTATAACAAGCACATGAGAAATCGTCATCCATATTCATATCCTTTTATGAGTACATGTTAATTACTTTCTTGTTAACTATTTGTAGTGCTTCAACATGCATGATTCATAGTTAACATGCAAGTCAAAGTGGTATTAAAATGTAACAATGAAAATTGCACACCTGACACTCTCTCCCTTAATTTGGACTCACTTTGACCCATTTATCCCAAGCACAAAGGCAAGTATATAATTGGCATATTTCTACACAAGTTGGCAATTAACCAAAGCCTTGACTAGACTTAAGTCTACTCATATTCCTTCGTATCTTCCATTCCCTAGCTTGGGTCAAACCTATAGATGCATATTTACCCCTCAAACTTTTAAAAACAAATTTAAATCTATATCCAAGTCAACTCCCTCCACACAAGTTATTGATTTGAGCACAAAATGTGTGATCTGATGTGTGATATGCACACTAAGGTGTTATAGAGACAAACAAACCCTATTTCAATTTAGTTAAAGCATAAAATCTATTTGATACAATATGTGAGAATCCATTGGCACATTCATTACATAATCAATTAACATCACCAATTGCATAACTTGTAGAGTTTAAGAATATCGTTCGATTACTTGTGTCATCATTCAAACCGTTAATTCACCAGATGGGTTTAACTAAAAAGAATAACCCTTGCACAAGAATTTTCCACAACACTTGTAGATAACACCACTCTTAGAAGAATGGTAACCCTTGACAACAATTTTCTGCAACACTTGTAGATACCACCATTCTTGATTATAAAGGCAATTATGTTGCAAATCACAAACACAAATAGAATCCAAACAAGATATTTTGCAATATTTGAGTTAAATCAACACTTAAGTTATTGTCACTTTGCTAATTGTGAAGCTAAATTATTGTTCCCTATGTACTATGTTATTGTCCCAACTCATATATGCAAGATCACTTCCAATATCATTGTTTGATTTATCATTTTATCTCTAAAGAATTTGTAAATAATTTAAGAAATTGTAAGTAATGTGATCTACCTTTTTCTTGAGTAACTCTTATTTACCCAAAGTTAATGATTTATTAATTAATAGTTATAATGTTCTTTGGTAATATTAAACACAAGATTTAAAAAAATCTAAATTTATTTATCCATATATTTAATAAAACTTTAATACATAGAAATTGACATTATGCAACAATAATTAATCCATCAAATATTATTAACATTAATATGCATCAATAACTTGATAAAACATTTATAAGCAATAATTATTAAATCAATTAAGCAATATTTGTAAATCATGGAGAGGTTGCTATCTAATACTCAAGGGAATAGGGAATAGGGAATAGGGAATAGGGAATAGTTACAAGTCCAAACTCTCCACAACAAGGAAGCATCCCCAAAGGAAACCAATTCTTACACAAAACCCAACCTACCTCATGACATAAATAACACAGCCCTGACCAAGACACACTCTCGAGTGTACGTTGTACCTCAAATTGGACACACACTATGTGCCCCTTCTCCAATGCATCAATGCCAACCAATGACCCTAACCTTTACTCCTTTGTGCCCTTTGAATTCCTATATTTCTCCTTCTCTCCTTTATATGTTTTCTTCTCTATTAATTTATGGGTTTCCATAATACCCCAAAGGATGGTTACAAAAGTCACACCCCTTCATTACTAAGATAGGGTTTTACATTTATTTTTACATTCTATTATTACAAATTTATTCCAAGGAAAAAGTCCCCTAACAATATCATTGTTTGATTTATTATTTTATCCCTAGATAGATTGTAAAAGAAAAATTAAAAAGATAACTACAAAGGCTTCAATGTTCATATAGAATATAAATTTAGGTTTTATCCAAAACCTGTACGAATTATCGAACCTAGAAATCCAACTAAAATGTGTGCTCGTTGAAAAGTTCACCTATTAGCAATTGCTTAGAGGTGCTTGTATCCTAAGCTCGTCCACCCGATCTCAAATGATCACACGATAATGTCCTAGGATATAATTTAGTTAATGCATTACCGCCATATTGGCGAACCAAAATTTAAAGGAAAAATAATGGCAAATCAAAACATCCGTGTGGCTAGAAACTTTGGTGCACTTGCACCTACAATGCAAATACAATCGTCTCTTTGTCTATCCGTCCCAAATTCCACAGTTCATAATTCGTAATGAACATAATCTCCAGAGTACTTCATGTTTTGCACCGACATTAAAGTTTGTCTAAGCAGAGCAAGCATGCTTTCAACTGACTGCATGCTTGTAACACTCTGATCTTAAATAAGAACTTTTTTAAACGTTTGTTAGCATGTATTATAAGCAAGTTAAAAATTCTTGTTTTACAAATTTGTAAAAGAAACTTTGAATGCAATTTATTACATGCCCCAAAGGATGCAACTGCAAATGATGATTCCGGTAAGTCCCATTTCAAAGAGCCATGAAAACCAGATATGGCACTAGGATGTCTCCCATAACTAGACAGATCAGCTCAAAACATTAGAAATAAAAAACATTGTTTAACCCTCAAATAAAACCAGTACTCCCATAAGGATTGGAAATAGTTAGGCCCTTCACTGTCCGGTATTAAGCTAACGAGGCTTCTCTATTAACAGTGAATTTTGGGATTTCTATTTAAATATGAGAAAATCTAGCATACGTTACACTTGCTCCCACTTAATGAGAAAGTCATAGCATCCGTTACACTGAGTCCAATCAAGCATGTAAGGGCCAAGGTAAAATTCCTAAAGCTTGCAACCAGAAACATGACAATCCCCATTAGTGGAGAACCAAAAGACTAGACCTAAAAATAAAAATATGGGAAAAAAACAAACTCTACAAAACTTGACTTGATCAACACTATATTCTAAAGAGAATTCCACCTCTCATTTTCCCAGACTTCTTGCAAATTCTTAGCAAGTTAACTGCTGGGAAGTCTTATCGACATCCTTAAGATCCAATGCTGCTAGAAGTCCTGTCCATGTTTCCTGCTTGTCTCCGGGAACCTCAAAATTTAGCAGCTTTTTTTGTTTGCAGTAATGAGCTTCAAGTGCTTTGCTCTGTAAAACAGACAAGACATCACAAAGCTGTAGATTTGAATTTGAATGAAGTTGCCTATATAAATGCATACAACCAATATAGACAGACCCTGGTCAACTCAGAATTTTACTGCATTTTTCTATTATAATTATCAAGCTTACCTGCTCTGAGTAAATACGTAGCTTTTCCTTCAGAATCTCTTCAGCATCACTTGCACCAGTGACGAGCTTTCCTAAACAAGTACAAAGTGATTGTGCAGGTGGCATGTGAATTTTGGACCCTACATTTGTAACCTTGGCCTCGGTATTTACCACATTGAAAGTCCTACCACATTGTAAACATGTTCTCCTTCCTAAATACCTCTTGATTAGATTGGCCTCCTCTTTACACTTGAAGTTGATAGCCATGTCAATGTCTGCAACACGATCCAAGATCTCCTGCAATAAGGAGAAAAAGAAAAGAAGAGGTCAATATAGCTATTATTTTTAACTCTACAATATATAGCGCTCTCAAATAATCATCAAGAAATGTTCAACATAGAAAAAGTTTATGCAAACAATACTAGACAAAAGGGAATTGCAGTGGCAAGCATGCATGAATGCATTATACATACATACACAACTTTGTTAAAGCTGCATTTGTAAAGAGGCGTATATCGATATATGCAGATTGTAGGCAGCACCCTAAGATTCAAATCTGGATGTCAAATATGACAAAACTAAGCCTGTCTGTAACTAATCCCTAGAGGATTTGTGAGACTACGCACTTAATAAAATACAAGATCCTGAAGCATCACGTGATTGGGTATATACAACCGCATCCCCCTATAGAATGAAATGGTATCCATAATGATAAACTAGTTAACAGTATCACACTAAAACAGGGAAAGAGAAGAATCTTATAAGCAATGTGTTAAACTAAAATCACCTTTCCTCCATGCCAATCTTAGCACATGATCACCAGTGTTATCAAAAACACTGAAGTAAGACAGCCACGTCCACAAACATCTCATACAATTTCAGAGTGGACATAGATTAGACTCAAAACATACTGATAGGGAACAGTTCTTTATATCAAACTTCAACTCATGCTGTACTTATTGACAGAAGACTTTACCCTCCCATACTGCTATACCAATTGACAGGCTAGTTACCCTCCCATTCTTGATATCGAGTTCTAGTTTACTACTTTGGCTGAAATTCATTTTGAAGTTTCATTTTTCATTTTAGCACATTTTATATTCAATTAGAAATTATTAGAGATAGCCTTTTTTCCCCTCACTTCCACCAGTGGAGTCAACTGTAGTGGTTTTCAATGAAAACTACACGTTTCTTTTTAATTTTAATTTTTGTGCATTATTCTTGATTAGAAATGATCGGGGAAGGCTTTAGCACTCACTTTCAGTTGTTGCATCAACTCTTTTAATTGTCAGAGAAAATTACACCACTCTTCCCTCCAACCTTTTGCATTTTTTAAAAATGTTGTTTTCCGAACATAGTGGACATCAAGTTATAAGCGGATGCAATTCATTCCAAACATTTATTTTAATTATGTGCATTGTGCACTCATGGTTAGAATAGTAGAAGATGAGCATCAGCTCATTTGGTTGTCAATGAAGGTTAAACTGTTCTTCCTTGTTTTCTTTCCTGCATGTCAAAAAGCTCTTTTTCTCAGCCACAGAATTCAATAATCTAACAGAGGTGAGAATTCATCACTGACATCACCCATCAAAGTATGTTTTTGAAATTAAGTTGGTCCAAATCTTTTGAGTAGCCAATGTTTTATAACCATGTTTTTGAAATTAAAAATATAGCTAATTGTTTCATACCTGCAATGTTTCACTATGTAATGTACAATAACATTTTAACTCTGTTCCACAGACTTTCAGGAACGGGAAGAGCATGGGATGGTGGGATGTGTTTCAGAGACAGCAGTATATATGCATGTGTGGGTGCATATGGAAATTCAATTTTTTTTAAATTTAGCTGTACATGACACATCAAGATTCTACTTTTAGACATTCCTCTGATGCATCAAATTCAAGATTCAATGTTTCATTGTTCATTGTTTCAAATCTAGCAGCAATAAAAAATAAAAGAATCCATTATTTCCATTAAGACAAAAGGTTCCAAGGTACAAAAATGACAAAATCTCCAGCAACAGGCTTCACAATAAGATTATACATATAAAAAATATGTAACTGTGAAAAACTGAACCTCTCATAGCAACTCCCCATTTATTTCCTTCCTCTTTACTGTTAGTTTTAGACCAGAATTGAAGAATAAGCAGAAATACAAAATGATGAACAATCAAACACAGCAAATATCTTGGGAAAACCCTCCTTCTCGAGGGCGAAAAAAACCCAGCCAAAATATATTACTTATATATTGAATGAAGAGAGCAGAAATCTGCTTTACAACTTGGCACAAACACAAGGCCGATCTGATTTAATAAAGGATAGCACCTCTTCCTAGATGTGAATATACAAACAATATGATTTCTCCTTGATATCGATCTGCTGCAAAAGTGTGAACTCCTCCTTGAAGTGCAATTTTATTTCTGAATAAATTGATTGATCAAATGAATTATCATTGCCTTGTATATATACAAATCAAGGCGTCTCTTCATTTAGGGGCGGCCTCTTTCACAAAACAAGGCGACTTATTAATTGGGTCGGCCTCATAAAATAATTATTTATTTATAGCAAGTCCAACTTGCTTTTATTTATTTATCATTTATTATTTTAAATAGAGCAAAGGATATCTCCAGCCGCTATAACATCAACACTCCCTCTTAGCTAGGGAGGTATCCTTCGAGATATCCATGTCATAGAGTCTCTCAACATGACATCCACAATGGCTACACCCATTTGTGGAAAAGAGTTCATCACGAAGTCTCTCAACGTGATATCATCATGGAGTCACTCAACATGACGTCCACCATGGCTACTCCCATATGTGGAAAGAAACATGTGCACAAGTGCCCATCACAGAGTCTCTCAACATGATGTCGTCATGGAGTCTCTCAACATGACGTCCACCATGGCTACTCCCATCTGTGGAGAAAACACAAGTACAAAGGGTTCATCACAGAGTCTCTCAACATGACGTCCACCATGGCTACTCCCATGTGTGGAAAGAATCACATCTCCGTCTCAAAGATGGACGAGGGCTTTCACCTCATATTTCTCCATCTTAGAGAAATATGCATTATAGCAAAGATCATTGATGTTGAGTCTCCCTCTCAGCAAGGGCAACATTCTCCACTACTCCAAGCTTGTCCCGAAAATATGCAAACTTCACTCTAGCAAGGGGCTTGGTGAGAATATCAACCGTCTGATCATCAGTGCAAATGTACTTGAGTTGAATTGCTTTCCGCAGTACCATATCTCTGATGTAATGATACTTGATCTCCACATGTTTTGTCCTGTCATGAAACACTGGATTGACAGAGAGCTTCACACAGCTTTGATTATCACAATGAATCACAATCGGCTCCAATGTTTGACCAAACAATCCTACAAGGAGCTTTTGAAGCCACACTGCTTCTCGAGCTGCTACACATGCTGCAATATATTCAACCTCTGCAATGCTTAGTGCCATAGAAGTCTGCTTCCTACTACACCAAGAAATCATGGCAAACCCCAAACTGAAGCAACATCCAGAGGTGCTCTTCCTATCAGTTACACTCCCGACCCACTGTGCCACGCAAGTATCTCAAGATATGCTTTGCTACAACTAGATGAATTTGTCTTGGCTCACACATGAATTGACTGAGAGCGCTCACCGCATAACAAATGTTTGGTCTAGTATTGACTAGATACATCAATGATCCAATCAACTATCTATACATGGTGGGATCTACCAAATATGAAACAGCTGTAGAGTCACTCGACTTCTTCAAATTTGTCTCCATAGGTGTAGACATGGACTTGCAATCCATCATCCCAAATCTCTTCAAAATATCTATAGTGTATTTCCCTTGACTTACAATAATCTCATTGGGTCTTTGCCACACTTCCAATCCCAGGAAATAATGCGTGAGACCAAGATCCTTCATCTCAAACTCGGAGGGCTAACTCTTTCTTGCATTTGACAATGAGATACTTTGCTCCAGTGAGAAATAAATCATCAACATAAAGAACCAATATCAAAGCCTCACCATCAATTACCTTGAAGTAAAGATTGGAATCTGCATCATTCTTGGAGAAACCCAAGCTCATCAAATATCGATCAATTATTTCATACCAAGCACGTGGTGCTTGCTTAAGGCCGTACAAAGCCTTCTTCAATCTGCATAATGAGACCATAGTTTACATACTCGGAATCGGAGAGTACTCGGCAAGCCCAAAAATTGACTTGGGAAAAACTCGACAAATAATCGAAAAATACTCCACAAATGTGTGGATATTTATGTATGTGTATACTCAAGATTGCACTGTGCACACATACATATCTATAAACATACAAAGGATGCCAAGTTTGCATGCATATACACACACAGACATATTTATACACACACAAACATGCCAAGTTTGTGGATTTTTTGCGAGCTACTAGCAATTACTCAATAATTTGATGGGAGAAAATCCATGAGCATACTACCCGCGAAAAAAAGCAAAAATTACTCAACATGCAAATTTTTTGGAGATTACTCGGCTACTCGGAGAGTAATAGGAGAGTATGTAATCTATGCATGAGACTCCTTCCCATGAATCACAAAACCATCTGGCTGCTCAATGTACACTTCTTCTTCAATCATACCATTAAGAAATGCAATCTTTACGTCCATTTGATGTAGCTTCCAGCCTTTAGCGGATGCAATAGCAATAATAGTCCTGATAGATGTATATCAAGCAACAAGAGCAAATGTCACCTCATAATCTATTCCCTCCTTCTAAGAGAATCCTCTTGCCACAAATCTCACCTTGTGCTTCTCAATGCTACCATCAACTACATGCTTGTAGAACCACTTAGAAGACACAATTGATTTCCCTTCAAGTCTCAGAACAATATCCCAAACATCATTCTTGATGATAGACTGATATTCTTTTGCCATTGCATCTTTCCATACCTACTGATTGGATGCCTCCTCAAAACCGGAAGGCTCAGACTCAATGATGTGACTCATCAATGCCACATAACCTAGAAACTTCTGCGGTCTCTTGCTTTCCCTAAAGGTGCCTCGAGGAGCTGCATACTATTTTGCCTCTTGCATAGTTTGTCTAGCCCATAAAGGTCTCTTTCGACCTATAGCAACATCTTTGGGCCCATCAGTTGGTTCTATGGGATCAACTGGATCAATATTCTCTTCTGGTTCATTAGACTCCCTCTGAATCTCAGAAGTATGATTAGGAGATATGTCCATATCCTGAGTAGTCTCCTGCTCTTCACTATCTATCTCCATGTAAGACCCTTCAGATCTTTTGAAGGTTACTTCCTCTTCGAAAGAGACATCCCTACTGATCTCCATCTGTTTCTGCCCTAGAATGTAGATCCTATAGGCCTTTGAAGACTCACTGTAACCCACAAATATTCCTTTCTTGCTTGATGGTTCTAGCTTAGATCTTTTATCCTTAGGCACATGAATATAAACAAGACAACCAAAAATTCTTATATGACTAACCTCAAGTTTCACACCTGTGAAGGCCTCTTCAAGAGTCATGTTTCCCAATATTCAATGAGGGTTTCGATTCTGAACATACACTGCAGTTCTGGAAGCTTTTGCCCAAAGGAAGGTCTGTAAATCTTGATCATGAATCATAGCTATGGCTGCCTCAACTATGGATCTATTCTTTCTTTCGGCAACTCCATTTTGTTGAAGGTTGTACGAAACACAAAACTCACTCTTGATCCCTGCCTCAATGCAAAAATTACGAAATCCTCCAGAAGTGTATTCTCCTCCATTATCGGATCTCAGAACCTTAATCCTTTTCCCAAACATGTCTTCAACTTGAGCCTTGAATTTTTTAAATCTATCAAGTACCTCTTCAGACTCCTTAGATTTCAAAAAGTAAATCCAAGTCTTTTGAGAGTAGTCATCAATGAAAATCACATAATACCAAAATCCACTCAAAGATGCCACAGACATTGGACCACATAAATCAGAATGAACAAGATCTAAAATTCCTTTTGATCTACTATCACTACTATGAAAGGGACTCTTGATATTCTTACCCAATGCACATCCTCTACAAATGCCATCGTGCTCCAGATTGAGCTTTGGTAGACCAATAACCATCTTCTCCATAGATGGAAGAGCTCTGAAGTGTAAGTGAGCAAGTCTCCCGTGCCATAGCTCACTCGAATTGGTAGTCATGCAATAATGCTTGAACTGGACGAAGTGAAAGTCTGTATAGGCTCTCTTGACGAACACCAATCACACAAGCTGATTTGATACTCGAGTTCTTAGGCCAAGCAAGAACTTTCCCTTCAAAAAAGGCAACCTGATATCCTTTGTCCTCCAATGCTGAAATGGAGACAAGATTTCTTTTGATTCCTGGTACAAACAAAAACATCACTTAAATGAAGAGGGATGCCAAAATCTAGATGAAGAGAGGTGGTCCCAACTCCTTTTATGGAGTAACAAGCATCATCTCTGATTATCACTTGTAAGTTGGTTTCTCTTTCTACCAAGTCTGAAAGATGCTCTCGATATCTTGTAATGTGTCGTGAAGCACCACTATCAATCAACCAAGTATCACTATCGGTTGGAACATTGCTTGAAAGAGCGGAGATGAATAGAAATCCCCGAGTTGTCTCTAGATTCCTTTTGAGGTGATACATCATCAACATTTGTGGTAGAAGCATGTTGCTTTGGTTTTGATATGCAATCTCGAGCATAGTGACCATACTTGTCACACCTGAAACATTGAATGTGAGAGAGATCCTTCTTCTTCTTTGGTTCAGAAACAAAATCTGATTTTTTGTCTTTATTCCTCTTGAAATTGCTTTTTCTCCCTTCTCTTCCTTTCCTTCTGGAAGTTTGAGCAGCAAGGACATGATTTTCTTCATTATGAGAGCTTTGCCCATTTCCTCTTGCTACCAATCTGGATTCCTCTTGAATGCAATCAACTCGAAGGCGATCAAACTTGGACAACTTAGATCTCCCACTAATGCTTTGGATAAAGGGCTCCCAAGATTGAGGAAGACCATTCAAAGCCAACATAACCAGATCTCTATTTTCAACTATATCTCCAATGGCGCATAGCCAATCTCTCAACTCAGCAATCTTCATGAAGAAGGAGATAACTGAATCTCCTTTAGCCATTTTTATATGATGGAGTTGTCTCAAGGCAAGAGCTCTGCTGGTATTGTTGATCTCATACAATCCTTGTAGAGTCTCGAACATGTCTTTGGCTGTCTTCATCTTGGAGATAATTGGCACAAGATGATCCTTCACGAAATCTATCAAGATCTTCCTAGCCTTCGTGCCATTCTTCTTCCATTGAACTTTCTCAACATCATCAGATGGCTCGGGCACATCATTTTCCATGAAGTCTAGAAGATCATTTTCTTTTGGTGCAATAAGAACTCTGAATTTCCAATAGGTGAAATTAGATGCACCATCAAGCCTATCTTCAATACTTAGAGATGACTTCGCTGCTTAAACAAATCTGATCCGATCTTGCTTAAACCCGCTCTGATACCATGTTAGTTTTAGACCAGAATTGAAGAATAAGCAGAAATACAAAATGATGAACAATCAAACACAGCAAATACCCTAGGAAAACCCTCCTTCTCGAGGGAGAAAAAAACCCAGCCAGAATATATCACTTATATATTGAATGAAGAGAGCAGAAATCTGCTTTACAACTTGGCACAAACACTAGGCCAATCTGATTTAATAAAGGATAGCACCTCTTCCTAGATGCAAATATGCAAATATACAAACAATATGATTTCTCCTTGATATCGATCTGTTTGATGCAATATGTCGATCTGCTGCAGAAGTGCGAACTCCTCCTTGAAGTGCGATTTTATTTCTGAATAAATTGATTGATCAAATGAATGATCATTGCCTTGTATATATACAAATCAAGACATCTCTTCATTTAGGTTTGGCCTCTTTCACAAAACAAGGCGACTTTTTAATTGGGTCGGCCTCATAAAATAATTATTTATTTATAGCAAGTCCGACTTGCTTTTATTTATTTATCATTTATTATTTTAAATAGGGCGAAGGATATCTCCAGCCACTATACCATCAACAGTTACAGCTGCAAGTACAAAATGCAAATTGATTGTGGTAATTGTGATATGCATATGGATGGGTGCGTTAGATATAGAGAGGGTTTAGGGTTTGATAAGGGGTGTGAGGGACCTTGAGTACACCTAACACCTTTTTTTCTTTAAAAAATATCAGATTTTTTAAATCTAGAAAAATGGATGTAGGACCTCATCAGGAGGCACTTCAGGGATGTGTCCCTGAAATCTATGGGTATATGATACTGCGAGCAGATGTCACCTGCTGTCATGGTGTCTTGAGGAATGGAGGGATTTGGACGTGGAGAACACATTTCCATGTAACCCTGGTTTAACTTCATTTCTAGGCAGAACGGGTAAAAGGTATACACTCTGCTACTGTTGAATAAAGAAATTTTATACATGATACATGAGATTAATGATTATAAAATGTTCAGAAAATAAGCTTGAGCTCATGTCACTCATGACAGGTGGATTTTAATGCAGGCTATAAAATACATCTGAAAACTTTAATTGAGCAAGAAAGAATGTGAAAAATGGCACCTTCTAACAATAAGGTCATGCTCTAGATCTATAATCTGTAGATTACACTTAATAAAATTGCAATCTTTATTTCCTGCGCCATTCTAGTTCAAAACTCCAACCAACAAATTATTACTATATTGTAATTAGAAAGTTAGAATTTAAATTATAAAGGGCAAAAGGAAAACAAACTTATCCATCATAAAGTAAAAAAATACAGGTTATTCCCTTTTGGTTTAGTTCAAGACCAGTCACAAGTAAAAAAGTTATTAAAATCTTTTATACCAAAATTATCTTATCATAAAGGAAAAAATCCAGGTTATGCACCTTTGTTTTAATTAAAGACAGGTCACAAGTAATGAAGTATATTAAATAATATTTTATGCCAAACAAGCAAATTAATTATAGGCAACCAATTAATTACAGTCACGCTGTTCAGTAATTATTCTTTCCAAAAATCAAAAGCAGATTTCAAATTATTCCAAATTCTGGTACAAGATGAATTCCATTGAAAGATAAAAACTTACTGCTTGACTCCTTGTTCGTGGAAATCCATCTAAAATAAATCCTGTTTCTCCAAGCCTGTCTCCAAGTTCCCATCGTTTGGATAGCAATTTAAAGATGATATTATCTGGAAGGAGTTTCCCTTGGCTTGCAGCAGCTGAAAGCTACAAAAAGCCATCAGATAAATCAGAAACACGAATACTTCAAACTCAATACCTAAAGCTTTGTTGAATACAAATAAAAGACTAAATTAACTCATTTCACAAAATAGCATACAACCCTTTCTAGTGCAATCACAGTTTTGGAAAGAAAGGCATTGATTCTATCAATGTTTACCACATCATTATCCTCACTGTCTTATTCTTATGAAATATGTTCTTCCTTCTATAATCTTTTCTTATTGTGTACTCTATATTTAATACTTCAACAGTCACCTCAATATTTTGTCTTATCTAATGCCCCAATCAAAGACAACATCTCCAGATTTCTACCTATTCCGGCAAAGCATCCATCAGATGCAGTGTTTAAGATTGGCAGTAGAAAATTCCAGTCTTGCCACTCTGAAGAAGATTAATGAAGTTCCCGATAAAGAATAAGGCACACAGAATACAGTACAAGATGGCACCAAGCAAGCCTCCTTTTAGGTGTACATGTTACAATGGACCCAGAAGTGGATCCGCAGACCTTGTTAGGTCTGGAGAACATATATGTTCAGTTTAGATATCCTTTAAGGTATATATGTTACGATGTTTGGGTTCAGTTAAATCTTGAATTGCTTTTACTGGACCTGAGCATTATGTTTGGCTTTACAATATTACATATGAGCATATACATTGTTGGACCTGACCATTACATTATTACATGCTTTCTGAATGACTGCAAAGTGCGAACTCTTGAAAACATTTAAGAATACCGATCTGCAAAGACTTCCATTTAACATGGAGTACACAGAAAGACTTCAATTCTACAACAACAAAAAACAGCCTCATGGAGAAATCAAAGAAATTCAATTGTGTTTTTATTACCCTAACAGCTTTTATTGCCTAAATACAAATTATAGTTAGTCCAGTAAACTTTGTTCTTTGAACTCAAACTTAAAGTCATCAACCTGTTTAGTACAACACCAACTGAAAATAACTGTTAATGTAAAATTGACAAAATTAAGGTTTAGAGTTCAGACCAATGGAAGCAAGAAGGGAGGCGAGGATTCCAGATAAACTCAAAAATTAATCTCATTTTCCTTCTTAGGGTAGGTTCCCATGCAGCTGTTTAGCTTATTTTGGCTAGCAGCCACTGCTCAATTTATTTAGGAATTATTTGTGGAACTGGTGGCCCCATGAATATTAGATTTTTCTGCTTATTTTTAAGCAGTCATTTTAAATTTGTTTTTATAGTATTAATAATAATTTTTGCAGCAAAAAACATGGAAAGAAAATTAAAAGCAAATATTAAACAAGAGGGAAAGATGTTAGTTTTTCATGATCAGATAATTCAAACTGAAGGTAATCAGAAAATGCAGCACATAAGACAATTAACACAGCAAGATACCCTGGTAAAACCCTCCAACCTGAGGGAGAAAAACTCAGCCAATATATCTCTTATATATTGATTGAATAAGAGCAGAAATCTGCTTACAACTCAGGCACAAGATAGTGCCGTTTTAATACAATGAATAAGAGCACCTGTCTTATATGCAATACAAATGAATATGTTTCTCCTTGAAATCGATCTGCTGCTACAGAAGATGATCTGTAGCTACAGGAAGATGGTCTGCTGCTCAGACTGAAACTTCTCCTCTGAATGCGAATTTTGATGAATGAACTTGATGATCAAATGAATGATCAGCACCTTGTATTTATAGCCAAGACGTGACTCTTCATCAAGGAGGTGTCGGCCCAAGATATAAGACATGTCCTTTCATATCATTAAGTCGGCCTTGAAAGAAGACGCCTTTCTTCTTAAGAAATCGCGCCCTTCTAGAAGTTCGGCCCCCAATTAATAATTGATTATTAATTAATAATATATTATTTAAGAGGCGCTTCTTCATAAAGAATATCGACTATATAAATTAAATAGCCGCAGGCTATATTTAATTTATTTGATCTCACATGAATTCGTGCCTGGAAGTAGAGGCCCGTAGCTGCAATAATATTAACACTCCCTCTCAGCTAGGGAGGAATACTTCCAACTGTACAAGACATATCACTTCATCGTGATGTCGATCAACATGGCTACACCCATTTGTAAAAGAGCTTATCACCTCATCGTGATATCAACCATCATGGCTACACCCATGTATGGTATGTACAAGTGCTCATCACTCAACATGATGTTGTCACCTCATCGTGACATTTCACCATGTCTCTCCCAAAGGGTGCAAACACAAGTGGCTACACCCATGTATGGTATGTACAAGTGCTCATCACTCAACATGATGTTGTCACCTCATCGTGACGTTTCACCATGGCTCTCTCAGAGGGTGCAAACACAAGTACAAGAAAAATCATCACGGACTCTCACATGATGTTGTCATGGAGTCACACACATGACATTCACCATGGCTCTCCCAGAGGGTGGAAACAAGGGCTTTCACCTTAAATCTCAAAGAGAAATGCATTAACAAGGGCTTGCACCTCAAATCTCTCTCAAAGAGAAATGCATTAAAGAGGATCATTGATTCTGAGACTCCTTCTCAGCTAGGGCTTCATTCTCCATCATACCAAGCTTATCTTGAAAATACACAAACTTTATCCTGGAGAGAGGCTTGGTGAGAATGTCTATCGTCTACTCATCAGTGCTGATATACGTCAACTGAATTGCTTTCCTCAATACCATATCTCAAATATATTGATATTTGATCTCAACATGCTTAGTTCTATCATGAAACATAGGGTTGACAGAAAACTTCACACAGCTTTGATTATCACAATGAATGACAGTTGGCTCCAATGATTGTCCAACCAATCCTGCAAGGAGCTTCTGAAACCACACTGCTTCTTTAGTTGCCACACAAGCTGCAATGTACTCGGCCTCTGCGGTGCTCAGTGCCACTGAAGACTGCTTCTTGCTACACCAGGAAAACATCGCAGACCTCAACCATCTTCTTCATGTTCAATAGGCTCCCTTTGAATCTTCAAGTAATTGCAACAACCTTTTGACCTCTTCGTCCAAGATTGCCTGCAATGCTTGCCTTAGAGAATTTTTTTTTTTTTTTTTCAACGCACACTCTGAAACTGTAGAGAGTTCAAGATTGACCTCCTCAACCTCATCCCAGATCACTCTATTCTGAATAGGTTTGTGGAGCTACCAATGTCAAATCCAGATGACAATCTTGAGCAATTCTGATCTCAGCAGCTGAAGGGATCCTCTAAGGATTTAGCACCTAGCCTTGCAATACATTAATCTTCACAAAACTCCCTCTAGATCCCTGCTTCAGAGATTGCAAAGAAGACTTCTGGAGGTGAATTCCCTCTAGCCACCAACTCAGTCCCATGACTGCAAGTTGTGACTTCATGCTTGATCATTTCTTTGGTCGGCATGGTTTCCTCACAAGATGCCTCAAGCTTTTCATCACAAAACAATCTCCCATCACCTTCTTGCTCCTAGATCCATCCTAGAAGCGATTTAGAGAGAGATTACAAGCAGTTTATAACTATCCAAAGAATTTATCATACAAGGTTTACTATCTCAAGTTATAGCATAAATGCATAAGAATTTATGAACAATATTAAAACATGAAAAAATAAGTCAACCTATAAGAGAAATATATCAAAAGATCAGAATGAAGGGATAAAGAAACTTATCTTTATTAAGTTCTGATATAACTCTTTCTTCCATCTTTTACTCCTCTCGAGAGTGCAAAAACTCAGCACAACAAAAGACAAACTAAACAACTATAGATTTCTTGAATGCATTATGCAGTTAGCATTAAAAACCTACCCTCTCCAAGAGTCAAGGTTCAAACACAGTTCATGCATTAGAGAATGATATCGATGTGACCAACTTATCACTATCGAAATTGCAATTCTCTTTTTATTTCAGAGTCACACTCAAAAATCTTCACAACTAGCATAAAAATGACTTGCAAATAATAATTTGAATCTTCAAAGGATCTTATGTCAGTGACCACATTTCAAGAGAAAAACATGATCTCTCTTTACTAATCACACATGATCCAAATAAATGATATAACAGAAATTCAACCTAGAAAGGTGATTTCAAACAATACAAAGAATACTTATCTCTTTAAATATTCTGATGGATGCAATCATTGGACACAATAAGATACACTGCTCTTGCACTCAGAGCAGTACACAACCTTCACGGCTTGAACATAGGCCCATGACTTAGAATAGAAATTCCCTAGAATCATTGAGGAGAGATCTTATCCACATCTGCAAATGAAGCATATTGATTAGGCCTGGTTAGGCAATCCTTTGCATAGTGACCAAACTTGTCACATCTAAAACATTGAACACGAGAGAGGTCCCTCTTCTTCTTGAATGCGGGAGCATCATCAAAAACCTTTATCCCTATTCCTCTTGAAGTATCCTTTCTTTCCTCCTTTTCCTTCCTTCTTCAAGGATTGAGCGGAAAGAACATGAATGTCTTCATTTGTAGAGCTTCGACCAATACCTCTCGCAATCAACCTAGACTCTTCTTGAATACAATTTGCCCTCAAATGATCAAACTTGGGAAGTTTCAATCTCGCACTAATTCCTTGAATGTAAGACTCCCAAGATGAAGGAAAACCATTAAGAGCCAACATGGTCAAATCCTTGACATCAACAATATGACCAATAGTAGAGAGTTGATCTCTCAACTTGGTGATCCTCATGAAGTAAACAATGACGGCTTCTCCTTTCATCATCTTGACATGATGAAGTTGTTGCTTTAATGCAAGTGCACGGCTTGTGTTGTTGATCTCATACATCTCCTCCAAAGTCTTACGCATTTCTCTCGTTGTCTTCAACTTAGAGATGATTGGAACAATATGGTCCACGGAATCAACTAACATCTTCTTCGCCTTAGTATCTTTCTTCTTCCATTGAATCTTCTCTTCCTCATCAGTAGACTCAAGGACACTGCTCTCCATGAACTCAACCAATTCATTTTCCTCCAGGGTGAGCATAACTTTGAATCTCCAAGATGTGAAATTTGTTGCTCCCTCAAGTCTGTCCTCAACCTTGAGTCCGTTCACCATCTTGACGATAAGGTAAATGTGACTGAAATGTGAAATATGCTGCTTGAATGAAATCTGATCTAGATCTTCATATACCCGCTCTGATACCATGTTAGTTTTTCATGATCAGATAATTCAAACTGAAGGTAATCAAAAAATGCAGCACATAAGACAATTAACACAGCCAAATTCCCTGGGAAAACCCTCCAACTTGAGGGAGAAAAACCCAGCCAATATATCTCTTATATATCGATTGAATAAGAGCATAAATTTGCTTGATCAAATAATTCAAATTGAAGGTAATCAAAAAATGCAGCACATAAGACAATTAACACAGCAAAATTCCCTGGGAAAACCCTCCAACTTGAGGGAGAAAAACCCAGCCAATATATCTCTTATATATTGATTGAATAAGAGCATAAATTTGCTTACAACTCAGGCACAAGATAGTGTCGTTTTAATACAATGAATAAGAGCACCTCTCTTATATGAAATACAAATGAATATGTTTCTCCTTGAAATCGATCTGCTGCTACAAGATGATCTGCTGCTTCAAGAAGATGGTCTGCTGCTCAGACCCGAACTTCTCCTCTGAATGCAAATTTTGATGAATGAACTTGATGATCAAATGAATGATCAGCACATTGTATTTATAGCCAAGACGTGACTCTTCATCAAGGAGGTCAGCCCAAGAGATAAGACATGTCCTTTTCATATCATTAAGTCGGCCTTGAAAGAAGGCGTCTTTCTTCTTAAGAAATCGCGCTCTTCTAGAAGGTCGGCCCCCAATTAACAATTAACTATTAATTAATAATATATTATTTAAGAGGCGCTTCTTCATAAAGAATATCGACTATATAAATTAAATAGCCACAGGCTATATTTAATTTATTTGATCTCACATGGATTCGTGCTTGGAAGTAGAGGCCCGTAGCTGCAATAACATTAACAAAAGAAACTTGGAGAGCCACATGGATTTTTGGCAATATGCAGTTGCTACTTATTTCCACCCCCCTTTCTTTTCACAGATTATTTTCAATTCCCTAAAAGTAGCTGCTCCATTAAAATAGGAAAAGATTCCAAATTATCCTTTTCCCATAATAAAATTTATGCATGGGAACACTCCAGCTGCTTAGATTCAAGCAGAAAACATATTTAAGCAGCCACATGGGGACATGGAATTACCATTACTACATCGTTTGAATGTCCTACTTTTGCAATGTAGTTCCAAGATACTGTTAATAACAGTATTTGGTTATATATAGCCTGAAAGATTTCTATGGTTGTCAGCATGACAAGGCCAAAGGAAGAAAAGTAGACCAGATGCAAATCAAGACTCAATAATGGCTAGCAAAAAGGAGTAGAAAAGAAGAAACAAACGTGGCAATCTCCACTAGTAAACTTAAATAAGACACATTGGCAAAATGCAGGCAAGTATTTTTTTATGATTTTTCATCATTTTTCCAATTTTGTCAGGTTTAAATCAAAGAATGTTTTATCTTTTCGTTTGCTGAGTCAATGTGGAGAAATATTTTGCTACATGGGTGATGCAGCATCCCTTGCACCCAAAAGCCTGCTTCCATATTAGAAAAGCATTTAGTGTAGGTAATGGCTTATCAATGTGTACACATGCACACAAATAATTTGAAACCCCCCGGCATATACACTGTATGTATATACATCCATAAAAAGTTAAAACGCTTAGGAAACAAACTGCACATAGACAGACATAAGAGATGATCCCTCGCACATATACATAATGCTTATAAACTGTGTCTATATAATGTATATATGCACATTTGAAATTTTTTTAAATAAAATAAAATCGAAAAACCAAAAATCTACAAAACAAGAAACAAGAAACCCAATTCAAAAACCATACCAACTTACCAAAAAAGAAAAGAAAAATGCACAAGAATACTATATACAAACCAACCTGCTTTGACAGCGATGATTGTACTCTAAGCTCTTCTCTAACCAAATTCCCCATGGAAATGTGCGGCACATTCAGTAATTCAGCGAGTTTGCTGGCGTAAGCGCTCTTCTCCACGCCAGGGCTGCCAATTAAAACCCACTGCACTCCCCTGCCGACCATGTGACCGTCCGCTTGCGCCGCCGTCAGTGCTGCCAAAGGATATGTTAACTCCCACCGATCGTAATCATAGGCAACAGAGGATGTGTACTTTCGCAAAAACAACCGATTTATCAGCGGATTTTTTCTACATAAGCGGCCGATCAATGCCATCGTTGATAGAGAGCTTCAACCCACGGCAATGCTGTTGCAATTGCAGAAGGGTTTTTGCTCTCTACTTGTATGAGGGTTTTGCCCAGTTACAGCGGGTATAAACAAGAAAAGGGGATACTGTTAGTCGGGCTCTAATGTTTTCTTGTGCTTGTGCTGACGCCCTACGGTCATATAAGGGATGGCTTCGACTGAACGGTCAGATCCCATGCGAAGACGGCCTAAATATGTCACGCCCGCAGCGAGGAAATATCTACGGTGTGCTTGATATTTTAGGGTTTAGGTTTAGTGTTTAACGTCGAAATATTAGGGTTTAAGGTCTACGTAGGCTTGACTCATGGGAAGAAGAGAAAAAAGTGTTAACAAACAAAAGATATTTAGGGGAAAAAATAGTATAGATATTATGTATATGGGAAAAAAATTGGAGAAATAGTAATATGAGTTATTTTAGAATTATTGTATTATTTATTTATGGATATATAATTTTTTTTTTTTATTTAAGAATTATTTTATTTTATTTATATGTTTGTTAAGGGATGAGTATTTAAAGTGATAAGTAGGTAGTATATCAATAAGTATGTGGTGGATCAATAAGTATGTGGTGGTTTAATAAAGAGATTAACTCTCAATCTTTGTAGTTGGCATTTATATTATTATTTAAGGTGATTTTTGTAAGTGAGCATGAAATCCATTTGACGTGTTAGATAATCATTCCACACATTGATAACAAAGGGTGGATATGGGTAATCTTTTGGCAAAGACATTCATTCACTTCTTTGGCTCCTCTCCTTCCCTGTGTGGCCTCTCTATGGTTTTAACCTAAACCCTAGTGGTAAAGATCTTCTTCTAGACAAGGCAATGATAAAAGATTCCTAATGGGTGACATTGCTAAGAAAGTGGAGAAAAGTAGTTCACAAAAGTTGTGAGTGGGGGGAAAGGATGTTGGAAGTTTTCACAACATATATTAAGTAGGAAATAGTTAATACCAACCTCAAAGTATGGGTCATCCAAATAAGGGAGTTGGAAAAGCAAATGGGTAGTATTCCTTGTGTTAGGGTTAGGGAGGTCATTCTAAATATGTTCCTTGACCCTATTTAGTCTCTTGGATGTTGGAATGTTTCTTGTGCTACCTAGTCTCTCAATTACGTGATAATGTTATCCTTGGTTATATGTACATATCTCCTCCATAATGATATTGAGGATATTATGAATCAATTTGGAACATTTTTAAAGTATTATTTAGAGCACTTTCATTGTATTAAGGCAGGGTATAATAGGATGCATAAAGGGATAGAGGAAATTTCTAGGGCCAATGAAATTAAATTGTCCCTTGGTGCCTTTATTATGGATTCCCTCTATTGTAAGGAGGTGAAGGAGGAAGATCTAGTGGAGATTCATCTTCTCCCAATTCTTGTGAAGTGTAAGAAATATAAAAATTGTGATGTGATATGTTGGGGTCTACATAATTTGCCTTAACCCTCTCTGATACTTTGGACATAAGTAAGGTATATAGTAATAGTTTAAATTTTATAAACTAATGATGGTTAGTATTGATGTTCTATGACTATGTGTGAGAAGGGGCCATAGTATTTTGCCCGACTATGCGTGAGAAGGGACCATAGTATTTTGCCTCACCAATTTTGAATTTTGGTTAGTTAATATCTACATTATATTTATTCAAAGGTTTATTCTTGACAACAAGTGCATATTCCACATAGATTTACCAAGTTGTGACAATATAATAGGGAGAAGTTAAATATCTATTGTATTGGTTTCTCAACTAGCATTGAAAGCCAAATTCTCTCATTAGAGTTATCCGATTTGGTGTAGTATTCAAGTCACAATTTCGACATGACATTAGTTTGGACAAATAACAATTATTAGAAGGGATCTAAGTAGGTCCTAGCTACCAAAATTTGAGTAGCAAATGCTCTTGTTTTTTACTTCCATGTGCCTTACCCATGTTTATAAGCAAAAATAAACTACATCAAGTTTAGTATGTTTTTATTTGAAGAGTTTTTTAGTAATACACTTGTTTTACTTTTGTATGTAACTTTTAGTTTTTATTTTTGTAAATATTACACTAATTTTGTAGTCCTTTTAGTTTATTATTACTTTGAATAGTGTAGTAAATATTATATTCTTATATATTAATTTTTAATAGTTTCATTTGCAGGCATAACATATATTTAAAATTTTTGATGTATTTATATTTTTTAAAAAATCCACTATAAATAAATTTCCTTTCATAATCATGACATCAGATGTTTCTCTCCTTGTTACTACGATAGGTTACACATTTCAATATAATAAACAATAGCTTGAAAGATCTAATATAGTTTAAAAGAGGAGTTTTTGAAATAATTCGTAATGATAATTAATTGAGGTTAATTTAATTTATGTTTAAATGGGTTATTTATTTGGACAATTTTATGTTTTTTTGACTTTATTATATAACATCATAAAGGGAGATATATTTCTATTGCATAAATTTATCTAGGTTAATTAAATTGATACAATCAATAAGCACAATATTAATATAGATGTGAGAACTTGGATTGATAATTAAACTTAAGTAAATGCAACAATCAAATATGAGGATAAAGGGACACGGTTTTAGCATAATTAATGAAAAATAAAGTTGATGTTGTTTTGGATCAATTCTCCATTCTAGTGAAACTATATGCCTTGGTATAAGATGAATCTCTTATATTCTATTTTATCACAAAAAATGATGTAGATTGATCTCAATCCCCATAAGTTCAATCTCCACTACCAAACATTTGATCTAGTACACGAGATTGATCTGTCATGTGGTAATGGATTATCAAGATGTGGACCAAAAAAAATCATCTTCACTTTCTAGATATCTAGATTTTATCAAGTTAGTGTCTAAATACACATTCGAGGAGTTTTTCAACTCAGTAGGTGAGGTTCTCCTAGGTCAAACCCTTGGACAAACCAAAATAATGGTGATGGAAAATGTCAAAGACAACATTTTCAAACATGTAAGTGGCCTATGTGATGTCGATGCTAATTTGATTTGTGTAATGATCTTTAAAAGAGTTGTGTACTCTAATTATTCTCCACTTAGCATGTGATTTATCTCTATCAAATTAAGTGCATAGTGAATGTTTTTAAATACTATGGCATAGCAACATGTCACATGAAATATGTGTTAGGTTGTCTCATAACAACTAATAGAAAGGGGCATGAAAGTTTGAATTTTAAATTTGGGATTGAGATTTAAGGATAATTCACACTCCTCGAGATTGACCTAGATTAATCTCAAGTCATGTGAAAATGATCTATAGGGGTGAGGTGATGATGTCAAGGTAGGGATTGAATGTCTAGAAATAAGTACAAAACAAGAGAAGAATAATGATGGATAATAATCAATTTTTATTATATAAATTATAACAAAAATCTAGAAGATCACAAAAAACTAGATAGGAGATGGCTTTTACGTGGGAGAGAAAGGCGACGGTGTGTAGGCCCATGGCCTCATAGGTGCAACCTGCATGGTGTGTCCGCTATGTGCATGCCCAAGTGGAGTCAGTGGGTGGTGTGAGGTGACGATGGAGTGCTAAGGGTGGGATTTTTTGCTTTCAAGGGGGAGGTTAGTCTGGTTTGCGTCCTTTACAAATTTAGCTAAGTGTTGGTTGTTTTCATTTTGTTGTGTTTGGGAGGCATCTAGTGCCTCATTTTTTTTGTGCTCTATGTTGATGGCTTCAAGAGAGGCTCTTGGCTTCAAGAAAAATATGGATTATTGTGCCTCTTTGCACAAGCATTCTTCGTCTTCATCCAAGCAACATGTTGATTTCAAATCATCTTTTAACGATGTGGGGTTTGATGGGTTGGCCTCGTTTGGCGCCCCCCGCGTTTCGAAGATTAATGAATGTTTGGAGCGGTGCCTAGACAAGTCGATATTGGTGCTTCAACCAAAATCTATTGTTGAGGAGGTTGAATACTTCACAAACCATGCTCTAATTTATAAATTCATGGGAATACGAGTCTCACTCTCATTCTTGGACTCATGGATCAGAAGAACTTGGAACCCCAAAGGGGAATTTGAGGTGATTTTGTTGGCTAATAGTTTCTTTATGGTTGTTTTCAATTGCATGGCGGATTGTCATAGGGTCTTTGAAGGAGGACCTTATTTTCATAATCAAATTGGGTTGTTCTTAAAGTCGTGGCATACTGGATTCAGTTTGTTGGAGGAGCTTCCAAGCTAGGTCCCGATTTGGGTCTGCCTTCCTTGGTTTCCGATTGAATATTGGAAAAATGATATTTTGCACATGGTTGTAGTACTGTTGGGAAAACTAGTAGGACCCTCATAGCAGACATAGGAGCAACGGGTCATGACATATGCTCGTATCTATGTGGAAATAGATTTGAGTAAACCCCTTCTAGATTCTATGGAGATTCGTGTTGGTTCGAACTCTTGGGTGCAATGGCTTGACTATGAGACTCTTCCCTTCTGTTGTCGACTATGTCACGAGTATGGTCATTTGCAGTGAAGATGTCTAAAGTTTTATTCTTCTGAGCCTCACCCTCCTCCTCATCACAAGCCTGGTAAGGAGGACAAGGGGAAGGCTCCTATTCTGAGTGCAAGGATGGATGATGAGGGTTTTATTCCTACTAAGACCCATAACAGGAATCGTGGTATGAAAATATCCTTCAAGGAGAGACAAGAAGAGGAAACTTTCAATTGCTTTGAGATGTTAGATGACCTTAGCCAGTAGGAGGTGAATTCAGGTATGTTGGCCTTGGATTCAGGTGGTTTGGGGGTAGTTAAGGAGTTCCCTTCTCATGTTTTGCAAAGCATTCCTAATGAGGGGTTATCTCTTGCTCAAATGGATACAAATCTCAATATGGTGGTGGAAGGGGTCATTTTGGCTTCAGGTGCTCTGGATAAGGATGAGGTTGAGCTCTCTCCTCCTACGGATTAGGTGGTGCCAGGTGTTGTTAAAGGAAATAAGGTTGCCCCTCCCTTAGGGCTTCGACAAAATAATCCCAAGAAGGGGGTTGTGGATAAATCTTCCAAAGCAAGAAGGATGAAGGATTTGGAGAAAATCAAGATGATGGGGGGAACTTTGGTGGAGTCTAGTTCTATTAAAACTCTGGACGCCCACTTTTCTAGTTCCCAAAAATGATCATTCTCTCATGGAATGTGAGGGTCTTGAGCAGTGGCCCCCAACAAAAAGTTATTCGAGATTTGGTTCATAAGAATTCTCATGATATGCTCTTCATTCAAGAAACTAAGCTTTCAGTTGAGAATATGTGTGGAGTTGTGTCCAGAATTTGGGGGCGTGATCAATGCCAATGCATTGGAGCCCAAGGTAATGCTGGTGTCCTGGATTTTTTTTGGGATCCTCTAAAGTTTTTCCCTCTTTGGTGGATGTCCTGTAAGTTCTCTCTTTCGGTTGTTGCCTCGAGTTTGGAAACTGGGGAAACTATATTTTTGTCCAATATTTATGCCCCTATTGATCTTTTTGGTAAGCAGTGTCTTTGGTCCCACCTTCAATTCATTTGTAGCTTTGCTTTGTTTTTTCCTTGGATTTTAGCTAGATATTTTAATGCTATTACTAACCTAGCTGAAAAGAGGGGAGGTGTTTCGAGGTTGGAGCCCTCAGACTTTCTCTTTCTGGATAATATATCTACTTTAAATCTAGTGGATGTCAAGCCAAATAATGGTCAATTTACTTGGAATAATAGATGATTAGGGGAGGTTTGTATTACAAAGAGGCTTGACAGGTTCCTGGTCTCCTACTACTGGCACTACAATAGAACAGGAAAATAGCGCCTAAAATAGTGTTAGATTTCAGTGTATTTCAGTTTACGAATTAGGTGATTTGGCCGACGCTAAACTCGACGCAAACAGGCATGGTCATCTCGGTGCCGACTTTGGCGTCGGACTTAGCGTCGAAAAATCACAGTGCCCCCGTTAGCGCCGAAAATGGCACCTTTGTTAACGCCTAAAATAGCATCGAAAATAACATCGAGAATAACACCTAAATTAGCACCCAATTTGGCTTCTGGTTTTGCTTCTATGTCTACTCCCATTTTTGCTTCTAGTTTTTCTTTCAATTTTGTTTCTAGTTTTGCTTCCAGGTTTGCTTCCAATTTTGCTTCCAATTTTGCTTCCGATTTTGCTTCCAGTTTTGCTTCTGATTTTACTTCCAATTGTGCTTTCAATTTTGCTTTCAGTTTTGCTTCCAATTTTGCTTCTAGTTTTGCTTATGGTTTTGCTTATGGTTTTGCTTTTGGTTTTGCTTATGGTTTTACTTCTGGTTTTGCTTCTAGTTTTGCTTCTGGTTTTGCTTCCAAGTTTGCTTCTGGTTTTGCTTCCAAGTTTGCTTCTGATTTTGCTTCCAACTTTACTTCCGATTTTGCTTCTAGTTTTGCTTCCAGTTTTGCTTCCAAGTTTGCTTTTGGTTTTGCTTCCAATTTTGCTTCCAAGAATTCTTCTAGTTTGCTTCTGATTTTGCTTCCAACTTTACTTCCAATTTTGCTTCTAGTTTTGCTTCCAGTTTTGCTTCCAAGTTTGCTTTTGGTTTTGCTTCCAATTTTGCTTCCAAGAATTCTTCTAGTTTGGCTTCCATTGTTGCTTCTAAAAATGCTTCTTGTTTTGCTTCCATTTATTAATTTAATATGTTTTATTTCAATTTAATTAGTTAAATATATTGTGCCTCTTAAATAACTCATATGATTACAGAGTAAGTAATTTAATTATTTAACTCATATGATTAAATAATAAGATAATTATTTTTTTTGGGTCGGTAACATGAAATTTTTGTATTGCTTGTAAAGATAAAAAAGTACATCTATTGTTCAATAAAAATCATCGACCACTTTTAACATATATAAATTGATAATTCAATACTGATAAGATCATCATCATATATAACTAAAACAAGTGAAAGTTAAATATGCTAGTACATCAAAAACATGTCAAAATGATACATGTCCAACAGTCGACATAAGTGAAAATGATACATGTACAAATGATATAAATAAAATTGATAAATTATGTAACTCAAACTGATACAAGTCAAGATGATACATGTCCAAATGATATAGTGAAAATGATACATGTCAATATGATACAACTCAATAATATAGTATTGTAGGCCGTGAAAATGATACATATGATAGTAACCATGAAAAGAGTCATCATAACGATATATCAACAATGATCCATGATGCAGTCTATATGATCATGAATGTCACTGGTTACTACCACCAACTGTCTGATCATCATCATCATCACCATCCTGATCATCATCGTCGTCGTCGTCATCATCATCGTCATCGGTCTCGGTGTCTTATGTTTCTACATCATCATCATCCTCTGCCATGTGATCTGTACCGGTAGAACCAATATTTTGTGGATCTATATCATGTTGAGGATCATCTTGATCTTCTGAAAGACTCGTGTTTTGCAAAAAAAAACATTTACAAAGAAAATTTATTATTTATTTCATGCAATAATTTATTTTTTTGTTATATATCTAATATTACAATATATGAGATAAAACCATAACCATATTACATCATATCAAAGTGCACATACCATAATAAAATTTCAAAAAAGTTACAGCTAATACTGGTGAATCAGGAGAAACTTCAGCTTTCAAAAACAAAGCCAATTAGGCTGGCAGACTTGTGGATCAGGCCAGCATTTGGTGGAAGAGGAAGAAAGATGATTGAATCTCTGGAGGCCCACCATAATAGACTTCAATATTCAACCATGAGAGCAGAAGAGAGAGTTGATATCATGTATCAAAACATTAAGCATGCATTCTTCCAACCAACGGAGAAGGAGATGATTACTTTGCTTCATTTTCATTTGCATAACCATATCACGACGTGGGAACCAAGAAGACCAAGGATGTCCAGTTTTATGTGGAGGTAATGGATGTGGTCCAAACTTTAGGAGGGGCAAGAAGGTCAATGTATGATCCTGATGAAATTGAGGAAGAACAACAAGAGAGGGAAAGGAAAAATAAAATCAGTATAGAGTTTCAAGGATTTGTCAAGCGAGTAAGAGAGTTATGGGAGCAACCTCATCTAAAAGATTTTGAACTATAGTTTGATATACCATTTAGAGAGCTTGGTTTTCATGGAGTTCCTTTCAAAGCCTCTACTTTTATTGTTCCTACGATAAACTGTTTGGTAGAGTTGGTGGAATTACCTTTCTTAGTAATCGCTATTAGTGAGATTGAGATTGTTAACCTTGAGAGAGTAGGACTTGCGCAAAAGGAATTTGATATGGCTATTGTTTTCAAAGACTTCAAGCGGGATGTACTCCGCATGTACGCCATTCCGGAATCTTCACTTGATGGCATCAAGGAATGGCTAAACTCGATGGATATAAAGTATTATGAAAGCATAATGAACTTGAATTGGTGGCTAATTTTGAAGAGTATTACTGATGATCCAGATAAATTTATTGAAGATGGTGGTTGGGAATTTTTGAATATGGAAGATAGTGATTCTGATTCTGATAATTCATAAGAGTCAGATCAAGGATATGAACCCTCTGATGTAGAAGAGGAATCGGAATCAGATTTCATGTAGCCACCATCAAGAGTGTTACAAGCCAACAAGATGGAGGGAATTATTATATAAGGATAATTTTCAATGTTGTAGGTACCAACTTTAATTCCAACTACAATGGCAACATTGAAATTCCCTAGCAGTATTAATGTCAAGGAAATTTTCTTTAGATGTAAGGATTCAAAGCATATCAACCATTTGGTACAAATGATTAAATCCTAGAGACGATCTATAGCAATGAAAGAGTCTGAAAAGGCAGAGAGAGCTACATTGGTGACTCAGGAGAAACTTCAACTTTCAAAAACAAAGTCAATTAGGCTGGTAGACGTGTGGATCAGGCCAACATTTTATGGAAGAGGACAAAAGATGACTAGAACTCTGGAGGCCCACCATAATGGATTTCAATACTCAACCATGAGAGCAGAAGAGAAATTTGATATCATGTATCAAAACATTAAGCATGCATTCTTCCAGCCAGCAAAGAAGGAGATGATTGCTTTGCTTAATTTTCATTTGCATAACCATATCACGGCATGGGAACCAAGAAGACCAAGGATGTCCAGTTTTATGTGGAGGTAATGGATGTGGTCCAAACTTTAGGAGGGGCAAGAAGGTCAATATGTGATCCTAATGAAATTGAGGAAGAACAGCAAGAGAGGGACAGGAAAAATAAAATCAATACAGAGTTTCAAGGATTTGTTAAGCGAGTAAGAGAGTTATGGGAGCAACCTCATCTAAAATATTTTGAACTAGAGTTTGATATACCATTTAGAGAGCTTGGTTTTCATGGAGTTCCTTTCAAAGACTCTGCTTTTATTGTTCCTATGGTAAACTATTTGGTAGAGTTGGTGGAATTACCTTTCTTAGTAATCACTATTAGTGAGATTGAGATTGTTAACCTTGAGAGAGTATGACTTGGGCAAAAGGCATTTGATATGGCTATTATTTTCAAAGACTTCAAGGGGGATGTACTCTGCATTTATGCCATTCCTCAATCTTCCCTTGATGGCATCAAGGAATGGTTGAACTCCATGGATATAAAGTATTATGAAAGCATAATGAACTTGAACTAGCAACCAATTTTGAAGACTATTACTGATGATCCAAATAAATTTATTGAAGATGTTGGTTGGGAATTTTTTAATATAGAAGCTAGTGATTCTGATTATGATAATTCAAAAGAGTCAAATCAAGGATACGAACCCTCTGATGTAGAAGAGGAATTAGAATCAGATTTCATGTAGCCACCATCAAGAGTGTTACAATCCAATTAACAAGATGGAGGGAATTCTTATTTAAGGATAATTTTTAATGTTGTAGGTATCAGCTTTAATGCCAACTACAATGGCAACATTAAAATTCCATAGTAGTATTTGTGTTAAGGAAATTTCCTTTAGATGCAAGGATTCAAAGCACATGAACCATGTGGTAGAAATGATTAAATCCCAGAGATGATCTCTAGCAATGAAAGAGTCTGAAAAGGCAGAGAGAGCTACATTGGTGACTCAGGAGAAACTGTAGCTTTCAAAAACAAAGCCAATTAGGTTGGCAGATGTGTGGATCAGGCCAACATTTGGTGGAAGAGGAAGAAAGATGACTGGAACTCTAGAGGCCCACCATAATGGATTTCAGTATTCAACCATGAGAGCAGAAGAGAGAGTTGATATCATGTATCAAAACATTAAGCATGCATTCTTCTAACCAACAAAGAAGGAGATGATTACTTTGCTTCATTTTCATTTGCATAACCATATCATGTCGTGGGAACCAAGAAAACCAAGGATGTCCAGTTTTACGTGGAGGTAATGGATGTGGTCCAAACTTTAGGAGGGGAAAGAAGGTCAATGTATGATCCCGATGAAATTGAGGAAGAACAACAAGAGAGGGACAAGAAAAATAAAATCAATACAAAGTTTTAAGGATTTGTCAAGCGAGTAAGAGAGCTATGGGAACAACCTCATCTAAAAGATTTTGAACTAGAGTTTGATATACCATTTAGAGAGCTTGGTTTTCATGGAGTTCCTTTCAAAGCCTCTACTTTTATTGTTCCTACGATAAACTATTTGTTAGAGTTGGTGGAATTACCTTTCTTAGTAATCGCTATTAGTGAGATTGAGATTGTTAACCTTGAGAGAGTAGGACTTGGGAAAAAGGCATTTGATATGGCTATTATTTTCAAAGACTTCAAGCGGGATGTACTTCGCATGAACGCCATTCCTCAAACTTTGGTTGATGGCATCAAGGAATGGTTGAACTCCATGGATATAAAGTATTATGAAAGTAGAATGAACTTGAACTGGCAACCAATTTTGAAGACTATTATCGATGATCCAGAATAATTTATTGAAGATGTTGTTTGGGAATTTTTGAATATGGTGTTGGTTGTTTTTACTGTAACCAGGTTGATCTTCTAATCTACTTATGGAATTGTCAATCCCAATCAAGGGTAGCTCAAAGGACCTAGACCAACTGATGAGGATTTTAACAAACCTCCTACACTTTGGGCTCTGCAAGACCCGGGAGGGTGATCCCTTAGTGTGTTTACAACCTCTGCACCAATATTATAAACAACATTAACAACAACAAATAATCTCGTTTAATAGCTCAACATAACAAGATAATACCGAATAGAATTGGTTGTTCATCAATAATATCAACTATTTGGAGCATGAGATAACTACAACATTTCATAGTATAAGATAGTCATTGATTTTCAATTTGTAGCAAGCTCTAAGTAAAGACAAACAAATATTGAACCTCACAAATAAGTACAATCTAGATCAATGCCATATACCATTAGAGGAGTCAAATTCATAAGCATCTAAGGGTTTATGATAGATTTAACACATAACATGTAGGATCTCTGATAATACTGCCTTACAATATCACCATAATGTATTTTAACCCAATACTACTTATCAAATCCTTATATAAGACATATCCACCTATGATCCCATTCAAGCATTTTAATTAATTCTTTGAATTAAGGCTAAAATAAGAATCATACACACCACAACAGTGAGATGAATGAAACAACCCTCGATCATTTTATTCAAAATTCTGATATGCTTATACAATGGAGAGACATGAGTTTGAAATAAATCATTTCAATTCAACTGCCAGTACTGTCATAAAACATCAAATTCCTATGAGTTCAAAACCTACTACAGAATGACCCAAAACCTAAATTGCATTTCACTAAAAACATCAAGCTTTACAATTGCTTTGCAACTTCACTTAGACTCGATCAAAATTATCTAACTTGCTAACCCATACTTTTGGCCTTGAAATCCTTCTTATAGAAAACTAAGGAGCAAACAAGAAGTACACACGTCATCAGTCACTTGGACTGCCCTGTGACATTTCAAAAATTTGTTACAACAGCTGATCCTCGAATAATCTTCTTATTCATTTTGCCCGCTGAATATGGTTTATGCATCCACAAAACTTTAAGAATCTCGTGCCAAGACTGCCATAAAAAACAAACCGGAATCTATTGTAACTATAACAGCTGAGTTGTTAACTGCCAGTAGCCAACTCTGTTTTACTCTTCCTCGGTTAAGTAAACATTTACCCATCTCTGGTATTCTTCATCAGCTGGCTAATCAAAACCAACTACCTCATTCACCTTAACATTATAAGGTGTGTACTTAACCGCCACCTGATTTGCTTCTTTCTCAAAAGATTCCAAAAATGAGTTGGTGCTAATGATCTTGTCTATACAGCTCACCAACAAATCATAATCTTAGTCATCACAAATCAATTTAGTTTATGCATTGATGACCTCATTTGCTCTATCCTACCACTGTTGCAGTGATTTAACATTTCCCTGCTTATCAGTTATATCAGGTAACAACGTGTCACTCCAATCATCAAAGTTCTTCACCAACTCTTTAATCTTCCTACTCAAGTTTTCTGGTAAGGCCTGAAAACCTTGCAATGACTTAACTAACACTTGAGTAGGCCTTAATGATTGGGGCCTATTATTTATATCAAACCTTGAGGCTTTATACATTATGTCTAAATCATTGGCCCTAGGGATCCACTTTTCAACCAATGGTAGTGTTAGAACCCAAAATTTTCATTTAAAACCCTAAGGTTTTCTCGCAATTTTCCATTAAAAATCCTAAGTCTTTACCCACTTGAACTCAAATTTCCCTATCTTTTGTTAAGAAAAAATCATCATTTTCGCCATCCAAAATGCTAATACACCTTATACCTTACACTGCTGCCTTAATATTTACTTTTCATGTCTTTACCGCTTTACCGCAGCCTCCCATCAAGGGGCTCGCGGTATGGCAGTGGCGGTTGAAGAACAATCATCCAGGTGGTTACCACACAACCACAGATAGACGGAGAGGAACCCGCGGTGGCGCGGTGAACGAAACCAGGCGGTGGACAGGGCTTACCGCTCTACCGTTGGCGGTCATCCCAGTGGTCGCAGGTGCGGTAAGTGGCGAAGGGTGAGTGGTGAACGGTTACCGTGCAACCACGCACGATTAGTACAGTCACCATGGTGGCGCGGTAGGCAGTTAGGGGAGCCATCGCAGACGAACTTTGAGCAGGCCATGATAGGGCGGTGGTGAGCAGTGAACCGACAATGTGGCTACTGCTATACCGCAGGGGGGCTCCAAAGTAGACCATGGTGGCGTGATGCAAGAAAGATAGACATTGATGGAGAAGTAAATGCTACCTATCGCTATACCGTGGGAGACAAAAATGAGGCCTGCGGTGGAGCGGTAAAGAGAAGAGGAGACCGTGGAAGAGTCAACCACCGCTATGCCACGACCGGTCAACATGTTGATCATGGTAGAGTGGTAGAATAAGGTAAGTTGCGCACCAATAAATGAAAATAAATGTGAAGAGCAGGAAAGTATAAAGTAAAATTAAAAGTGGATTATAAGGTTCAAATATTTAATTTGTCGATAAGGCAACTCAATTAAATATCTTAATTTATGTCAGCAAATTCAAACGATTGTAACAGGAAATTGAAGGGTCACGACCCTTGGTATGAATTGTATAAATATTTTGAAAAATTCAACTGGAAGAGAGCAGTAGTTAGAGTAGAATTAGATTTCTCGGAAAACGAGAACTGGGAAAGGGGAAATAATGTACAGACTTTCTTGAAGCATATCAATGGAGAAAATATTTTAACTGGTGAATTCTTTTTGGTATTCAGTTGTTGTGATGTATTAATTCATATTCTTTACCTAGTTGTCTCCAACTTGAGGTCTTTTATCATTTAAATCAGTATATCAAGTATATTTTTGATTTGTCAAAATGTATTCCCATTTTGTGTGATTTAATTAACTGGTGTCTACAAGTCAGAATTAAATTCTTTTAAATAATTCACAGTGATTTAAGGATTTCTTTTGGATGGTTAAAGAAGAACCATGTTAAGAAATATTCTATCATAATTTATGCAAGTCATAAATTTAGTAAGGTTTTATGCCAGTCATAGAATTTTCAAATTGCCTAACAACTAGAGTTAAGCCAGAGAGGGGAACATATACAGTTTTGATTTTGACTCCATTTGCCCATGTGGATAGAAGGCACTAATCTATCACAACCCAAAAACAAATTTCATATAAAATAACATTTTCAAATCCTTTCTTTTGTGCAGTAGGAGTAGTTGTAGTGATCTATTTTATCCACTTCCATTTTCCATTGTGGGTAAATCATTTGAGCAGGAATTATATTTCAAATCTGCAACATACACATAGGTGCACCCGCCTAGGTTTAGCAGAGCCTGAAGAGCAGAAGGTTTAATTGCATCAATTGTCCTTGTACGTTGGCCAAAAGTGTTGTAAGAGCTTGGAAAACTCTTTTGGTTAAAACCTGCATTTTTGAGACCCAATAGGTAGTACTACCTCCTGATCCCTATTAATGTTCTTTATTGCATTCAATAATAAAGAATACAAAGAATACACTGATGGCAATCTGTCATCAACCTTCTCATTCAAATGTTTCAAAACTGTATTAACAATCTCCCCCTGCTTTACAAGTGTTCCCTCCTCGCTTGCCTTCAAGGATGCCTGTAACTCTGTAATCTTATGCATTAGTTGCTTCTTTGTGGGATCAATAGAGTATTCTACTTCTTCCTCAATTGGATCTAATGTAGGACTGAGGGAAGGAGTTTGGATGGGGGACCCTGGTGTAGAAACAATAGGAGAAGCAGGAGACACTGATCCTGATAAGGAAGGCAATGTCATGATACCTGAAGCACTTGATGTCTCCCCAATCTGTTTGTATTTCAACCTATCCACCTCAATCTGCAACTCAACATTCTTTTGTTGCACCCTACTGTACTCTCCAATTATGAAATTATACTTCTCCATTAGGCTTTTCTTTTCAGCCTCCTCTCTTTCAATAGTCTTTTGGGCCAATTTGGCCACATTCACAGTCAGGTTAGTAGCCTTTGTGGTTGAGGTTTCTGAGGATCTCTTTATTATTAACCCTCCCCTTAGGTTTGGGTTAATGTGAATGACATTAGGCTTTCTACCTTGAGGAGCCAAAGCCCAAATTGCTAAGGTCTCATATTCTTCACTGAAGGCAGAATCTTGCAATGTTGCCTTGACCTCTTCTTCAGAATCCTACAGGGGATGCTTGGACTTTAGAATAGCATTAAAAGCTATAGCATCAGCTATGTCCCACTCAGGAAAAATCAATACATCAGCCCGAGTCACTAGTTTTCTCCCCTCCTCAAGAGTGATGCTCTTAAATTCTTCCATCAATTCATTTTTTACCTCATCATCATTCTCTTGATCTTATTTATCAGGCCTCAACTCTCTTCTCCTCTTGCATTTATCTTGATATTCCTCTAGTCTCATTCTCCATACTAATTGCAAGAAAACTGGAGTCTCGACAAATGCATCATCATCCAAAAAGGCCTTACATGCCTCCATCCTGCCATCTTGTACACACTTTCCTTTCATATCCAAATCAGACAAAACCAATTCAGCTGTCCTGGGAGGAGAAGGCATACCAACCTGCATATCTTGGTTTGTGACAACAATTTCATCCATCAAACCTTCTTGTACTTTCTCAATCCTTTGCCTCTTAGGGCTTGGCTCTTATGGTGGTGGTGAAGGGATATCCTCCGGTGATGATTCCAAATAAATGATTTTGATTGCCCAAGGCATCTTGAACCTTGGACCTGATTGTGCTGGCACTTTCATGATTTGTTTTCCCTTTTTATCCTCTTCCTCATCACTATTGTCATTTCTTTTCCTTCTATAGATAGGCCACTTCTTTGTAGGTTGATAGGTTGGCCTTGTTTCAATTTTCCTGGCACCTTGCTCCTATATACCTTGATCTAACTCCAAGTTTATCTTCTTAGTCATTAAGATGCCCATAATCTCCTTAAAGTTGTCCATTAAAAAATCTTTTTTCTTGTGAAATGGACTAAAATCCATCAATGGATCATATTTAGGATCCATTTTGTGCACAATGGCCAATAGCTTGTCATAAGCTATCCATTTCTCCTTGCTCAACTCCTGCTTATTCAGATCAAACTCATTTCTAATCAAATCTTCATAAAAGTTGAACTCATGCACAAACTTACCACCTTTTATTCGTTGTCTAAAAAGGGCAAAGAAGCCCTCAGGATCATGTTGCTACTTGGGACCACACCTCATATGGTAATCATCAAAAAACTTCCCAAAGTGGACCCAATCTCCTTTTGAAAACACAAAATTTGACACAATAGTGTAATTAGGGAAAAAAGTTCCTTTACCTTTCCCTGTAAGGTTGTCCTCATGGATACAACCAATCTGCCACATAACTTTTGCAAATCCTACTCTTGGTGGCACATTGTATGGCAGTATATGCGGAGTTCCTTGGAAACCATACACCCTCAAGACTGTGTTGACTGGGTATGGAATAATATCACCCTAGTTATGGAAAACCTTCAATTCAAGCTTCCTTCCCTTCGTTTTGAGGAAATCAAGTAACTCCTCAGGGATTCTAGGTACATTTACCATCAACCTAGCCCTCAATTTGGAAGCAAAACGATTATCAAACTACACAAAACTAACACTCTTCCTATTATAAGATAGGTCTGTAGTCCATGCTTGCACTGGCAAGCTTTCTCCATTAACCATTTGTCTTAATTCCATCTTCTTAGAAAAGAAATCAACATTATTGTACAGGAACATGTACATCAACATGGAATACCAGAAGAATGGAGTGCCTACATCCTTTTTTTGCAACTTTAATAGCCTTTCATGTATCTTTTCAGCCAAAAAGGAAGCAAAGTCATAGATTATTGAGAAATTAGGGTGTTGTATTTGCACCCCCATAAACATGTAAGCAATTGGCATCATCGTATTAGAGTTGAAACCCAAAATCTGGCACAATGAGTAAAAGGTGGCCAAGAAGTGGTTTGCAAAATAGTTTAGCCTAAAAGGCTCTTGGTCACTAGGGCCAATATAAAACTTTGAACCTCCTGCCCTTGCCAGATGAGGTGGGAGCAACTTAACCCTGAAGAGTGACTTCAATCTCCCATACTCTTGTTTCATCTCCTCAAGATCAATTGGAACCAAAAAATTACTAGACTCACTCAAGCCAAAAACCAGTTGGAATTCTTCTTTGTTGATGTTCAGCATAACCCTTCCATCATTATCTCTTATCACCCTTGTAATAGGGTCATAACGTGCAACCACTACCCTAAGCAAATCCATGTCTGGGAATACATTTGGTACCACAAACTTCCCCATGTCATACCTCCAACCATTCGAGAAGGGGTGGGGAAAATTCCTTTGCCCATACCATAACCTAAACATCTCCAAACCTATCATGGGAACCCTAGCATCAACAATGTTGGAACAATTATATACTAATCCCTCCCCTAGGGTTCTTCCACGCATCAAAACCAGCCCCTTCTTCCTATCATTAGTTGATGATGACAATTGATCTAGGAAGTTGTCATATAAATTTATGTGTAAATAGTCGACTTGGCCAGAATGCTGCTTTGGTGGTGCCATCTTTGGTAAACTAGGGCTTCCTTGATATTTCAAACCTTTAAATAAACTAGGGGTAAACAGAAAATGAAATTACAGAATATAACCTTGCAATTTCTCACAATTCAACTAACCTATAGCCCCAAGAACAATTATCAATGAACTCTTTGACAAGCGCACCACAATTTTCCCAAATTCTCAATCAAATTAACCAAGAGGTACAAAAATTAACTCACGGTTTTGTGCTTTGCAAAAACCCAAATCCTTCGTTGTGACAGTTCGTAACTTTGTCCTTGGCTTTGAAATTGCTTCGCAAATATGTTTGAATACTATGTGAGACACTAGGGTACGAGACAATCACTTTATTTTGATCAAATTATGCCAGTAGACGTCTCATCCGCCATTAAAGCTTACTTGCATGCTGCGCCAACAACTCCAATCGCATTTGATGCAAATTCAAATTCCAATCGTCGATCCTTCACTTTTGTCAGATCATCGAACGGTTGCCTTCAAAACAGGCTGACACAATCTCCATCACGACACTAAGGGCCCACCATATTATGCGTCGCCAAGGAAATCCACATGGCACCCGCCCATGATATCATGATCGATAAAAACCTCGCAACTTTTGATCACACGATGGCAGGCAACCATTGATCTCCACCATTGGCAATCGTGTTCATTCAACACAACCGCCAGCATTATAATTAACCATCGAACATATTTTCCATCAAGATTATAACATCTCTATTGATTTGGAGCACGTGCATCTCATAGCCACTTTAGTAACCCGCTACATAATACATTAAAACCCGACAAATGTATTAAAGCATTTTTATCATCTCCTTGGCTTCACCATGTGAGACATGTGGCACTCGCCCGTGATATCGCAATCGGTTGTGACTCTGTGGTGGGGTCATCATGGGATGGTGGGGAATGGCTAAGATCAACCGATGGTTGATCGACGGTCACTTAAAATTGTTCCCTGCAAAATATAAAACATTTATTAAAGGCACAAGGGGACATCACCTAGGCCGACGACAAACAATGGCTTAAGTTGTTTTTAAACGTGGGGGCACGGACCAACCTAGACTTAGGGAATAATAAAGTCAGGCGAAAGAATTAAAACAATAAATTAGAAAGGGGCTCAACTTAGATGAAGCAATGGGGCATAAGTTGTTTTAAAACCCACTTCAAAAAGGTAACGGCCAAATAGATCCCATCCAAGGCGTAATATAAGACATTAGGATTTTCATGAAGACAAAAGTAAAAACCCCAACCCTAGGTTTTTCTCGAACAATATGAAAGACCAGGACAAGGGCAATATAAAATGGAATTCAAAGAGAAAAATATTGAAGTTCCATCATATGGAAGCTAGTGATTCTGATTCTGATAATTCAGAAGAGTCGGATCAAGAATATGAACCCTCTGATGTAGAAGAGGAATCAAAATCAGATGAGGAAGGTTCAGAAGATGAATCTCTTGTGGAGTCAGAGGAGGATGAAGAAGAAGAAGAAGATTCTAAAGAGGAGGGAGGTAAAACATGGGATGAATTAGAAGCTGAAGCCAGAAATGCAAATAAGGAAAAAGGAGACGAGTCTAATAGTGAAGAGGAAAGGCGACAACGAAAGGTAATTTAAGCTACAAGGAAGTCTCAGGCACTTGATATTAGAGATTCAAGAGGAATTCCTACCAAGAGGCATAAAGTCGGATGAATTGAGTTCATATACATCCTTCTACTATTTATTCATGCACATAAATGGTCATCTTTTAATCATAAGATTTGAGCTCTATTTACTCATCCTATGCATCAATAAACAACTCAACACAAGAGATACAGATTGACATATTAACACAACAATATCCAGCTAAGTTATTGAAATCAACTATTGATACCTCATTATCCATCCAAATTACAAAATCATTCCACTTTTTGTTTTGTAACATATTCTTTTCAAATTGCTTTGGATGGCGGCCATATTTCTCCTCCTATCAAAACATGGCACATGGACTAGTTCAACTAATTAATATGCAATCATTTACTTTTTCCAAGGAAATAAAAAAAATATCATTTAACATATTAAATATACTTACAAATGTACAGATCAAGGCCTGTAAACCTTTTTGGCCACTGCGATGCGTGGCATGAAGTTTGTCAAGCCTATGGAGGCCTTGTCTTGAAACATATACTAATTTAATTTAACTATGCACAAATAAAATTTAAATATTGTTTAATAAATTTGATATAATCTTATGAGCAAATTCAAATACCTGTGTACTCTCCTCACCGAACTTCCTCCTTGCATCAGACTTCTCATATGCTTTTACAAGCTCTTTCCATACTTTCACACTTACATCAACTGGCCTTTTTTTCTGCCTTAGCTTAGGAGAGATTTTTTTTATCTTCTTTATTTGGTTGCACCGAAATCTCTTGCAGTTTTGAGCCATTCATAGCTTTATATTCTTTACAGACCAACCCGTGCCAAATTCATTCTCCATGTCATGGATAACTACCTTTTTCAGGTGCATGGGTATCTTTGAGAATGGCAAATGTAGATGGTCTTTAAACCATTGAAGGCATGATTCCTTCAACCTATTCACAAATGTTTTCCCAGCATCCGTCATTCAGACTTCTCCTGAAACCACCTCGTATTATATCTTTGTATTGTAGATACCAATGCAAGATTGAAAACATGGCGTGGTGGAAGAAGTCTATGTCCCAGGAGTGGAAGTCTCTACTCCCTGTTCCACATTCTTAAAGTTTATTGTCACTGATTTCCTCTTGGATCTTTTGCTCGATCCAAGATTGGTTGGGGAATCAATTGATTCCCTTTGACACAATTGATTTGTTTGCAATGTTTGAGGGGCATTAGCAAATTGTTTTTCTATGTATCTGGCAAGTGTTGTCCAGTCCACATTAACCAATTTTTTCACTATCTCTACCCCTAATATGGAAGCCAATTCCTCTTTATCTTTGTTAGTCTCATGTCCCTATATATATATATATTTTTTAAATTATATTTCTTCTTTTAAATTTAGAAATAAAAAACTAAAAAGTAAAATTCAAAGAAACAATGGAAACATTTACAAATCTATAAATTGACAATGAATTACCTCATTGTGTCCAAAGTTCGCTGACAATGCTTGCTTTCCTCCATTGCTTGACATTTTGAGGCGATCTAGAGCAAATTATTTTCGTCTAGTCTGTGGAGGCAAACGAAGTACACATTGTCAGGTATGAAAGTTTTCATCCAGTTTGTGGTATGAAAGTTTTGTTTTTGTGGGCAAATATGTTCGTTGGGTTTGCTTAGTGTTGATAACTTAGAGAAAATATGTTCGCTCGGTTTGCTTAGTGTTGATAATCTTATCATGAAAACTCTTTCATAATGTAATCTTGCACAAATTTGTCATGGCATCAGTGTCTATGGCACGGCTAGGCAAAACCAAGCGGTTTCTACATTTATTTTCAGCAGTTGCTCAGCAATGACCGACCCAATTCCCAGATTTGCCAAGCAGTTCACTATTTCCTTGATACCTAGGCCAGGGAAAGAATACGAAGGCATCCTCGCTTCATGCTATAATATTTTGAGCCAAATCTCAAATGGGTAGGGTAAATTTTTTTGTTGGTTTCTCAAAGGTTTTACAATTTATAATGATGGGACAATTTAGAGGTTGCCTGGATTGGTTAGGCCACGGACCAGTAAATAATCATGAATTCAACCAAGAAAAATATATTGTAACCTTACATATGGTGTCACAAACTAAATCGAATTTCTCATCAGTTGCCGGTAGTGCCCTGCTCTCTTCCTTTGCGTGACATTTTTCCCACTTTTGTTGTCTGATTTTTTCCTTCACGCGGGAAAGTTTTAAATTTTTTATTTTGATTCATTAGTCGACGATTTAGTCGGCGTTAGTTAACTACAACTTTAGCGCCAACTTTTGGTCATTAATGTAATCTGTTTGGGACGTATAAGGCAACGTCAAGTGTGCCTAATTTAGCACCTATCATTATTGTATAATGACTATTTTCATTGTTGTGTATCACAGGATCCAGAGTGTTGGAAATAATTCCAACTCCTGCCTTGTTTTTGTGACCATCATTGTCCCGTGGCTCCTTCATCAGCTCAGTGCGGTAGAGAAATTTTTACCGCGGTCTCGCAAGGTGCTCCATCCTTCTCGACGGTAGTGCGGTGAAAGCTTTTGTGGTGGCACGTGAGTCTTCCTTTTGTTCCTAGCAGTATTGTGATGACTCTCACAGTCCTGCAAGTCTTCTACCATTGGCGTGCGGTAGTGTGGTGACCACCGCTATCCCATGACTCCTTCATCAACTCGTTACGGTAGAGCGATTTTTACCGCGGTCCCACAAGTTGCTTTTTCCTTCTCAATGGTAGTGCAGGGAAAGCTTTTGTGGTGGCATTTTTATTCACAAAGGAGGCCATGGAGAGAGGACATGGACGGCGTATAAATACTAAATCGTTGAGAGGAAAGTGGGTGGAAATAGATGAGACAACGAAATCTGCAGATACAATAGAGGTAAGAAGAGAAAGCAACCTCAACCAAAGGAGGAAGGTGTCTTTGAATTCACAAATGCTACAACTTAGAGGAGATAAAGTCATTTTTTTGTCCATGAGGCCTCTGAGGTCAAACTTATTGGTTGAAAATGCATGGAATGGTGATTAAATGTGATTCTATGATCAAAGGAAAAGTTTAAAAATTAGGATAGCCAAAACATTATATCAATATGCCAAATATATGAATAAAGTGAGGTTTTGTGTTGGATAGAATATTCGTTGAAATGATATAATTGGTGTACTAAACATTATTTACCATGTTGTGTATTATAGGGGCGAGACGAGGCCATGGCAACAGATCGTGTCATATCAAATGAGGACACAACGGATGAAGTGAGACATCAGGTACTCAAATTTTGACTTAACTTGGGAAAAAATGATATGATGGAATTTTGTGATACGTCCATCTTTTTGCATAGTATTATTGAAATTTATAATGTATTATCCAATCTTGACATAAATTAATGCATGTTGCTGATTATTTTAGATGGAGATTGGAGCGAATGCAGAACCTAAGTGTTCAACTAGCAAAAGAACAAGATATGTATGTGGACGTGGACCCAAAACTGTTAAATCACGTAGACGATAGTGGGTGGAAGAGGATGTGACAATGGATACTACAAACACAACAAATGATTGCACTGAAGAAGAGGTAGGTCAGAACTATAGTACATGGGATGAATACTTTGAGAAAATTGTTGTTTGTGGATGTTTTGTATGTCATGGAAAGAAAAAATTCAAACGAGCGATTGTACAAAGACATTACATATATGATGAGATTTCAGTCGGTAGTATGCCTCCTACGATCAATTCAAATCCAATAGGAATTGTGGTGAGGAATTTTCCAATTTGATATAAATAGCATGTATACTTCATTTAAACATTGTTTTATATTACTTAAATAACTATTTTTTTCTTAATGGATACTTGTAGGATAAAGTTCTTGGTTTAAAGTTTCCTGGATCACTGACTTCCAGCCTAGAGGGCAATAATTTATCAGATGATACATCTAACAAAAATATGTGCCAATATACTAGCTCAGAAGATGAGAAATTGATGAAAACAAGTAACAGAACAAGAATCAGTATGAAGATGCATAATTTGCTTAAAGACAAGGGGAAGGTGGACTACATACCCTATCAGAATGAATGTGATGGAGATGATGACTTTCCCCTGAGTTTGAGATCAATTTACAAAGAGACATTTGATCATCGACTATATTGTGCTTGGCCTACTGATCAACAACTACCTAGAGTGTACGAGGTGTTTCAATTTTGGGGATACAACTACATGATACGACCCTCCAATATTCATGGAGTGAATCGAGGCCTCTTTATTGTACAAAATGTACATGTGAGATCCAAACATAGAAACAATTCAGAATAAACCACTAGGAGATTAATGACATATTATGGTCCATCATATTACAATGGTGAATGGAGAAGGCTAGCAGAATATAAGCCTAGCATGTCAGCATATGGTCTAAATTCGAATATGTATACACATCATCTCCAATTGGAAAATGGAAAAGAAATGAATAGAGGTCATCTTATGTATATAGATGGACGTGCATACACACAAAAATATTGCAGGATTTATAAATAGTAGTAAGGGAAGGGACCTTACTGTAAGACTGAATTGTTAATTTGTTAAAGGTTATAAATGATAAAGATGGATATATGGAAAGAGGTTGATAGATTGATAATGGTTCAGGCTATTATGGACCTTACCATTAGGGATGAGTTATTGATTGATTACCCCTTCTTAAAATGCACTCCTACGCGAAAGAAGAGGGAAGAACAAGGTCTTCCTAAGGATGTTCTTAATGGTAGAAAACCAAAGAATAATAAATGAGTGTGGACTGATGTTTTATAAACTATGTTGTAAAAATTGTGTTTTATAGCAATTATTGTATAAAAAAGGTAGTCTATATATATGTTCATACAATTTATATAATGTCTAATATATGTAATTTGTTCATGTGCAGGTATTTTTGTATGAAGATATTTTGGACCCAAAATGGATATTTGTCATACATTATGATCCAAGATTAAGGCATGTATTTGACGATGCATTAGTGGATACTGAGCAAAACAATGATGGCCAACAAAATGAGAGAGAGGGATTAGAGAACATCAAAGAAATTGAAATCCATGATGATGTTGAAGACGGTTACGTTCAGGCACAAGAAGACAACAATCTAGAGTTAGATGATGTTATGGAAGACAACAATATGGATTGTATAGAAAATGATGATCCAAATACATCTGGTAACAATATAAATGGTCTACAGTCAAATTTCAAAGATGATGAAGATGATGTAGGTCGATATGAGGATGATGATAATATTAAATACTTGAAAGAACATATGAACATTGACAATGGTACACTAGATGACATTGTAGTAGACAATAATGTTAATGACCAAGACTTCTAAATTTTCATAATTATTTGCAATCCATGTTTAAAAAAGGATGATTCTTATGGCCTAAACTTTGAAATGCTTCAGTAATATTATGTTGTACTTGAACAATTGAAAACTTGTTTTATTCTCCTAGCAAGCTTTTTTATTTTTCATTATAACTCTAGACCAAACAACATTTGCGAGGATGACCTTTTACACCAATCTTAATTTGTATGAAGTTCACGAACCTATTGTCAAGTAGTAAATTCCTTTCATAGACAGGAAATGTAAAGGCTTCATTTAAGAAAAGATAAGTAGTCTCTTTCTGAGGGTAATCCACATGCAAAAAGTAAAAAGCACATAAAAAAACAATTGTACAGTAGAAAATAATATTCAATCAGTTATGTCTTATTTCACTTGCACACTTATCTGAAAGACATAGGGTATTCCCCATACATTTCCCTTGACAAAGAAAACATGTGCTTTCATTTATTTTTATTGTATATCTCAGAAGTGAAATTGTTGTTACATAATGATGCACTGAGAAAATAATATATACAAAAAAATGCAAAGAAAATGTTTGAAATTTAACATGCAACCTACTGTGTTGTGCTGAAAGGAATCAAGATTAACTGGGACAAGAAATAAAAATAAAATTTTGATGATTGTACTTAAAAGTGAACAAGATATGAAAAGTGTGGACAATGATGGTGTTCAAATTGAAAACCTTGATTCCGATGATATTACTGTTTTATGTCATTCGAGATAAAGAGAACATACAATTTTATATACATAGTAAATGAAGATTCGAAGCTAGTAAATTGAAAATATAAACACTGTAAGATTTTTCCTTAAACAATAATTCACATACTCACTTACAAAAAAGGGTGAAGCATTTTTTATTCAAACTCTGTTTTATTTAAAAGAATATAATAGTAAAAGAATATTTACAAGTACAAGAATGTATACATTGTTTCATAGAAAATAAGGAATGTTTCATAGAATATACAAGTACAAGAATATATCATCATCATCATATCCTTAATTACCTATTGCAATATCCTTAAATTGTTCAATCTTTGGTATGAATTGTTGGCAAAAAAAATTAGGATTACTTGGATGCTTCTTCCATTCATTTTATATCAACATATGTTCGTGAAGACACAAAAGTTAATAAAATATTAATGCAAGTAACTCACAATTATTTAAATAAGCAACTTTGTTAACTTTATTATTTTTAAATAGTTTCCATTTTTATGTTGAACATGTAACAAGGAAAAATAAGCTCAATTTTTTTTTAAAAATAGCATCTCTACCAACATCCACAATAAATGCTTCACTGTATCAGCATATTCATTCACATAAGCACAATATTGAGGCTCAATAACTGATATTCATTCAAATATAAGAAGAAATAAGTATGAAAAACATAAGAAAAATACAGAATGATAACACAGTCATGGAGAATCTTTGATAATAAGATGTTCTCCATTATATTGCTTTAATTGATATATATTAATAACAAAAGTCTTCAAAATGGAAATGATATATGATGATGATAATTTAAAACTAGGCCTTGGTTTCCTATATATATAGGAAGCAACAAGCTACAATCCTTTTACATAAATAAATGACCTTTCATAACTAATTCTTTTACTAAAAACTATTTAATTAGCATAATTAAGGAAATAACAAGACTTAAGACATTTTGACATATGGTTCCATTATTCAACGTAGAATACCCGTGATCATTGATCTGGAAAAAGTCTTCCTCTCCATGATGAATGCCCAAATGCTCTCGCCTCAGTGTCTTATTCTTTTGAAACCAACAACTATTTAATTAGCATAATTAAGGAAATAACAAGACTTAAGACATTTTGACATTTTGACATATGGTTCCATTATTCAGCGTAGAAGACCTATGATCATTGATCTAAAAAAGTATTCCTCTCCATGATGAACATCCAAATTCTCTTGCCTCAGTGTCCTATTCTTCTGAAACCAAATACTTTTCCTCCCACTGATACACCGTAAAATCTAATGGCCACTTATATTCCTAGATCTTTTACATGTTTGCAAGATGAGTTTTCCATCAACTATCTAGTAATGCCTTTGTATCATTGAAAAAATTTAGGTATCCCGCATCAAGAACAATCAACCCATCCATGATTTGATTTAGCCTGGGAAGACTAGTATCATCATCCTCCTGTATACGAGTTACACACTTATGAACAACCTGACTGAATTCTTTCTCCCACTTATCCAAGTCCTTCAACTGATCACCATCTCTCACAATTTCAGGTATATACCATTGTTTCCAGGTATGGAATAAATCCATTCGTGTTACAATCATTTTATCAAACGCTTGTACATACCGAAATTCATCAATAATCATCTTCACAGTTTTTTCAATTGGCTTTAATGTTGTGGGTGCATCAGGAATTCTTTGTAGAACTTTGCATAACTTAGCCAAAGTGTGGTGAATAGGTTGCCACCTTTTGAATAAAGGATCTAATACAAACATATGTGTCGTTATTTGATCCATTGCCTACTAAAGTGTTTTATAACTATCATGCACATTCTCCAATTTATCCATAACTAATTTTATCCTGTGCTCAAGAATCTTTTCTATAACTTCACAAATTTGTCTTTTCACTTCATCCTGGGTTTGATTGTTGGCCTTCTTTACATCATCCACTTCCTTCTCTGGAGTTTTTACGTATTCTACATAAATGTTCTTCACAATATCCATTGGAGCAATAGGAAGCCTGTATAACACCATCTCCTTGCTTTGTGAGGGTCTCACTCCTCTTAATTGTTCTTTCAATTTGACATTCTCCATGAAAAGTTTATTAACTTCATCATTTAGGAACCTTTGTTCATTTTCATACTCCTTCAATCTGTCTTCTAATCCCTTAACAGTTGCTCGAGTGAATATGGTTGAATGCATGGTTATTGTGGCTGCCTCCAAAGGGGTGGTATATTGTATTATCCTTACCATTGTTGCTCCTTTCATCCCTTGAATTACATCCAATAATTTTGGCTTTTGTGTATTTTTCCGTTTCTGTGTATGTTTCTATTTGATCCATATGGCCAGGGTTTCAATCTTTGGGTTATACCCAATTCCACTCACACCTTCATTGGAGTCAAATTCTACAACTAGCATTGGATCTTCCTAAGCCCGCACTTGATCAAGCAAAAACATTTTCTTTGATTCCAAGCCAGGGAAAATGAGCATATTGCTCTTCAAGACCATTTCTCTAGCCTTTTGGGGGCTAATGTCAATGTTGTCAACTCTTAATTCCTGGAAATTTTGTGCTACCATTTCATTTTTCTTTGATTCTTCAATTCCTACTTCAGCTGATTCCATCCTCTCTTGAAATTCTTTTATCTTCATATTCGTCCAGAAATCCTTAAACTCGGGAGTCTTAATGAATTCATCATCTTCTATGAATCTCCTAGCTGCAATTTCCCTTTCATCTTCATGTACCTTTGTACTTGTTTTTTCTACATCACCCATCCTTTCCTCATGTTTATGGGCACTGGTCTCAAGGATGGGCTGATCAATTTCAATATCACCTTTCAATGACTGCAGTACTATAGCCACTTCCTCAGTATCCTCATAAGGTACTAATTGTTCAATGCTTCATGTCTTCTATCTTTTGGGAGATAACTACTCCATGGGAGGCTCAAAGGTTTCATCTGGGGTATGCTCTGCAGTTGTACCACTATCATGTTCTTCGAGATATGCTTCCTTCTTTCTGTACAAGTCTTCAAATCTACCAATTATCAATTATATCCTCTTGATGGGGTATTTTTCCTCAACAAAGTATCCTAGGAAATCCTTGGACCTTCACTTAGTCCTTTCTTCAAGCTTCTTCATATATTCCCATTTTTTCCTTCTACTAAATACATCATTATAAGTAATGCAGTTCCTTATGACATCTTCAAAAAATCCACTTGGTGTGGCACTTTCATTTTGGTAAGAAGATTGTGCCTTATGTTGTTCATATGATTTTCAGGGTCAAAGGCTCTTTCTTTTCCATATTTCAATGCATATCTTGTCTTCAAATAATATTGTAACTCCTCTAGTGTGTCCGAGCCTACAATCCAATCTTAACACTTGGTTTGGTTTGGCAAGAAAGTTCCTTTCTTCTGCTTGTGCATTACATCTTTCTCCATCCACATCATTTGCCACATAAATTCAAGAAATGCTAATCTGAGGGGCACAAATTTTGGCAGTATGTGTGGAGCAATAGGGCATCCATAAACTCTTATTATTATAACTTCCAGGAGGAAGAACCAATCTCCAAAATTGTGTGTATAACCTTGCTCTTTTCTTAAAGCCAAAGGTCTCACTAGTTGCAACATTTTGGTTGATAATTTTGGTATTGCATACCCAATAACTCAAAGGATTTTGTGTACAAAGTCTTCGTAGAATACAACAAAGCTTGAATTCTTGCACTAACTATCCCAAATATAGCACCATTTCTGGACAGGTGTGGAATTCCCTTGCTCATCTACTATAGCCAAGTCCATTCTTTTAGTCCAATGGTCCCTATTTTGGTACAATATCAAATGACACAGTAGGGAATAGTGTTTGAATGTAATTGGTGCTCTTTCCTCTATAACTTGGGAGAATTCATCGTCTAACACCTTCTCAAGGTATGAAGTAAAGTCATATTCAATATTAGTTTCAGGGTTTTGAATTCTCATGGCCATCATCATTAGGCCTATTGGAATTTTATCTTGAGCATCTATCCCCAACACTTGGCAAAGAGATAAATATGTATTCACAAAGTAATACTAAAAATTGTCACATTAAATGGTTCAATAGTGGTAGTAGAGATGGGGAATGTTTTGTTACCAATGCCTCTTTTCATATATAGGGGTACCTCATCACTTTTATAAGTCTTTTTTAACCTAGCATAATCCTCCTCACTTTTCTGCAGGTTTATCTTGGTCAGAGCCTGCTTGTTTAAGCCAAAAAACTCAATGATAGTTTTTCTAGTTACTTCTACCAATACTGTGTCATTTGGAAACCTTACTGTTTTGGTAGTTGAGTGATAGTGATTGGCTAGCAATCTGAAAAATTCTACATCAACAAACATATTTGGGACAATCAACCTTGCTATATCCAACATCCAAGTGTTTGAAACTGGAATCTTCTCATTTCTCTTACTGTAAAAATACCAAAATAGGTCCCATCCAGATTTGGAAATGAGGGAATCCATACAACTTTGTGCAGTGTCCAGGAGAAACTTCTTATTACCCTCTTTAGTAGACCCTGGAAGTATATCTAATATGGACTGATGGAGTGGTCTCTTCTTTACTTTAGGTTCTTCATCTTTAATTTTAGGCTGATTTTCTTTTACTTCTGATTGTTTTGTTTTAGGATGAAGTGCTTTCTTCTTTACTTTAGGTTCTTCATCTTTAATTTTAGGCCGACTTTTTTTTTTTTTTTATTGTTTTCTTTTAGGAGGCATGTTTCAATTTTCTCTACTATGGGTTCAGTTGACAAAACCTTGAAAGATTTTTTATATTAATAGAGCTCTTTCAGAGAGTTTTCATGCACTTACCCGAGTATTTCACACTTGCAGGACTTCTTCTCGTATCCTTAGCTCCTTCCACGCTAGCACACTGCAATTGAGTGTGATATTGGGAAAAATCACTTATCTTTGGATGGCACGGTATTCAGTCATATTAGTTTTGACAAATCTTAATAATTTAATAGCATTTAATTTTGGCAACTGATGTGATTTTCTGTATTTATTGTTGTAAATTGTAATGATGTCACGATTACCATACTATCATTGTCTCTTATTATACCCACTATGGTATGGTGGTGTTTTGCCCTTCCCTTCTGTTGTTTACCGCACTACCGCCTTGCTCAAGGCTTCTTGTTGTGGGGTTGTGGTGTATACCACTCTACTGCATATGTTTCTCAACTTCCCAACGGTATAGGGGTGTATGCTTTTGATCATTACTTGAAGAGTGTCGATGAGACAATCTTATTTGTCTTATCGAATCTCAATGTCTCATCGACATTAGATATTATGGTCCTCTGATGTTGGTTGCCGATGTCGATGAGACAAGTTAATATCTCTTGCCAATATGCCACTATCTCATCGATATTTTCCTTTGGCGATATTTCTTTATATATCGTTCTAACTCTGCCATGTCGGGGAGACTTGTGATTATCGCTATGGTATAGTGGTGTTTTGCCCTTCCCTTTTGCTATTTACTGCACTACCACCTTGCTTAAGGCTTCTTGTTGCGGGGTTGCGGTACATACCGCTCTACCGCATATGTTCCTCACCTTCCCGGCGGTATAGCAGTGTATGCTTTTGATCATTACTTGAAGAGTGTTGATGAGATAATCTTATCTATCTTACCGATATCTCAATGTCTCATCAACATTACTTCGTTATATCCAAGAGTTTTCTTTCATCGAGCACTTGTAGATATACCTTGTCAATGTGACATAAGTGATTCTCTCCTCAATATGCATGTATCTTGTTGACATTTCATTGTTTTACATTGTCGATGAGACATAAATAAGTCTCTTCGACATAGGGGTGTCTAAACTGGCACTAAACCCGAAGCTAAACTCAAAGCTAAAGTCAGAGCTAAACACGACACTAAACTCAAAGCTAAACTCAAAGCTAAAGCAGCACTACACTCGAAGCTAATATCGACGCTAAAGACGACATTCATTTAGGCACTAATTAGTGCCTAAATTAGCATCGACTTGTACCGATTGGTGCAATAAACACCAAAAATTATACCATCCCAATAAATAGCGCCGATGTTTTCAAAAAACTACCAAAAAATACATTAAAACAGTGGGTGGAAGCAAAAAATGGAGCAAATAATAGGGATTTTTTGTAGTGTGGATTGGTGGGTCATGGTCTACTTGCTCTGAGATTCTAGATTGGAGGGGGTCTGATCATTGGCCTATCAAGCTTTTTGCATTTATGGATAGAGTGGCTCATTCCTCCTCCTTCAAGTTCTAGCTTATGTGGCTTCGAGATCCTTCTTTACAAGGTCTTATGACTGAGTGGTGGTATCGTGGTAGACCTCTCTTTGGTACAATGATGTATTATTTTGTCAAGCAACTGTAGTATGTGAAATACCAGCTCAAGAAGTGGAACAGGAAGTGTTTTGGCAACATCTTCCAGGCTAAGGGTGTTGCACAAGCTCGTTTGGATGCTATTACTTAGGAGATTAGAGAGTTTGGCCTTTCTGAGGAGTCTCTTGTAGAGGAAGGAAGGCCTTTAAAATCTCTTGAGGAATGTGAGTTGCGGGAGGAGATCTATTGGAAGTAGAAGACATGGGTGGATTGGTTGCGAGAAGGGGATAGGAACACGACCTTCTTCTTCAACTCTGTGAAAGCCAGAAGATATGGGAACTATATTCCTTACCTTGCGAATGATAAGGGTAAGCAAGTGGCTTATTTAAAAGGAATTTCTAGAGAGGTTTCTCTTTTCTTTTCCTCTCTGTTTAGAGAGGATTCTTTGGATGTGCAGGTGGAGGAAACCCAAATTCTGTGTTGTATACCTTATTTGGTGTCAAAGGAAATGAACGAGAAATTACTTTGTTGTATATCCCTGGAGGAGTTAGAGGTTATTGTTTCTTAGATGAAGAAAGGGAAGGCCCTTGGTCCAGATGGCTTTCCTATTGATTTTTTTCAGGAATTACGGGACATTATTAAGTTGAATTTTTTAGAAGTGGTGTGTGAATCTCAGAGGAACAAGCAGATGCTGAGGGAAATGAACTCTACTTTCTTGGCTCTTATCTCTAAGTGTGAAGGTGAGGATAGGTTAAGTATGTTCTAGCCCATTGCTCTTTGTAATGTGGTCTATAAGATTTTGTCTAAATTGATTGTAGAGAGACTAAAGAAGTGTTTAAACAAGTTGGTCTCAGAGGAACAGGGTGGCTTTGTGGCAGATAGGCAAATTCTTGATGATGTTGTTATTTCTACTGAAACAATTCACTATATGGTGACTTCAAAAGAAAAGGCTAGGTTCATTAAGTTGGATATGGCAAAGGCATATGATAGGGTTAAGTGGTCCTTCTTGCGGAAAATTCTCATTGGTTTTGATTTTGTTGATGAATGGGTTGAGTGGATTATGAGTTGTGTTTCAAACTCTTCCTTCTTGGTGTTGGTTAATGGAGAACCGTTCTTTATTTGGCACTTCTAGAGGGATTCGTCAGGGGAATCCTCTCTCTCCTTATCTTTTTATTCTTTTGGTTGAAGGTATTAGTAGGCTCATTAAGAGTCATGTGGATCAAGGTTTGATCTAGGGTTGGGCTTGGGGTAATGGCTTGCCTCCTCAAAATCACCTATAATTTGTTGATGACATTGCACTGATGGGCATGGCCAACGTTCACGAGGCTATTAATCTTCGCAAGGCTCTAAACATCTATCTTTCCGCTTTGGGTCAATTGATTAACGAGGATAAATCATCGATTTTCTTCTTTAATACTCTTGTGCTTATTCAACAACATATTGCTCATATTATGAGATTCCAGATTGGTCATTTACCTTTGACCTATCTTGGTATTCCTATCTCCACTGGTACTCTACTTAGGGGTTCGTGGCAAAATTTTTTGGATAAGTTTCGAGTAAGAGTGAACCATTGGACACATAGGTGGCTTTTATTCACTAGTCGGGTTCAGCTTCTTAAGTTAGTGGTGCAGGCTCTTCCCAATTATAGGTGTATGCTTCAGGTGGCTCCTACTGGTTTTATTAAGGATCTAGATTCTCTAGCTAGGAAATTTTATATGGGCTAGTTTTTGTCTTCTTCGAAGTGAATTCTAGTGAAATGGGATATTGTTTGCGGGCCTAACCATCTTAGTGGTCTCAAGCTTTGATAGTCCATTTTGGCTTGTTTGTCCTTATCTGCTAAATTGTATTGGAGATGGTGTACTGAACAAGATCATGTTTGGGCCAAGATTATAACCCATAAATATCTTGGTGGTGTTCCTAAGGCTAAGGTTCCTCAGTATTCGCTAGAGGGGAAAGGCTCAGTGGTTTGGAGAACACTTAAAAAAGGAGCTAAGTTGATCAAGGAAGGCTTGTTCTAGATTTTCAATAAGGGGGTTGATGCTCTCTTTTGGTTTCATTCTTGGGATGGGTTCCCTCCAATCATGTGTAAGTACCCACATTTGTGAGGTCTATGTCAACACTTTTTAGAGGCCGGTTGGTCTTGTGGATTTCAAAACCTCATATCTTGTGGGCATGTGGAAATGTTTAGATGGAAGGATCAAAGCGAATGGCCCAATGGTGGATCAGAAGGTGATTGCATGGAGCTTAGAAATATTCTAGATGGTAGAGGGTGCAACTCTTTCAGGGAGAGGGACACTTTAGCTTGGTATTTAGATCCCAAGGGGGTGTACACTGTGGCTAGTGGTTACGAGGAGTTGATCTTTCAACAGTATGGTGGGATGGAGATTCCTTGGTGGAGACATGTTTGGAATAAATTTTCCTTGCCTAAGTGTAATTTCTTTTTGTGGACTCTAGCTTGGAACAGATGCTTAACTTGGGATAATCTTCATAAGAGAGGTTTCCATGGCCCTTCAATTTGTGTTCTTTGTGGCTACAATGAGGAGGACTCAACTCACCTATTCTTTCAGTATTCCTTTTCTCTGCTTTGGCATTTCTAGCAGGGTATTTGGAAACACCCTTGTGTTCATGCCTCTTCTCTAGTTGATTTTTGGAATAGCTTGGGGAGGCCTTTGACTAAGGCTTCATTTCTTTAGATTATGTGGGATATTGGTCCTTGTTTCATCCTTTGGAAAATCCAGTTGGAAAGGAATTGTGGGATTTTTTGTAGGGCAAGGTTGATGATTCAACAGGTTTGGCAGTGGGTTGTTTGTATGATCCAGGGAACAGTGGAAGCCAAATGTGCAATCTCCTTTCCTTTGGAGAGGAGTGATGAGGATATTGTAAACAGTTTGGGCCTTCAGAGTTAGGTGTTTGATTCCTTTTGTGTGCAAAGAGGGAGAAATGCTAAGAAGAAGGTTCAAAGGGTTGGGGGTTGGTCTCCCCCTTTGTTGGATGTTCTTAAGATTAATACTGATGGCTCTTCTCGGGGTAATCCTGGGGCTGCTGAGATTGGTGGGGTGGGTAGAGATTGTTCGGGCTCTGTTATCTTCTTATTCTCTAACCATAATGGGATCCAAACTAATAACCTTATGGAGGGTGCAAAGATTATTTGGGCTTTGGAGTAGGCTTATGCTCTTGGGTGGTGTAGGATTGTCTACCAATCTGATTCTCAAATCTTGGTTAATATCTTGAATGGGTGCAACTTGGAGGGAGTGAACTAGCAGCTTGCCTCGATTGTTAGGCATATTTTAAGGATAAGCTCTATGATGGAGTCTGTGGTTTTTACTCACATACCTCGAGAATGGAATAGGGTTGCAAACTGCTTGGCCAAGTGAGCTTCTAAGTAGGATGGTAGCTGGCAGGTCAAAGGCTAGGAGCAACTCCCTCTGGATTTTAGTCATGAGTTAAAGAAGATTATTGTGGAGGATATGGTAGGTTCATGTTGGTGGTTGTTGGTTGCCCTGCTCTGGTTTGGGAACTTGTTTGGTTGTAGTTCTTGTTCTCTTTGGGTGCCTTTTTGGACCATGTTCTCTTGTATGGTGGCCTCTCTGATTTAATAAATTTTTACCCCTTTTATTTTTAAAAAACAATGGATAAGAATCAATTTGTGAGCTAAAGTTAGCACAAGAGTATATCACTTGTTTATAAGTTATTGCACTAAGAAGTTTTTGTCAAGATGTGGACAAAACTAAATGGGAAATCACATGAAATTTTTTCAGGTCAAATTATAAGTGCTAATACAAGGGGGTTGAAATTATGTCTTGTCTATATATTGTTGCACTAAGAAGTTCTTATCAATTTGATAAAGGGAGATTGCATGCTAAGATATAAATAGTTAGAGTACAATTTAATTGTAAAGATCCTTGAAGGAATCGAATCTGAATGATTTCAACCTTGAATTTATAAGAGTCACACACCATAATCAAGTATTCAAGATCACCTATAACACTAATAACCACCTTCCATGAGAGAGTATCAAGAAATAAGTGCTAGATTCTATGTTGCAATAGGATATAATGGATACATAATGTACAAGAGGATCCTTACTTATGTAAGAAAGGTGAAATATATGACATAGGATTATGACAAGTGTCATGATCATATGGCAAGGGACACAAGAAGTAAATGACCTAAAAGTGCCCTAAGGAAACTTAACTGAGTGTGAATAAGACCTAGATAAGAATAAATTAGGTAGCTTACCTTGTTCACACCAACACCCCCTTAAGTGCAACTTAGGGAGCAACATATAAATACAAGAATATAAATTTGAGTCCTAGCAACAGAGCCTTGTTGGATACCCTTGTACAAGATATCTTTCACAAATAGAGTAAAGGTGAAAAAACTCATCCAAAAGAGAGAAAACGAGAAAAAAACGTGTACAAGTGACGAAAGGGGGACTCAATATGTCCCTTGAAGGACTACATCCATCGTAAATATACAATAAATAGCCCTAATAAGAGAGAAAGAGTAATACTATAGATCCCCCATAAATAATTGGCTCTTATACCAATGGTGAATGCACAAAGATGAATGTTGAAGAGTGTCCAAGATCAACAAAAAACATTTCTTCTCTTGAGAAGAAATAAATCCAATGGTCTATATAGAGGAAAATCCAAATCCAAGAAGATATATGAGGGGAGAAGTCTCATTATAAGCACCTTTGAATATTTATTAAGTGTCCACATGTTAGAATCAAAGGATGTCACAATGAAATGAGATGAAACCAATCCAAAACCTACAAATTCTTATGAAGAACAATCTCCAGAGACAAAGATGATGTGATAATATCCTCAAGTGTGACCTCCAAACCTACAAGATGAGAATCACAAAACAAATCTACAATACCTAACAAGAAATCATCCCACGAGGTTAAATCTAAAAGAAAAGAATGATTATATTGAACTAAATTACAGTTAGATGAAACACCATTGAAGTCTAAAAAATTAGGAATGAGAGGAATCTCAATCAATGATTTTTAAATATAGGAGGTAATAAAGGATCAACAAGTGTCTCTGTAAAAGGAGGAGAATCGGAAGAAACTTCATCATCATCATTATCTAAACATGCAAGGCTTTCTAAAGAAGAAAACTCCTTCTTATTATCATAGTCATATGGGATTTTTTTGAATCATTAAGAGGTAGAAGACAATCTGAAATAGGATCTTCTAAGAATGGTTGAGCATGAAGATCTCCATATAACTCTTAAATTTTGGTCTAAAGAGAACAAGGACACTCAATGTCTACAATGGCATTCCAAGTGTTATCATAAACATGTAGACCAATTATTCCTATAACATGATCATTTTTAACATTCCAAACATTTTTTTATGAAAAGTACCTGGTTGAAGATATAAATACGGTAAAAGATGAATCCAAAATAAGTGATTCAAAATACCATCTCTCCATTGTTTAAAATTTTCCCTTTGCAAGATGATTACAAAAGGATGAAATAAAAAATCCATAATGAACTAAGATAGATATCTAAATCATGTAGATATGAATCAATACTTAAAATGAAGCCTCCAAGAAAAATCAACCACTAATTTCAATAAATTATCCTATAAATGAGCCAAAGGAACAAAATCATTTAAAACTAAAATATTGAAATCTAAGGAAAAATCTAGAAAATTGACATGGATAGATATTTAGTGCTTATAAATTCCTTTCCAACACGTATAAGAACTCCAAAATCGAATACCATGGGTACAAGATATGGCTTGTCAAAGATTACAAGAAAAATCAAGCTTCAAAATATATATTAGGCACTTGCAAAAAATATGGAAAGATACCTATACCGCTTCCAAGTGCTTAGAAATAGTTTTTGACACCTACAAGAATTTGAAAAATTGGTACCTCGATGAAAATTTATGCCTCCCCAAAAATTAATTTGTTTGACAAGTCAAAAGGGGGGCACCAATACTATTCATGTGGAAAGATGGCAACAACATTCATTTAGTGGAAAATTTGAGCAGTAGACTATCTATGTCACTTGGGAGAGTAAAGGTAATGAAGTGTTATAAAGGTGATAGGATTTCAACTGAGTGAGCAATGATTAATGCACCACTAAAGGAATAGGCCTCATATGGTTGGGAGTGACTATGCACTCTTGACCCAAGTAACTTGGGGCTAAAACAAACCTTGCATGATGAATTAAAACATCTTTTTATTTTAGAAAATTGACTCATACCTACTGATAGAGGATGATTAGGGTCATATCGTAAACTATGCAAGTGTACAATTGGAGATAATATTTAACAAATTATGATGACACTAAAACATCTTGAAAAGTGTTGTTGTATAATACAAATCTATACTATATATATTTCACATAAGATTGTATGAAATTTTATCAATAAATTTATGTGAACCCTCCAAAAAAGACCAATTTTTTACTCCTAACAGTATCAAGTTTTATACCAATATATAAGTTTTTGGGCCTTGTGTACTCAATGGTGAGGCCCATTATACCCGAAAATACACCCAACAAAATTCCCTACTAAAATCACTCCCAAATTAAGAAGTGGCTTACAAATTTGAGGCTTTGATATCATGTAAGAGTCATAAAATAGACACATGTAGCTATGATCATCAACAAACAAAATACAACCTTACTGTGGAGAGTAGCAAGAAATGAATGCTAGATGAAATATAATATGATACAATGGATACATAACGTACAAGAGGGTCCTTGCTTATATATGCAAGGTGAAAGATAAGACAACATAGGATTATGACAAGTGTCACAATCATATGTTATGAGACACAAAAAGTAAATAACCTAAAAGTTCCCTAAGTAAACTCAACTAAATTTTTATGGGACCTAGATACGAACCAGTTAGATAATGTATCTCATTCACACCAACATAATTTATTTATAATTGGGTGCACCTCCTTAAAATCTTTAAAATTACTGCCTTAGATGTATCTTGAAATATATGTGTCTCTTCACATGAATCATCCTAAGACCATTAACTAAATAGTTGACTATAATATTGGTCCAAAGTTTAAATATTTTCTCATTGTCCAATTAGGTATCCTTTTGATTTACAATAAGTTGTCAAACACAAATCTAGACATGTTGGCATTTTATGGTGTTTGTAGGATTCTCTATTCAAATCACAATGTTGACCAGCTAAAAATGTCGTAGCACGTGACTAATTACTATTAACTAGCTTAAATGTACTAAATTGAAACTACAAAATGAGAAATACCAAACTATGGTAACTCAAAATGATAGAAATCCTTGAAAAAACACCTACAAAAGGAAACAAACATAAAAATACATTTTTTCTTAATGTAAGATTGCTTCTTCACTTGGGATGCTATCACACAATACATCCCGAGCAACTAAAAAGTGAGCCTCTCCCCTTCAATAAAGGATTTTAGCTAGATTAAAACCACAATGATCTACCTTAGTTTTGAATATCCATGTAGAATATTCAATCATTCCACCTTTCCATTGCACTAGATATTCTTCATAACTTTTATTCATGTCCTCTACACAACTCATTCAAAATGTTTTATGTCTCCTTAACTTGGTGTTCTAGTATATTTGGAATCCAATTAACTTATGTGCCAACTTCTTTGTCACTTTTTCCATGATAATCATATAAATATAAAATATTCAATATGAGTGATATATCAACAAGTAATTCAATTTCATAAGTATTATTAGAAAAATTCTTTACTATCCTACATGGTCCAAATTTCATTTTCTTTGACTTTTAATATGTTCCTTGTGAAAATATTCCCTTCTTAAATAATCCATGTCTAAATCTCCAATCTTATATTCCGTATGCCTTCTTTGATATGCATGCCCCTTATACTTTTTTTTTGGAAAAAAGGGGGTAAATATTTATTAAATCAATAAAAGCAATTGGAAAATATAAACTGAGGCCCTTAGCAAGCACCCAAGGACAAAAAATCAAAGTCCCAAAGAAAATCACCCTCCCATAGGAGGATCCAAACCTCTAAGAAACCATCCAACTGAAACCCATTACCCAACCATATCCTCAATAATCATCCTACCAAACATTGAGAATAATCTCAGGATAAATGCTCCCAATCTTCTACCTTCCAGTCCCCTATATTCCCATAAGCCCATTTAGCAAATCAATCAACCACCTTGTTCCACTCCCACGAGATATATACAAAGGAGGTGAAAACAAGCATGGCACTAATCAAAGAATCTGATGAACCACCGAGGCAAGACGCCAATTGACTCCATCCAACATCTTCTCATTCAACATTATAATTATAATTTGAGAATCTAGCTCAAAAATAATCTTACACCAACCAAGGGAGAAATATCTTTCAAGAGTTTTTCAAATAGCCAATACTTCCATAAGGTTGTTTGTTTGCTACCCCTTATAGATGAAAAATAAGAAAATTACATTGCTCAAGATGTCTCTTCCAACTCCACCAATCCCAACATGCCTAGGATTTCCCCTGAAAGAACCATCTATATTAATCTTTAAAGTGCCAATTAGAGGAGGGGACCATCTACCATCCCTCTAGGTCTTCTTTTTGGAATGGTGACTACTCCTTACTCAAGAGAACCCTAACTCAATGCCTTGTAATCCCAACCTCTTCACTACCTCTTCCTCCCCACTCTCCAAGTAGGAAGACACTTCACACTTAGCATTCAAAATCTCTTGAACCATGCCAACAATTCTCTACCAAAGCTATTGAACTATCAACTTCATTTCGTGAAAGATCCTATGGTTCCTTTCAAGCCAAATCTACCAAAGAATAAAAGAGGGGCCTATGCTCCATGCTACCTAAAGAAAGAAAGCCTTAGTCAACCACCTCCACAGACTTTTGTAGAAATCAACCAGGGAAGACGCATGAACACAAGCCTACCTCCAAATTCCCCACCATAAATGTCATATATCCCTAGAAAAGGAGTATTGAAAAATAAATATAAATAACCTTCTTCACTATTTCCACAAAGGACACATGTAGATGGTCCCTAAAAACCTTGATTTCAAAGATTATTCCAAGCAACCAACCACAAGAAGAAGGTACATTTGGTCCAAGAAATTTTATTCCACATATTCTTCCACCACATGACTTCCATCTCCCCATATTTTTGAAGGTTCAACTCCTAATATCCAAAAGCCACATAATATACCCCTCTCGAGTCAGGATCCAGGCTAGGGTATCTCTCTCCCTAAGCGAACTACAAGCTCTACCAACTAAAATCATTCTTAATTCTTTGTGATCCTTAGTAGATCCCCTAGTAGACCACTCTACAAGATCCTTCCATCTAGATACATCCACTTGCCCCAAGCTCTAGGAAGATTTGAAGTTCATAACTTGAGACCATCCATCTTCCATGAAATAATGACATAGACCCTACAAATGAGGATGTGTAGTCATGATTGGGGAAAGCCATCCCAAGATTCATACTAGAAAAGAGCTTTAGAACCCTTGTTATAAATCCAAAGCAGTCCCCTCTTTATCAAATCGGCACCCTTTTTAAGAGTGTCCCAAATGACAGAGCCCTTATCCAGCAGGAAAACTTGAGGCACCTCTTCCTTTGCCATCCCTCTTAGGTATTTGGTGGAGAGGATCCTAGCAAAAACTTGGTTGTAATTATTGTACCACCTCCAAGAAAGCTTAATAGCCAAGGCCTAACTAGTGTGGCTAGCTTGTCTCATCCCAAGATCACCCTTCTATTTCGATATGCAAATAGTCTCCCACTTAACCAATCCAAATTACCAACCCATAAGAATTTTCTTGTGAGGGCATCCAAATCCTTAATAAAACTTGTAGGAGCCACCTAAAGTGAACACTTGTAATTAGGAAGAAGGTTTGGACCATAGATTTCAAAATCAAGACTCTCCTAGTAAAGGATAGCCACATATTGTCCAATGACACTCTCACTCAAAACTTATCCAACACATTTTTCCCTTAAGAGGGGTTCCAATAGAGAGAGGAATACCAAGGTAAACTAAAGGTAGAGTTCCAATCTGAAATCTAAGAATCCAAGCAATTTGGTGTTGAATGAGCAAAGGGGTATTGAACAAGAAAATAGATGATTCACCTTCATTGATGTGTTGACCAAAATCTGTGAGATATATATCCAATGTCAGTTGGAGATTAGCAGCTTCTCTAACCTTGGGTACACCCATCAATTAAGTGTCATCAACAAACTATAAATGTGAGTAAAGGAAAGTCATTTCCCCAACTATACCCTTAGATAAAACCTTGATTAACGTGGCTCTTAATGACTCTCCCCAAACCTTATGCCAAAAGGATAAACAAATATGGTGACAAAGGGTCTCCCTGTTGAAGACCTCTAGAAGTGTCAAACAAGATAGATGGATTACCATTGAGAAGCACAAAAAAGGAGGTAGATGCAACACAAATCATCAGCTAATTAACCTAGTATCCACCAAAACCAAAAGCAAGAAGATTTTTTTGGAGAAATGACCATTTGACCGTATCATAAGCTTTGGCCGTGTCCAATTTCATAAACATAGTTTTCTCCTTTGAAGTCTCCATGGAATGTATAGTCTCAACAACAATTACCACTACATCCAAATTTTGCCTATCAACCACAAAACCTCCCTGCTCTTAAAAAATGAGCCTGTTAATCCATGAATTAAGCCTCTCCACAATCATCTTGGATAAAATCTTATAAACCACCTTACAAAGAGCTATGGGTTTGAACAAGTGCAATGAGTTATTGTTAGGAACTAATGAATAATACCCATCTCATTTGTTTCATTTCCTACATAAACCCATGAGGGAAAAGTGTGTATACAAGCTTACAAAATAACCATAATGCGTAGATCAAAATAAATAAGCCACAAGCTAACACAAGATATATCTTAAGAAAACCCTCGAGAGGGGAAAAGCCAACCTCCAAAAGCTTCCATACTCCATCTATTATTCAGTAAATAAATAATGCATGCACTTACAAAGTTACAATGAATACTTATGAAACATCAAGCCTCTCTAATACATCCTCCACATGTCCAAGCATGAATCCACATATCCCATGCCATGCTTCACACATGCACTCCTCAAAATGATTCACTAATGATAGCCCACTCACCTAGCCAAACTTATCCACTAAACATGTGTATACTTTTATAGACACAAGCTCACACAAATACAACCAAGCGGTAAGATAAAACCATGTGCCAAAAAACCATTGACCCCTCATTTAATATTGGGTACTAAGTTTTCACATTATGAAATACTTTCCCCAAATATTAAATTACTATCCTATGTCTCCCACACATAAAATAATAACTCAATGTTACAATACAACTTTACAAGTGGTCCCAAATAATTACCTAGTGTGGTTAAACACACCTCCTAGGTGCACCACAAATAAATAATTATTTAATTACAACATTATAATAAAACATTTTATGCAACATGGCGTACAACAATAAATCCTAACAGTTAGCCCCTTCACTCTTGGGAATAAGGGCTAGAAATGTAGAATTCATAGCCCTCGACATCGCTTTGTTTCTCTAAGATTCTTGGACAACCTCAAGTAAGTCAACTTTTATAATTTCCCATAATTTCTAAAATAATTCTATTAGAAACCAATCAGGAATAAGAGCTTTCTCTTTCTTCATCTAGAAGATAATTCCTTCCAATCCTTCTAAACACATGGGGCTAATAAGTCGCTTGTTCATTTCCAAAGATAGTAGAGAGGGTATGCAAGCCAAAATATGTTTTTCTTCTTCTATTCCATAGGATGAGTCTTCCATGAATAATGTAGAATATAATTGTGAAGCCTCTATAGAGATCCGCCTTAAGGATAATAGATGATATCCCTTAGAATACACAAGCGATGAGATCATGTTTTCATGCCTTCTATCTTTGACTAAATTAAAGAAGAAAGTTGTATTTTTATCACCTTCTTGAAGCCACTCTATCGAAGCCTTTTGCTTCCAATAGATTTACTCACACAATTCCCATTCTTCTAGATCCTTTGAGGTGATCGATTCTTCCATCAAGGACTCTTTTGAAATGCCATAGTCTCTAGTCGCATGGGTAATAGCATCCAAATGGCCCTAAGTCACCAACTCAGTCTAAAAGATATTGCCAAAATACTACTTATTCCACTTCTTGAGTTATACTTCATAAATTTTAATTGCTTGAGAAAAAAGTACATTATTGTGCCGTAAGTTGGTCTATCACGACTCCACCAATCTATCATAATATCTTGAAGATGAGGGTCCCGCAATCACATAAGTTGAAACTTAAAGGATGAATTCTTAGTAATCCTCACAAATGAAGTTGAGGGTTTGATTGTTTAGTGATCAGAATCCCTCCAATCTAATATCTTAGAGCAAGTTGCCTAATTACTACCTATCCTAAAGTAATAAACCAAAGACCTATCAAGTCTCTTTGAGATAGATTATTTACCACATCTCCCATTACTCCAAGTATATGGGTGATCCCACAAAACTGGTTTACAATTTCGTTGAGGAAGGAAAATTGCAAAAACGACCCCATGAAGAAAATTTTAGGTTTTTGGGGGTTCGCACGAAAGGGGGGTTCACTCTAACTCAAAAGGGATTCAAGCGAACCCTCTTTGATAATGGGACCCACTTTTTGCACGTTTTCCAAAATGGAAACAAAGGGAAAATTTGAAAAAGGGGGGGGGTTCACTCGAACCCCCTTTTGTTCGAAGGGTCAAGGAGGGTTCAAGTGAACCCTCCGTTTTTTCCCTTCTCCCCCTCTTGCATCAAATTTCTGCAAAAAATTACCTTTCAAAGCTCGAGTTGATGATGAAAATGGAGGAAACTTCAGAGACCCAACTAGATGATGGTAGTCCTCTGAATGAGCTATCTGTTGGTGATTTTTAAAGAACCAAGCACATTTCACAAAACACCTATGAGTTTTCCAAGCTCAATTATAGGACACTAAGGAAATGGTTGGCCAACTAGCATGAAGAAGCAAAATTGCTTCTCTCCTACACTTCGAGCTCTGCAAGACTCGAGAGGGTAATCCCACAATGTGTTCCTTACAAACTTGACACACAATTTAGTTACACATTGCATAACAATAGATACATTCTCACTTGTTGCTAAATAGATGAAATCCTTCAAGAAATTGGCTATTCTTTTAAAGATCAAATATCTAAAAGCTAAGAATCTAAAATATCAAAGATAGGTTGATAAAAGGTTTATTTATGAATGATTGTCTTAAGATCAAACACCAGAATCATGAGAGATGCAACTAATACTTAAATATCAGTGTCATATCCTGGAACACAGAGTCAAAGCTAAGCAAATTGAACTATAAGGCAAATTTCATTATGAACTTACCAAGATATTTATGAATTGCATTACAATTCATGTATCAATACTCAAATTCCATTACTACTTATAAATCCACTCAATACCTACATGAACCTACACATTAACCAAAGCATTTAAACGATTCTTTGAACTATAGCTACAATTAAAGTGTATCCCAATGCAAATAACAATAGAAATCAACGAAAATGACCTTTGATCAGCTTCTCATTAACAATTCATGCAAGGTATTGCAAGTGGAGAGAAAATAGACTTAAAGGATTATCATATTCCATTCAAATATGTTCAAAAACCCCATAATTGACAAAATTCACCTACTTGACTCAATATCTAAGACATAAACTCAATATACAAGTTCTTTATGTTACCACTTTGCATTCTCAAATTCAAAATCTACCTGCAGCTGAGAGCTCCCATAGACATGTTGGTATATACCTTGCAAGTGATCCTCAGATACATTATCTTCCACATTGATATTCTACCCATTTGGTGAGAACATCTCCATAATCAGGTCAGAAAGGTATGAGACATCAACAAAGAAACACCTCAACCTGACCTCACATTGATCAATAACATGTCCACAACTGCTTACATCATTTAGTTGCTCTTTGTACCATTCAAAAGACCTTGAAATGGAAACATAATTTGACAATTCATCAAATTGTCTCTCTTTATCCACACGTAATAGAATTAGTCCAAGATCAATACAATCATCCAGATGCACCATTTGCTCATTGAACACTGAAATTCTTACTTCACTCGGGTATGCATTATTTCCCTTTATATATGTGGCTAACAGTTCAAACACTACCTCACAACAATTGTCTTGAACCATATGGTCGTGAGTATAGTCACCAATTCTAATCTCATCATACTGGGCAGTCACTGCTTCACCCATGATGCTTTTATTAACAAGGGTACTACCTTCCAGACTATTGTCACGAGGAAGAACATTCTTAGTTTTAAAATACCCATTAGATAAATTACTGCCAGGTACAATTGACATCATATCTAAATTACTCTCTTGGTTATCATCTGATGTAATTTACGAACTCACTTGTGGGCAAGTGACCTTATTAACACTTGTACTACTACATCCTTCCAATGAATAGGGGGCTATTTATTCAAGATTACCATCCCCAAGAATGGAAAAAACCTTAATGTCAACCTGGATTTCATTCCTCTTTGCTTGACCTACATCAACTTTGATATATTCATAAGTGATATTCGCTAGGGATTCATCAAGATCTTCAAGAAAGAGTGGGTTATTCCTACACTAGTAAGAACCATCATCTATCACTTCATCCAATGGTGAATATTCATCATATAAGGGATTCTACCACACCTTCATTATTTTTGCACACATCCTTTCCTCATCATCATGAGGGTTCCTCTTTCTTGAATCATAAAAATATTCAAAATCATCATAATCACCTGAGGAAACAAGAAAAGAGTGCTCAACATCATCTACATCATTCGCACTCAAGATTATTGACCCATATTCAGAGAATTCTTCACATGAAGAAAATTGTTCACTCCCAAATAGATGTATCCTCTCAAGGATATCAACATATCCTCTACTTGGAGCCAGGGACTCTATCTCTATCTCATAAGAAGAATTATAATCAACAGAGGAACGACAAAGCTCAATCTATCACCTTTGTCATTATCTAGATATGCATCCCCATCATTGACTTCATCATGATTTGAAATTACCTCTTACCTTCTTTGTACTTCTTTAACTCCAAGGACATCCCAAGGGTGCAGACCACACATGATTATCCTGTCCTCATATTGGATATCTTCATTCTCACCATCACTGCTAGAAATTGTATTTATGTTGCTTGTGAACTGACAACAATGACCGACCAATTGTTCACATTCAGATACATTTTCCTCACTTGAATTCTTTTTCTTTTGATCTTCCTCATCATAGTATTTGTTAATGATATTTTGAGAAATAACATGATGTATGGGGCCATACTTGATCTCTTCTACAATCCTTATTCAGTCCATTACCCGATCAAGACTACAAGGTTTCAAATCCTCTGGTAATTTACTCAACCCAGGCTTGTAAACCTCACAGAACAAGTCAATGCACATTAAGTCATTAGGTCTAACACTCTTAGGTATCTCTATTAGGATATCCAGAAACCTTGAGAACAAGTCATAGGGTGATTCTCTTGCATACCTTTCTACTTCATATAAATTTCTAACAAAGGACATTGAATCAATATTTCCTAGGTCTTGTTGATGTATGGTTGGGATATGCCCAAGCTCTACAAGTTGTGACAATGGAATGGGTGAAGCATCTAAGGTGTCTTTGTCTCGACAAACATGCCTGTTTCCTGACCCTTTTGGCTCATCATCTTGAACCCTGTTGGAGCCATTCATAGTAGTAGCCAAATGTCCTCTCATGATTGAATATTTCAAATTGTTTTCAATATTCATGGCAGCCTGATAAGCTTGTTGCAATGTAGTGGACTCTTTATCTCTCAACAGGTAACTCATCTTGCTATCAAATGCACCAAGGTACACAACCAAACACTCAACATCATTTGGTCTCCAGGAATATCCCTTATGGCCTTAGTAAATCTAAGATTGAAAGAAGGGATCAATTCCTCTTCATTCCTATGGATGCCCATGAAATTTTTCCTCACCAAACTAGGGCTCACTCCCTCACCAAACTGACCCATGAAGGCCATCTTAAACTCATCCTAAGAGTGTATGGAGGATGATGGCAGAAAATAAAACCAATCCCTCGCATCACCTTTTAAGGTCTGAACAAACAACTTCATGACCACATCTTCAAAGTTTATTTCATAATCCCCCATTACATCAACAAATTCCTACAAATGTTTGCTTGCTGACTCAGACTTTTCACCACTGAACCTTGGTAGTTTATCTCTGATCTTAGGTGGCACTATATTGGGGTAACCATAAATATTACCAAAGTTAATAGCCATGTACCTTTCGGCACTAAAATTTCCTTGATACGATAAGGATGATTCATTACTCATGGTTGTATCAGCACCCACACCAGAGTGGGCGATTTGACAGTACATCTTATAACTCCTTTAGAAGATTTATAAAGGCTACCTTAATATCACACGAGGTAGTACAAGATCCTTTTGAATTTATGATTCTAATTCCTTATAATGCAAACCTCCTATCTCTACTTTGCATACATCTTCCAACAAGTGAAATTCATGGATATTGTAAAATTTTACATCCTTTTTAGTTTCACTCTAGAATCATACAAAGAATACCATTCCCTTTCCCTATCTTAGTGTTATTCCACCAAATTGGGAAATATTTATATCCTATATCTTGAAAATTCCCACAAATTACTTACAAATGTGATAACATTTTCTTCAAATTCATGAGAATACCTAGAATTTTAAAGCAATCATTCACCTTCAACTTTGAAACTTGCAAAATCTAAAGGTTTGTTATATTCTTTATCAGGTTCTTTGAGTCAGAGTCACCACCTCTCTTCACAGAGGATGAAACTTCAAATAAGATGAAGTGTCTTCTAAATAAATCTTGTTATGAGTTTGCTTCCAACAGTGGAGTCACTTTCGAATCCTTCAAACTTTACTGCAACTGAATCCTTCACCAGGTTCAAGAATTCTTCGACATCTGAACAGAATGTTCAGATTTACTACACCAATCGACTCTGTAGTACAACAACCTGTGATAGGAGAAATAAAAATTTTCCCTAGCAGAGTCGCCAATTATGTTAGTGTTTTTTTCTTGTTGGACCCCAAAATACTCTAAAGGGGTGCCACTCCTTATATTCAAGAAATCCCTAGGCTAGAGGCCAACACAACGAGTAAAGAATTATGAGGTCTAGATACTCCTTCTTTTTAGGCTCTGTGGGACCAAGGAAATTTCCTTCTTGTGTTCATTATGATTTATTTAAATGGGGAACACTTTTGCACAGATGGGTTCCTACAACTAGAAAATGAACAAAACCTACTAAGATTTGGTTGGTCTTCAAGTAAATTGTTATCCATTCACTAGGAATGAGGGTACATTTCAAACTTACACATCAAAATTGGCTAGAGTATAATGAGTGTTGTTCTTATTTTGAACCTATGGCTAAGATTACTGCCAGTTCATTTATTGCACAAATTCTTGACAAATAATTCAGTGCTTCATCAATTGGGTAAATGGAGTCAAATATGGAATACCCAGTAATACACAACTTATTTAATCTTGAAATAGATGGACTGTTCTCGTAATGCCTTACATTATAAAAATTCATAGTATTTAGAACACTAATCCTTATCATATCCCATGCAAGTTCTTACAAACCTTTGACTATATTCCAACATTTAATTAACTCTTTTAGTTAAAGCATAGAACAAAATCACACATTCAATTAAACCATTGAAGACAAGCGAAAAGATCCCTGATATTTCCATTTATAATCTACAAGAAACTGTACACAAGAGAGTACATGTTTTAAATTTTAGATTTGTTTCGATATCAGTAATTTATATAGAACTATTTAAGGCTACTACACATACGATTTTTACCCAAGACAAAGACCAACATATTCACCAAGCCTTTTTCATTATGCTTATTTTCTGCACTTAAATTCTATACAAACCATTCTAGACTCAAAATTCAACCCCTGTAAATGAGCCTTGAAATCCCTTTTATAGACCAAAGGAGCAACAAGCATCGGGCTCATTACAGTTACATTTCAAAAATATTTCATTTCAGCACAAAGTTTCACCCGCATTTCAAGAATTCCTAAACGGTTAGATGTAATCATTCACCAAGCAAGGGAATCAAAATTTTCATACTACCCACCAAAACCAGTTGACACCACCACAACCATTGAAAATGGCATTGAGGCTTTGTTATCCACATTCACCAATGCACACCCCAACATTATCACCATCACACAAAATTTGAAACCTCGACACCACTTCTATCACCCAAAAACCAAACCAACAAAAGGACCACGGTACATGCACCCACTTCGCGTTTTCGCCATAGTGGGAGGTGAAACAATCACTTCCTCTTTCTCATTATTATTCTTCTTAACAACAGATCCCACATGTCCACATGGTGCCTTCGTAGAAATTGGGGAAACTGCGAGCATCTCCTCATTTACACCAGCCAATTCAGTTAAGGCCATAAGATATCGGCCATAACCAGAGTCACTCTCCAGTCACTATCAAGAGAGCTGTCTGAAATGTCGATAGGCAATTTATTCCTTCCCAGAGTTCCCTGACCATACCTTATCTTCACTCTTGATCCTCGCTTGAACTCTGCAAGCTCCTTTTCACTGACATCCATTGCTTCCTCTACAATCATGGCCTGGCCTCTCAGCCGAGAGTTGTCTTTGGCATCAACCGATACAGGTTCCTCGCCATGGGCATTGTCTTTGCATCCATCCTTCAAAGTTGACGCACTCACATGGGTGCATTGATCGTGTACCAGGATATCATCACGAGGCTTTTGCAGGTGCAGCCTTAGAGACCTTCTCATAGATGGCAAGGAAGTAGTCGACCTACTCATCTTACACAGATATACGAAACTTACACAAGAGTAATCACTACTCACTTCACAAGCATAGAAAATTCAGACTCCTGATTGCAATGGTGAAAATGATGAGCCTTCATATGCATTTATTGAGAAAATTGATGATGTTAATCATCAACGCTCCAAGAGAAACACGAGCGAGCAAGTAATTATTCACTAGCATCTATTTCACCATCGTTAATTTCCTAGGTACATGGAAATCAGCGTATCATTCGTCATAATTGCAAGGAAATAGCTTTTCACATGAACAAAAATTAAATTGGTATCCTTTGAAGAACATACGCCATTAATGCTCACTCTTCGCACAGCCAAAATAGTTATCACACACCTAGTTCTGCTATTTTGAAAGTCAACCGTTGATCCCTTGATGAGGTGGCAGATCGAACAATCCTTATTAAATTGACTATTTTTGAATTTTTGGAGACCATCGTTCATACATTCTTAGCCAATGTGAACCCTTCCAGCCTACCACCCACTTCATCACACGATTTCCACCCATGATTCATTGTGTTTAGCAAAGGATAGCCACGTGTCGACTTTCCATTGACCTCGTTGGGTTTTTCAAGACATTATTTAAATCAGGCGAGGTCAACGGGGAACGGTGGAGAATAACTCTTGAAACCAATCCTCAATCGTTGATCTAAAGCAGCAGTCCGCAAGCCCCATAATGGAGACCGGGCCCCACATCCGCAAAAGGACATGTGTCACCATTTCGCAGACCTCGCACCAAATAATCAACCATTATTTAAAACCAGCGGGGCCAGCGAGGAACGGTCTAGATTCACTCCTGCGATTGAAAGATCTCACAACTTGCACGTGCAACAAAGTTAGTTCTAAAGAAGGGGCCATATTAGGCCAATGAGAATTTAACCCTTGGGCAAGCATGACTTAGGCTTAATTCATTTAGAAAATAAATTTTGGCTCGACTTTGGAAATATTTGAAACAGGTGACATGAGGGGTGACCGACACTCCTAGACAAAGGGGTTGGTAAGAGAACACATTCAAAGGCTCAAGTGATGACTTAAATGACTAGTAACAGGTTGAGACAATCAACCCAAAATTAAAACGAATGAGGGTTTAAGACACAAACAACGAAATGAGGGTTTTCTAGGCCGAAAACCTCTCCCAATCTTAGAGGACAAAACCTTCAGAACTTGACCAAAACCAAATGTCATTCAAACAAATAGAAAAAATTTGGGAGCTCCATCACTATCCATCGAATATAATTTTAATATATTTGAATTTTATTATGTATTTTTTTAGTTTAATTAAACATAGGTTTTTCACCGAAAATCAAGCTCTTTGTTTTGCACATGTGAAAAAATAGTAAATTATCAAAATAAAATTCTAAAAAATATGTTCGAGCTAGGTATTGATGTTCTTGATCCATTAAAAATAAAAAATTGAATTTAGATACATACAAAAAAAATTATGTTGTTTATGGTTCGCTTATGTCTAAATTATAATTGGTTTGACTTCAAAACTTGATTAAGAAAAAATATTCAATAAAACACTATGAAACCAAATGAACTTGCTAGATATCATAGTTACAAAGCTAAATTTGAAAAAAAATAGAATTTTTTCCTTCTTAGAAAAAAAAATCATGTTGTTTACAATGAGTATCACTCTTTAAAAATGATGTTAACTGATAAAAACTAGTTTTCAAAGGAGATGGAAAAAGAAATATAATACAATTCAAATAATTTAAAAAAATATATATTTAGAATCTACAGACAAAATGTCACAAATCACTAGTTTGCATCATCTTCAAATTCCTCATGGTTTAGCAGCTATTGGTGCTTGAAAGTGAAGATTTAGTTAAAAAAAATCAGTTCAATGTCCAGTTTGGTCGAAAATTGTAAACCAGTATTGTGGGATCACACATACAAACCATTATGCTTTATATCCACTAGATTTAAGAAAGAGACATTATCCTTTGGAATAATGGATGAAGGCTCTAACCTTTCCAATCCTCCCCTCTTCTCTTCCAAGTTGATGATAGCATTAAATTCCTAGCCAAGACCCAAGGTATAAAGAAACTATAGACCAAATGTACCGAATATGGGACCAGAGATGAGACTTTTTGAGAATGTTGATCAGGGCATAGACATTGGAAAATAGTACAATATCTTTAGAATCCAAACTCAAAGCAACTACATGGATAGAAAACATATTAGAGATCCACTAAAGATGAATAATCTTCAGTGGGTTCCATAACCAAACTACTCCCCCTACATTACCCCAAGCACTTATACATTGATATTGGCTTCTCCATGAAAGTTTGAAAGCCATTTTACACATACTTTCCACAAGAAGCTTAGTCTCCTAGATGAATAAAATATCTAGAGAATGAGCTCTAACCAAATCTCAAACAACTTTTTGTCTAGGGCCACTGTTCAAGCCCCTTACAATCTAGAAAAGGACAATCATCTTTGAGAGTTGGAAAATTGGGATTCAATGGTCTTAAATGACCTTGACTCCACAAATGTCTCTCCCATTAATTTAATTTACCTTGGTCCTTCTTTCTCCCCACCTTAAGAGATTCCTTTGCGGCCACCTTATTGAGATTCTTTTGTTGAAGCCCTAAAGTGGGAGAGGCTTTACTTCCCTTGAATCTAGATCTGCCTTTTTCTAATGGAGGAACAACTCAAATCAAGGTCGACTCATCAATCCTTTCAATAATTTTAGTTGCTACCAAAGCATACGAATTTATAGCCCGACAACATTAGTGTCCATATATGCAATGAACAACCGACCCTCCTGAAAATCTTGGTTATCGTGAACTCTGGTTACCACCCAATCCACCTCCAAGTCACCTACTTCAAGATTCAACTCACCAGGATTCACCTCCTGTTGGACCAAATCATCCAACACATCAAAATAGTTGAACACTCCCTCATCTTGTTTATCTTTGAGAGTTATTTTTTGCCCTCTACCTTTGTTGTGAAGCTTAAAAGGAATAAAGTCATCCTTATCTTCTTGCTCCAAAAAATAGGATCCTTTCCTTTGTCCATCTTAGGAGGTTGATGAGGAGGTATATTAAGAGGGACCCTTATAGAGCCAACCTCATGACAAATTTGGTAGTGGAATGACAATGCTTCATAGTATAACTATTGAACCTAAGAAGAAGAACCAAGACATATTTCTAAAGAATCTACTAGAGGATTATTTAGATCAATTTTATTGCAAATATGGGCATAGGAAATACCATTTATCCAATGTTTGTTGTGATGGACCCACTCGATTACCTAACAACAATGCAATCACATGAAGAATATCATTCATCCAAAATTTTAAATGAAACCAAGGGAGTCATACCTAGATAGGAACACGAGTCGAAAGTTCCTCTACAAGGTTAAAGCCAACATGCCATGGCTTAATAAACAAACCAACTAGGTTATAAAAACATGACCCCCCTCAAAATCCCTATTGTGATCGACCAAGCAATTAAAAACCACCATAAAAATAATTATTGGCTACCACCATCACCTACATCTCACCCTCAGGGTTGCATGCCTATCTAGCCCGAGATTCCAAAAAGGGAAGAGATGCCCTACTCCCCATGAACTTGCAAATTAAATCATGATTCATCAAGTAATTCACTTCTTCGACTGAGTCCAATTGTATCACCAAAGTTGGTCTATCATGACTCCTCTCCATACATCCATTTATTTTCGAGATTCAAGGTTCCCCATTTAGAGTAGGACCCTCCCCACTTGAATACTTGTTCAAAAAAATGATAGTGCTCTCATGCATTGAGGAAGATGGTCCATTCCCATGCAAAGCCTCTTGAAAAAAATATTTTTCTTCAAACTTGTACCTCGAAACGAGGCAATGCCCACCTTAAAAGGAACAAAAAAAACCCACCCTTAAGAACCACACCTAGGGCCCTTGGCCATATATTGACCACCTACCTACAAGAACCAACACCAACACTTGAAAACAAGGCCACAAAAGCTGCCACACCCCTCCATGGACAACTGATAATTCCCCTTCCCCGTGGCTACAATACCCTCCTCATAGAAATCTCGTGGGAATAGAAAAAGTGGCATGGCTAGGGGCTAAAACCCTAGTGTGCACAACTCTGATCACCTTCGACATTGTTCATCCTTTATACTTACCATTCTTCTTTTCAACTATTTTCTCACCTTTTGGTGTACTTCCTTCAAATGCTTTATATATTCTTTAACTACTAGTTTTCACCTATGCTCTCCTCTCAATTTGGTCACCTCTAAAAAAATTCTTTGACTATACCTCTATAAAATAGGAAATGGTTTTCTTCATGTACCTATTTTCACTAAAATTATTATAAGAAAAACAACTTTTAGTTATGCCAACTCCCAACTACCTATCCTAAACACTTTAATAGGTTTTTTAAACTTCTATTTACTACATTAGAAATCAAATTTAAGCAATGCTGCCCAATTTTGATATGAAAATTTGGTTAATGGGTTAATAATTTTAAAAGTTGGGTCATTCTTTTTAGTTGATCATATTATATGTTAAATTGAGTAGGGTCATTACTTTTTTAATGTCAAGTATGGGCATAATCAAGAAAATTAGTTTGTTACTTTGCTTTTATTTCTTTTATGTTCCAAAAATAATGAATAAGATTCTTTCAAAACTCTATTCATTCAATAAGAACTTGGATTTGATGCTTACATATAAGTATGATGATCCAAAGTATAATTTGTATTAGAGTGGCATAATGGAAGTGTGGTGTGTGGTGAACCATAACCCACAAGTCTAATATGATATTGAAATTTAATTTTAGGAAAATATGATGCTCTAAACAAGTTGAATTTTTAAATGTAAAATCAGGTAAACCCTCTTGGTATGACATAGGGACATGTCAAAATTTATAGGGTAGATACAACCTCTAAATTTTTTTGATATGGAAGTTGAATAAGAATTAGACATTAGTGTAAAGCTACCAATTTAAGGAGTTCTTCTACAAAATGTTTGTGGATGATAATTGTTTGCTATGAGTTATAGGATTTTGTACTTTTTTATTTTATTGTACTTGTTATTGGACTTGATCAACCCAATAATTTGTACATGTGCCTTATAAATTATTATATAAAAAATATGTCCTTTAGTTATTATATCATGTCATTGATTACCCATGAGTCTATGAGAAGATATACATTAAAATATATTTTAGATTATGTATCTACATTTTAATTGGCTTGCCCCAAAACTTTGTGAAATGATATGGAATTTTTAAAGGGTGATGTTGTACTTGTTTTCATTCAATTGTATTTGGTTAAGGAAAAGATGATTCTCATGTAGTCTAGAATGCATTATTATCATTGTTACACCCTATTGTGTGTTTGCCTATTTACTATTACTATGATAGGGTAAAATATTGAATAAATGAATGTGTTTGTATTCTAATTGAAAAATGTGTGTGTTACACTTTGTTTATATATATTATTTGGAAAATGATGAATTGAAGTTAAATTGATTCGATGTTATGATTAAATGTTATGAATTTTGATCTAATTTTTTATTTTGATTATGAAAAGGATATATATGCAAATGATCTTGTTGATGAACAAATAAATACCATTGCAATGTTCTAAGTTGAATGCAGATACAGGGATCAATCATCTGAAAGGGAGGGGAAGTATCACTTAGGAGAAGTGATTGGTCGGTAACCCTTAACGAAGCCTAACTGAGCTTTTTCACACACACACACACACGCACACACACATATAGATTGGTCTAGTTGAGTCGTAGTTCGGGAAATTGGTAAGTTATCCCTTAGTGTTATTTGTGTTTGAATTGTGGTTCTGTGGTGAGTGTTCTTGTTTGTGATATTATTGAGTTTCCTTTGTGCTTGTGAGTTCTTTCTTATATGTTGTTTTTTCAAATCAATGAGATATATACATAGAATGTATATATATGTATACATGTACATGTCGACGGTAAACCTGTACATGTGAGTTAATACGTACGTGAGTATACATAGGTAGACGTACCTACACATGCTCATGGATGGATTGCTCATGGGCATGAGAATATCAAATAAATAACAAGACATGTATATATGTATATATACATTGTATGCATATATATATATTTATCGATGAGTTGTAAATATGTACTTTTGATTGTATAAGCGAATGTATATACAAATATATGCATATATACATATGTACACATATTGTGTATATCGATATATGTATTTATATAGATATATACACATGGCTTTATTTATAAAATGATAACATGGATATATGTATTCGAAATACCGAATGATTTATTTATTATTATGTGAGTTGATGGATATATATATATATAAATTATTGATAAGCATAATGTTTAAACAAAGAATTGTATATAAATGAAGCGTTATTATTTCTATGAAATAGAGCACATACTTTATAGCATGAAGTGTGCACTATGTATAAATGATAATGCAACATATAAAGTGCTTTAAAAGCAACACAACAGTCCTTTAATGTGCATTGACCAACCTGGAAAAACAACACATTATATATTAAGATAGTCAAAATTTAGATGAGATATTTGAAGAGTATTTAAACGCTAACTTGGTCTAAACACAACAAACACCAAAATGTACGATAGAAGATATAGGTGGCACCAAAATATGAAAACTGCATTCTAATTAGAAGTCTAAACTATAATATTTGTCCAGTGATGGAAAACCAAGTAAAATGTGGAACAAGTCATGTTAAAGCTGGCATATTTGGATTCGACCTGTTTAGCTTTCACATTGCATTTCTGAACTGAATTCTTGTTATCTTTGTTTTTGTCAATCAACTGCTCTGTTTTGATGAGTAATGATTTTAAATGTTGCCACCAATTGGAATTAGTTGTTGAGTCAAAATATATATTTTGAGAAGTTTCATTCAACATAGCTTATTCATATCCAACTAAGTCTCATATTTTTGTATAAATAGAGGTGAAGATCACTTCATTTGGACACATTATTCAATCGCATTCTATTGTTTTTAGTATGAGTTATTCTTGTTTAAGTTGAGAGTTGTTTGTGAGGAAAGTTAGGAGAGAGTTGTTGTGAGAATTTTCTCTGTGGATCAGGAGAATTACTGAGGAGTCTTGGAGTGGATTGAGCTTGCAATTCAATTTATTTCATTTGGGAATTAGCATTTACAAGCATGTTATTTTGTCCTCATATACTATTTATATATTTGAAAAGATTGAATGTTGATGTTGTCTTATGTGTTGAAATGCAATAATTTTCTAGGTTAGGGAAAGATTGTGTTTGAATGAATCTTAACCTACTTAATTCTTATGAACCTTATTTGAGTGTTTGTACATACTCCATATTAAGGAGTGGATGCATTCGTTAGTATCATATACTAGGAAAGAAGAAGCTTAGAATAGCTTATGAAGTATTTGTTTTCAATTTATTTGAGTAATCTGAACTATAGAAAGTTCATTGATTACCTTAGAAATAGATTATTCCATGAAGAAAGTAGCTTATGTGTTAAATTTACTTAGTAGGAATGTTATAGTCGTAGATTGTTGTTGGGGTTAAAGATTACCTTATGAATGGAATTGCCTATGCGTAATTGTTGTAAAATAAATAGGTTGTTCCTAGGGCTAAAGATTACCTGAAGAAGGGAATTGCCTATGCATAGTACATGAATCGTGATTAACCAAATCAAGCTAAGATATTGGGTGAAGAGATGAATTTTTATATGAAAATTTGGCCAAAGCAGTGTAAGTAGCCACTGTTTACACTGTCAAGGTTCACTATGTCCAATATAGACATTCTAGTTCGATATTTTCATACTTGTAGGTGTAGCTACCGATTAGGTTTTGGATTGTAGGGCACAACACTAAGCTCATAAAGACTATTTTTTATAAGGTTTTACCAACCAATATCTTCGTCAAAGGGTAGGTCCATTTCGTCATATTTGGTAGATGTGAGGGGGACCGTATTTGAGTCTATGGTTGGAAAAAAGTGCTTGAGAGTGATGCTTCTCCCCATCAATTGGCAGTTGAGATTTGTAGGGGATTTCCTAGACCATTTGTTACTAATGCTAATTAAGCTCAAGGAGATATGCATGTTTTCTTATATCCATTATGTGGAAGTTGTAATGCAAGAAATGTTATCTTGAGTTTTTAAATGTATTGGAAGAATTATAATATTCAATTATAATGAAAATGGAAAGTTTGGAATATGTGTTATTTTAGATGTGCATTTAGTCTTTGAAAGAATTTTTTTTTGAAGAATAATAAAATTTAGTGATTTTACTTTCATTGAACAATTGACATGTTACAATCATCTTGGATTTTTTGAGTCTTAGCAATAGGTGACTTCATAACATGTATGGTATGCATATCATTCACTAATTATATTCTATGTAATAATATGATAATATTTTTATTGAAGAATAATAAAAAAAATTACAATAAGAGTTTACTTGAGTGGACAAATTGTAAAGGTTACAAGATGGATAAATATCTAGCATTGGTGAAGAAAAACTATATATAAAATTAATAGATTTACTAATATTCTAATAAATTTTGGTGAATGGTGATGTAGATTTAACTTAAGGTATTGATGACAACAACTAAATTATAGGGGGAGAAATGTTATGAACCTTTTTCTCCAAAGTGGAAAGAAATTTACGAAAGCATTAAAGGGAGATAGATAAATAAAAGACAATATACTCCTTTGGTTAAAGTAAGGATTAATGAAGAATATTTAAGAAAACTCTTATAAAAGAGAGGAATGATTATATTTATTCAATAAAAATAAGAGACAACCTTTGTGAAAGGGTGAGATGGTTTGAAAACCAACCCTTGAGACTTATATAAAGAATTTATGTGAGACTTGGAAAGGAGGCATGGAGATCACTCAAGGAAGAAGAAATGCACATTTGAGGAGGGGGCACACAGAGTGTGTCCAACTCGGGGTACAAAGTACACTCGAGATTATTCGAGCTAGTGCTTTGATGTGTTCACATGGTGCGTAAGCATACTTTATGTTTTACACATGTTCTTTGATGTGTGCCATAACTATGAGGACCAATACACTAAAATATTCCTAGAGTGATAATGAGCTTTCCAAGTGTTATGATTCGAATAAGTATTTTTTTTATATGTAAATTTGATTATATTGATTTCATAAAAATGCCTTTACATTAAGATAGTTTTGTGGTGATGACATAGATAGGATCCCATACATTCTACTAGAAAATCCTATAGCTCCAAACCCCAACATACAATCCAAAATAGGGGATACTATCTACCTCGTCTAACAAATAGACCCAGGTAATGAGTTGTACAATGAATATCCACCTGGTCATGGCATTGCCATCAAAAAGCTATAGAACCAGCCATCAAAAAGCTATAGAACCAGTCACCCAAAATCACCACAAGCGTGTCACCTTCTTTGCCACCATCAGTGTCACCTTTCCAAACCACCCAACCGAGCATCGCACTTCCAAAAAAATAAAATTGTTCATTGACCCATTGCTAACGCCACACGTCCACAAAACTAGTATCGATCAAAACCCGACCCAAGCCCATTACTCATCCAACTCAACCCCCCCATCTAGTAGATACTCACAAAAATTCCACCTCCAATCCACACCACCCATAGGTTCTAGATAGAGATGGTGTTTCAGGAAGATGAGTCCACATTATGCATTGTTCTTGAGCTCCTGTAATACTTCATCCTTGAGATCCAAAAGAAAGGGGTACCTCTGGAAAACCACCCCAGGAATAGAGCTCGATGCATGTCCCTTGGACATGGCAACCCAACCCCCAGCTCTGCAATTATTATCACATCTTCCACACCCTCCAATAGATTGCCCATCACCAATTTGCGAGTCATCAGGAGCGTTATCGCTTTAGGAACTTCCAAGTCCAAGAGCGCCGCCACAAAGTGAGTGATGATGTATGCATTTGTTCAATAATGCTTAGTCGAGGCCATGTATTCTTTCCCCAAAAGTAACTGTATCGCCTCTAGGACCAAGGGGTCCCAATCTTTAAACACAGACTTCAGCTCCCGTAACATTTTTTGTCAAAAAATGCCCAAAGCTTGCGAGAAGCCTTAAGGCACACCGACATCTCCATTTTCATAGATAGCCAAACATACGAGGGTTCCAAGGTTATAAAGACTCACAACACCTACAAAGCATGTGGAGCATCACACTCCATCGTATCCTCAATCCATTAATTTTCCAACATACATTATCCTTTCAATAATTCTACGCACACCACCCAGAGTCGATGTCAAAACCATCAGCTAATTATGTGATAAACCAGATGGTCTTGGGTGACATCCACCGATCATACCTCCCATCACCTACATCGGCATTAATTTCCACCCTGTCGCCAAACGCCTCAACCGCACCAGCTAGGTGTTATACTATCCCAAACTTGCCACCCAAACAGTACCAACTTTGAAGCCACCCACCTAGTAGTTGTGGGAAATCTAAGTATCTCAGTCCCTTTCTCTCCCCTACATCTAATCCTTGTTGTTGACACCTTGTTTGCACCTTCATTTACCAAACTGCCTGCCAACCCATTAGCCTCCCTATATACATGTTTCATCGCGAATTCAACCAATCCTTTCACAATATCTCTTGTGACCTCTAGAAGAGCCCGTAGCTTCTAGTTCACCATTATTCTTGACTGAAAGGCCTGGATTACAACCATCGAATCTCCCTTGATTTCATTCTTACTTAAATTCAAACTTCTACACAACTTCAAACCACTTATTAACGCCCTAAGTTTGACCTCCGATTTTGTCCCCAAAGGGAGAGGAGAGGCCTTCTTCACCACCACCACACCCAGGTCATTTATAATACAACACCCTAATCCAGAAGCCCCTGGGTTACCTTGGGAAGATCCATCAAAATTCATTTTGTGCCATCCTTTTTTTTAGAGGGATCCACTATGCCTTGCTCCGAGCTTCTAACATCCCCTCTGGTTTTTGAGCCCTAGGCTTGGGGATACTCAATCGAAACCAATTGAGTCTCATTTTAGCATCCCAATCCAAAAAGTGTTAATCCTCTAAGTTTTTTTCCATCACCCTCCCATTCACTACTTCTACGATTGTTGCTTCCAACCTATGGATGGATGCAGAGAACTCCCGAGCGCGGTCCGTGAAAAGTCATTTGTTGTGTTCCTTCCATAACTCCCAAATTACCAATGAGGGACTGACAATCCATAATTCATGATAGAGTGAGTCCTTCCTTAGTACTGACTAGGCTACAAAAAATGATCTTATATCATTGGGCAGCGCCCCACTCCATCCCAGCCTAGCACAAAGCCATTTCCAACACGCTTGTGCAAACTAACATCCAACTAAAAGGTGATTTTCATCCTCCTCCTCCTTTTACACATTACGCATCTCGAAGGCCCATAATACCTTAATATTTTGAACTTATTTGTTGTCAATATTTTCCTCTTAATGGCTACCCATGTGAAAGTCCCTACCTTTGGTAGACATGCACAATCCCAACAAGGATGCAACGAAAGTGTAGATGGGGCATCCTCCGCCACATGAGCCTTGTAGCCATCTTTTTCCATATACTGCCCCAAGGTAGAACCAACCCAAATCAAATGATCTCTCCCTTCCTGAATCAACATCATCCTTTTTTTCTAGTTCCTTCTTGAACATAACCTCTTCCTCCCACGGTATCAATCCTGGCTCTGAATGCCTCCAAACAAACTCCTTCTCTCCATCGACCATTGATTCCTCCAAGTAGTCACATACATATAGACCCCATACCTAAGTTAGAATGATCTTCGACTACCCCAACCCCAAACAACTATCTAAGCTCGGGAAATCACCCCAAGAGTCCTCCCTTTTCAAATGTTCCATGATAGGTTGTCCAAGATTATAGGTCAACATGCTTTCATGAAATTCTACGCCTTGCAACTACTCGGTAGATTAGACATAGTCAATATGTTGTTCGCATTGTCCTCCAAATATTTGCATTGAAGAATTATATCCCACTTTGCTTGGTTTCGAATGTACATATTCTAGACCAGCTTAGCTCCTAAAGCCTTATTCTACTTCACAAGATCTCAGAGCCCCACACACCCAACAACTTTTGATTTGCATATCGTATCCCATTAGATTAAGATGAAATTTCCTTTGGTTTGACGTGCCTTACCAGAAGAACCACCTCATGCTCTGGTTCAACTAGGACGCCTTGCAGCTCGGGAGTGCCAAGCATGACAAGAGATATATTGGGAGAGCTGAAATCACAGCTTTCAACATGACTACTCTGCCCAGCCAGGATAACCATTTACTCCCCCACTAAGATAGCCTATTGTTTACTTTTTCTACCATTGGATCCCACAGCTTGCTAGACCACACCCCTTTCTCCAAGGGTAACACAAGATAAGTCATTGGTAGCTGGCCAATTCTAAAATTGAGGATCTCCACCACCTACAAGGACACCCTATGCTCTGTATTAAAAAAGAAAATCTCAGACTTTGCCTCACTCACCTGTTGACCTGATGCCAATGCATAGGTGTTGAGAAGATATTTCAATACTACCTCCTCATGCCTACATAAGGTTCCAATGCACATCGTATCATCCACAAATTGTTGGTGTGACACTGTTGGCAATTTGTTGGTTACCTGCATGCCTCTGTACACCTTTTTAGCCATAGTCATGCTTAGAGCTCTACCCAGTGCCTCTGCCATCAAAATGTATAAAAAAGGAGACAAAGGGTCGCCTTGACATAGAACCCTTGAGAACTCAAAGAAACCCGATGACTCACCATTTACTAAGATCGAGAAGCGAGGAGTAGAGATGCAAGTGAAGACCCAGGCTACCCAAACACTTATCAAAACTGAAAGCTTTAAGAATCTTGCATAAAAACCTCTAATCCATTAGGTCCTATGCTTTTTTAATGTTTATCTTCACCAACACGCCCACTAGTTTGGAGAGAGTGTATCACCTCTTGCGCAATTATGACTCCATCAAAGATTGGCCTTCTTGAGATGAAACATGTTTGCTCTTCAGAGATTAAGCCAAGAATTATTAGCTTCAACCTATTGGCCATTACCTTCACCAGAATTTTGTATAGAGTATTACATAGAGTAATCAGTCTGAATTCACCTAATGATGATGGTTTTTCCTTCTCAGGCACCAAGGCCAAAAAAGTATTACTGACTTCTCTAAGGATTCTCCTAGAGGCCCTAGCTTCTTCCAAAGCGTTCGCCACCGATTGCCCAATAACACTCCAATTTTTTTGGAAGAAACATGCAAGATAGCCATCTAGCCCCGACCCCTTATTCGAGTGGAGTTGGAAGACTGCTCACTTCACTTCTTCCAGCGAGAAAGGTAATAACATTGTGTTATGTTCCTGTGAGACCAAAGATGAGATCCCTTTTAACATCTCCTTCTGCACCTACAAATTGGAGCCTTCCTAATTATTGAGAATTCCTTGAAAGTAATTCACAACCTCTTTTGCTATATCCTCTGGCCCCTTAATCACCATCCCATACCTTTCAGATTTGTAATTTAGTTTTTTTCTCTTCTAACACGCATGAAATTATGAAAAAAAATTAAATTTTGATCCCCCTCTATCATCCAAGTGTCTCGAGACTTCTAACGCTAAAAAATCTCTTCTCTTGCTAGAATTTCTTCCCATTGCTTTAGCAATTGCTTCTCACACACAAAGAGGCTCTTATACATTCCTTCTGTCATAAATCGGTCATTTACCTTTGCCAATTCTTCTTCCACCCACCTCTTTTCCTCAAAAATATTCCCAAAGAATTCTCTGTTCCAAGTTTTGATCCTTTGTTTCAAGCCCTTTAGCTTACTTGTGATCCTGAACAAACCATTGCCTACCACTTTTTCTTCTTTCCACCACTCCATCACTTTTTGCGAAAAGGAAGGATCTCTGAACCACATCTTCTTGAACCTGAACGGACATCTATTTTCCTTTCATTCCCCAATCACAACCAATTGTATTGGGTAGTGATCGGAGCCCGAGAATGGAAGAACACTCCCTTCTAGTGTGAATGGAAATGCAGTAAGATCCCCCTTAAACAAAAAGTCCAATTTCTTCACAATGCTGCTAAAACCAGGTTGTCGATTGGTCCAAGTGAAGCTGCTATTCGCCATTTGAATTTCCATCAAGAAGTTCCTGTTTACAAAATCTTCAAAGTCCAATTGATATTGGAGCTTCCTTGCCACCTCATCGCACTTATCTTCTGCCCTCAAAATTGCATTGAAATCACCCCCAAGACACAAAAGGGCTCCCCATACTCCCTCATAAATTCTTCTATTTCACTCCATGTTCATCTCTTCTGGATGCAGCTTGAAGGCTCGTATACATTGATCAAAACAAAGGTTAGTTTCAAACTCAGACTCCTTACTTTGCTTGCAAGCCACCATCTCCCAACTGCCATCTCATCCACAACTACTATTTGAGGATGCGATAAGGTGATAACGCCACCCGAGGCACCCAACACGTCAACCATAAAAAATTCCATGACTTCATCTTTGCTTTTAGACTTACAATCTCCTCATTGTTCAACTTTGTCTCTTGCACTAAGGCAATCTCAACCCCCTTATCTTCTAATAGGTTCCTGAGAAGGCACTTCTTGTTAGGGGCGTTTAAGCCTTTAAAATTCTAGCTTATTAACTTCATTGGCTCCCAGGAAGGGTAACGCCCTTCCTTGACCTCAAATGCATTGTAATCTTCTGCTATCCTGCAGCCTCCCCAACCATTGACCTCCTTTCCTCATTCGATTTGCTTCCAACTTTCTTCTTATCCCCATAATCTGGGGTACTCTTTCCACTGCCATTATGTTGCACTCCAAGTTTTCTCTTAGCAACATACTTACTTGCCACCATATCCCCTTCAACAACTACTTTCATTTGCTCCACCTCAACTGCCAACACAATTTCCTCCATCTTAGGAGCTTCTTCAACCCCTTCCCCCATCTCCATCATTGGTTGATCACCCCATGGCATCTCCCCATAGGGGATGATCTGTGGGTTGTTATCATCATCCAAATCCTTCTCATCCAATGCCAACTCTTGTCCTGCATCCCTCTTCTCTAGAGAGGACAAATTCAGCCCCCCGATAACTCTTTGAGTTCATTTCCAACCTATAATATGGTTTCCTAATCAGTCAACTCTTGGGAGATGCTCTCCACTACGCCATTGAGCTCCTCCTATGTCCCTACCATAACTGTGTCTGACACCAGATCCTCCTTCCCCATAACATGTCCATTATCATCAAACTCGGGGGGGCTTCATTGATCACTTTCTGATTTTCTGACTCCTTTGGTTTTTCCCTACCTTCAATAGACTTCTTGCTTACCCCATTCAAAGTGACTTCTCCCTACTTAGCTACATTCTTTCCTTTTTTATCTAAAGGTTCTGCGGATTGGAATCCATCTCTTTTCCATATCCTTGAAACTGTTGTTTGACATTGGGACATGTTCCACCCAACTTTCTGAACCCATTTCTCCCTGTTATGAATTAATTCTATTTCATTCCATAAAGAGCTCCACGATAATACTTTAATTAAAATTCTCATTTTTCCCTCGTTGTCGTCCCTTAATGATGCTTCATTAAACCCTAAGACTGGCCCCAAGGCATGCCCAATGCACTCTAGGGCATCAGATGACTAGAAATCAGATGATAGGTTTTCCAAATCAACCCAAACCATCATCCTCTTCAGGGTATGCTCCCTCAGATCAAAGTGGCCTACCCAGCTCTTGAAGTAAAATTTGAACCCATCCATCATCAGGTTCTTCACCCTCAAGATCTCATGTTTCATGTCATTCGATTCACATTAAATCAAAAAAATCTGTTATGAAGGAATTTGATGGTCACTTTGCTAGGTCGCTTCTCCTCCCACCATTGTCTCATTTGTGACTTGGTGCAGCCATCACCCCACCATTTTGAAAAGATCGCATTGTCCTCCAAAATAAACCTTGTTGCTTCCGTCAGACGTCAGGATTACCTTAGCAATGCAATTCCTACCTTTGTTCTCTTATGAATCACCAGACTTGGGGAGGGGCTTCCCATCATTTAGGTTTACTGTCGACCTCCCTTAATATCCATTCACCAACCTCTTCTCAACCCACATCTGGTGTATGGCACCAATCTTCCTTTTGCTCCCCTCTAGAGCTCTCTCCTCCCCACTACCCTACTACACAATGCTTCTACCACTGCACCAATCCAAGAACCTTCCTTTCTGCCTTTTCCCCCCATGCCCTAGCACCAAAATATTCCTCTTCCTTGTATTCGACACTGAAGACCCTAACACACGCCTCTGATTGTGATGCCAACTTGTAATCCAAGGGAGGCCTAGCCATCTAGTTTTACAACGCTTATCTCCAACCCATGAATTAAACCTCCCTCGACCACCATCTTATGAAGGGCACACCATACAACTCCCAAGACCTCCCCCACCACTTGATACCTGATGTTGACCTTGTGAATCTCATTTTTGATGCTCCTTCTTGAGTGGGTTCTGCAATAACAATCATTCTTGCTCTATATCCTTCGCCCAAGACACCACGTTGAACCACCAAAAACCATCACGTGCGCCCATCCTTCCTTTCTACACTTGTTATATATGATTCAAATAAGTATTGAACTTACTGAAAAATATTTTAATTATGAATGAGATGGAGTTGATTCAATTAAATTCTTTAATGATGTTATTTTGTTTTGTTGATCATACTAATATTTTTAAATGCAACTTTATATATTAATTATGGTAATCTTAATGTACTTAAGTATTAAGTTAGTTAACATTGATAAATATATATTTTATACATTTGTATTTAAGATATAGATATCCTTTACAATATTTAAAACCTAGATAATAACACTAATAAATCAGCTACCATATAAAAACTAACTTTAATATATTAAATCTATCTAATTTTATATTTGGGGAAAAGTAGTGTTACACACGAAGGTCCTTGTTATCTCTCCTTGCTCATGTAAACCCACACTATATCATCATTATGAACCTTATATTCTACTTTTTGTTGTTCATTCTTGTGCTTATACTTGAGCTTGGACTATTTCAATCTCTCTTGAACTTAGAGGTGTATCTATCTTGCCTTATCAAAAAACTTATTAGCCTTCTAAATCTCCAAGTCCCATTTTTCTATACCCTTACTTGATTTCCCCAAACATATTTCCAAACAACTAGGTGGCATTAAACCAAAACATATTTTAACTAGAGAAAGAATGGTTGAATAATATATATGAACCTATTACATGAATGTTAAATATTAAAAAAGTGACCATACCAACCCTTTAGACACTACTAATTATATCCCCTTCGTAGTTACACCAATGTTCTATCTATTGCATTATTTTTCCCATCTATTTTCCATTTTAGTTTTGTATCCATTCTCTCCCATGACATGCACCAAAAATTGCTCAATAAACATGTACCTATTAGATATAATTTTGTTTGGAATATCAAAGTGAATCCATGCATGTTTAAATAACAACTTCATTACATCACATTAGTTAAATTATTTCTACACGTCATTAATACACACATCTTGCTAAAATGGTCTACAACCACAAAAATATAATTGTGTCCATACTTGGTCATTGGAAAAAACCCCAAAAAATTCAATTGAGATTCTCTCTCATACCTCTTAGGCATAGGTAAAAGCTGGTATAACCCCAAATTTCCATTGACAATCTTACTACACTAAATAATTGGCAGTTGTGAATGAACTTTACAACATCAACATATAAGTATGGTCAACATATATACTTCTATAGGTTATAATGATTGTTTAGTCACCTAAAAAAATGACCAATGAAATGTGATGCGTGCACCTCTCTCACGAGCAATATTTTACATTCCTTTGACACATATTAATTACTTGCTTTATAAAGAAGCCCTTCTTGAATGTAATAGTATTGATAAGGCTTAAGTCCCGCACATCATTTTTCTTCACAAGGTTTGATATACCTCACCAAGATTAGCATAGTACTCCACATGTACCTCTCATGTAAAAGGATCCAACAATGATAAACTACACAACATAAATAAAAAGAGGTGCCCTAGAAAAGACACTTGTATTTGACCACTATATGGAATTATTGAAGGAATTCCATTCACTTGTAATATCTTGAATCCTGCAACTTCATTTGTGCTCATAAGAATTATAAGGGCTTGTGATCAACATAAACCATATTCTCTTTCTCAACAATAACATTTCTATTTCTTAACCATTGACACCAAAGCACAATCATATGCACTATAATTTTAAATCCCCCCTTGAACATTTCACAATGATAAAAATTTAGGCTCAAACGACCTCCTTGCAAAAGCAGTACACCCATATGATCACAAGAATCTATCTCTACCTCAAAATTTTGTTATAGATTAGGTAGCATTGTAATTAGTGCCATGTTGATTTTCTATTCTAACTCCTCAAAAGGGTACTATTATCAATTTCTTGAATATAATTTCTTTCCCTTTCCCATTACCACAAGCAATAAGTAAGATACGCCTGTGATTTTTTTAATAGATTTCTAAAGATATTGTACAACACCAACAAACCTTCTATTTTTTAGTCATGGTAGTGGGCTTGGGGTGATTCATAATAGCTTCTACTTTGGAGGGATATATCCTTATTTAGATCCATTGCCCATGATTATATAATATATTATAACATTTAGTAATATATATATAACGTGAGGTTGAAAAGCTCCCAAGTGTTCATTTAAGGGTTTCATATGACAAGATTTTGGTTGCAAGTAAATCTATATGTAAAATACAAATTAACAAAATATGATATTAATTTATTCCACGATTAAATCTCATAATAATAACTACCCTCTTAATAATAAGACTTCCCAACTATGAAAGAACTTCAATAATAGACAAACTATTTGTTAATTTAATAGTCAAACCTTTTTTAACCTTTAAATTAACAAAAAAACTCACTAAAATTTTACTTTGGGGCTCCAACTAATGACCCCTCTCCCTTAAAGAAAGATAGAGCCATGATAATTATACTTTTTAAAATACCAAATAAACATTCTTTATCATAGGCTATAGGTTCAATGTATGCAATCATTATTCTATTGTGTATGGTCAAATTGTAAGAACAAGTTTATAATTGAAGATTAAAAATTTGAACAAAATAAGAGATTAAAGCGTTAATCTAAACAAATTTCCACTATCAAAAAATTTGAACCGATATTTAGCCAATAGGCTTTACCTCTGGGATCCCTAGTGCACAATTGGCCTACAAACCTGTCTCACGCACCCGAAATACGCTTCTAGCTGCCGTCAAACAGTCTTTAGATCCCTCAAAACTTGTCGTCAAACAGTCTTTGGCTCACTAGAAAAGCAAATCGATATTTTCCTTTTAAATTTGGCTCAAATCTTTCCCCGACCTAAAGAATTGGGCAGCTGTCAAACCGAGGGCAGAGACATTGCATGGCATTCAAAATTTTTAATGCCTCGACGTGAACATTTAGGTGCGGCTCACAAAATATTGCAAAGGCCCTAGGAAAATACAACAGATCTTAATGGGCATGTCTAATCTTGGACAAAACATATGTCTTCTGCCTACATTCTTCCTCCCAGAGGATGTTCTAATTAATTATGACCACCCTAAGATCACCGCCTCACATTTCCATAAATGCCCCTTCTTGTTAAGAGATCACGACATCATCGACCTTAGGCGTTGAAAGTCTGCAAGGTTCCAAATTTTTGCACCGGCACTACTTCTTGTTTTACCAGGTAAGATTCGTGCCTATTGAAAAAAAATTCTTCATTTCCCGTGCTTTTTCTAGGGCTTCACATTTCACATACTTGTCGACCAAGGTAGTTGCAAGTGCACCGTTTGATAAAATTCCTCTGTTTCCCTAACTGCTTTTAGCTCCCTATACTACTTCCAGTTGGACATCATATGGTTTGACCCTAGTTTGGCGATTGTAAAGTTCAAGAGTACATGCAAAATAATTTTGCTATATTTGTCAAATGATGTCTTTTATGTACTTCCATTTTGATCAATACACATTGGTACCTGTAGTTACTGGCAACAGAAATATGGAGGGCTTCAGAGTTTCCAACCACTTAGATTAGTGGTAAAAGGATTAAGAGAAATAGAATCTAATCATAATGCCTTTGGAACAACACATAACATGCTTGAACCTGTATGTACCTTCCTCTTATAAACATAGAAACCTAGAATTTAAGCTCTATAAAGGCCCGAGTTAGTTGGATTAAGTATTGAAGTGATGCAAAAATCCCATAATGTTTTGAAGCTCTGCCTAGATTTTGATCCTCGTTTTCACTTTTTTGAGAGAGGGGTCAATATGCATATATTGGGATCAAAATGATACTTTTTGTCTCTGCACAAAGAAACCATCCCCTTCATCTACTTGAGATAGATGAGCAGTGAGCAAGAGGAATGAGAGGATAGGGCTCTGTGATATGTTCTTTCTCCATATATGAATGTGAGATGAATGAAGAGAAAAACAAACTTAATCAGCTTAAGTAGGGTCTCAATTTCCCCTTCTTTCTAAGTGGTAAAAGAATTAAGAGAAATAGAATCTAACCATAATGCCTCTGGAACAACACATAACATGCTTGAAGCGGTAAATACTTTCCTCTTATAAACATAGAACCCTAGAATTTAAGCTTTCTACAAGCCCAAGTTAGTTGATTATGTGTTACAGTGATGCGAAAATCCCATAATGTTTTGAATCTCTGCCTAGATTTTGATCCTCATTTTCATGTTTTTTGAGAGGGGGGTCAATATGCATATATTGGGGTCAAAATGATACTTTATGTCTTTGCACAAAGAAACGGTCATGTCATCTTCCTTCTTGTCTGATGTAGGAAAATGTGTTCACTCACCTTAGCTGGCAATATTTCTCTTTAAAGTTCACATAAGGCACCTCTCCAAGGATTCCTTACTTTTGTTGGCTTGACATAATAGAATAAGGGTATAATTATTATATTATACCATTTTCTTTGCACATGGGAGCTAACTCGTCCAGGCACCAACGGGACTCTGCAAACTTCTCAGAGAAAATAGGAATGAGAATGTCACTGTTGTCAATGGCCTCATTAATAGTTGAACTGATCTCATCCCCCCTATTAATGCTATGACTATCCAGGAATGCATTAACCCCGAAATTTTTAAGGATGCATACATGTGATCCACAAATTTTCTTCTCACGTGCCCCTCTGAAACTCAAGAAAACATTGTATCTCCTTGATGTAAAAGACATTATCCTGTGTTAGGGATTGTATCTAGTTAGTAACATAATCTATCAGATTAATTACAGATAGATTACCGCTTGTTGCAATGCTCTTTTCTTCTTCTGTGAAAACAAAGGACAATTCCTTTTTCATAATATGTAGAAGTGAAATTATTTTGATTTTAGTATTTGCACAACTGTATGTTTGTAATTTTAGAGTTTGAGACCATTGGACTTGTGTTAATTTCTAAATTTGAGACCATTGGGCTTTTACTCTTAGCAAGGATTCTCTAAGCTAGAGCCTATTGGATCTCTACTGTTTGCAAGATTGGGGTGATTTCTCCTGTCACTAATGAAATCTCTGAGTTCCAGACAATTGGGTGTTTACTCTTGAGAATGGCTGGGGAGTTTTTTCTTGCTATTAGGTGTCATCTCTGAGTTTGAAGCTATAAGATATTTGATAATTGGGCCTTAACTATTCCCAAGGCTGGGGTGATCCTTCAGCCTTATTAAATGTAATTGTAAGTTGTGGGTGAGTCATAAACGACCTGCTAGACTTTCACTTGAGGCAAACCTCTGTGAGGGTATGGAGCTATATTATCATCAATGCTGGGATGACTCTCCACTTGCTCTTTAAGGATGAGGTGATTCCTTCTGCAATTATCACATTTTAAAGTCCTCTTAAGCAACAAAAAGAAAGAAATGTAAATAAATAGAAAGAAAAAAAAAAAGTGTCAAAGCCCACAAATGACCAGAGTACATCAAAGGGGCTGGAAATGTACAACTAGCTTAGAATAAACTGGAGGATCTATATGATCATTTCTAACCAGCTAAAAGAAAAGTTTGAAAAATAAAACTTTTGTCTATAGCATTGGGAAGACAATAGCTAAAAATACAATCCACATGTGATAGATTTTATTCACATTAGAAGTATTTGTTGGTCTGATAACATAAACAGTAGTGATCACAGTGCTATTAAAGGTTAATAATGGTAGTGATTTGCCTCGTTAATAAGTGGCAGTGTTAATAACCTTTACACTTTACAGTGCTTTGGATAGTGAAGAACAGTTCCCATTGACTGACACTATTTTAACAGTGACATGGCTCTATATACATATTATCTCAGTCACAGGGGGAGTCAATGCGTTATGTTTTGTGTACTCATATGGAGAATGATATGCATGGACAGTATACCGCTATGTTTTGCAATGGACGTCTCTGTGAAGTGTTTGTATGACAGTAACACAAAGTTCCTTTATTATCTCTTCATGATGTTGATGCAAATTTTGCAAAGGCACCTGTTCACTTTTTGACAAAGCAGCCAATTCCCATGATGTTCATACAAGTTCATACGAGCTTGATTCAAGTTATTTTACTATTTACTGTTGCTTCAGTATTTAGACAGTTCCCTATGCCAGTGACATGGCTCTATATACATATTATCTCAATCAAAAGGGGAGTCAATTCTTGCAAGTGATATCCATTGATTTTGGTCTGTTTTGACAGTTATGTTTTTTGTACTCATATGGAGGATGATACGCATTGTCAAAATGACTCTCAAATGGCGTCCATTCAATATTTAGACAATTCCCCATTCCATGTATAGTGCTATTCATATCTCAGTTCCGTACTAACAGTACATGGGCAGCATACCACTATGTTTTGCACTATACAGTGCCTCTGTCAAGTGTTCATATGAGAGAAAGACAGTGATGTTACCCATGCTGTTCATGCTTCCAAAGATGATGTTGATGCAAAATTTGCATAAGGGACTTATCAAACCTACCATTTCACATGATGTTCATACAAGTTGATACAAGCTTCATTCAAGCTATTTTACTATTTACTATTGCTTCAATATTTAGACAGTGAATGGACAGTATACCACTATGTTTTGCAATGGACAATGTCTCGTTTGACTATAAGAGAGCGATGTCTACCATGTTGCTCATAGATTTTCATACAAGTTGATCCAAACTGTTGCTTCAAGTCATTTTACTATTTACTGTTGTTTCAGGAAAGACAAATACTTTGTTCATCATCTCATGGTTTAAAAACACGTTTGACCCTATTTTGAAATTTAAAACCTGTTTAAAAACAATAATTCAAGCTATTATCAAAATAGAACACGGTTAACTGCATATACAACTATGAAACAATATGTACCTCGGCACAGAGGAGGGCTTAACCCTCTGAGGGATTGATCCATTTGTGTCACCATTACTGTTCCTGATTTGAATGGAAAATTGAAGAAACGCCATTTTAATACGTTAAAGATTGAAATCTTGTGTAACCTTTCAAACATTTATCGTTATCATCACAATATCATCCAAAAAAAATCTCCTAAATTTAACAGATTAATTGTGATTTCTTAAACAATTTCCAATCGTGCACATCTAATCTGAAGAATTTGAATTTTTTTGAATAATGCTTTGCTTCTTGGCTGCAACCCTTTAATCTCCTATTGGCGTTTTCCTTGAACCCCCCATGGGTGCAAGTGCTAGTATTCCTTCTACTAACACGGTAGCTTACCAATCTAGCTCTCACCTCATAAACACCTGTTGTGACCTATTTCACACATCGCCCCATCGCAAATGGGGACCCCCAAGTTTGGTTCCGCCCTCTGCGCAACGTCTTTGAGAGTCTTGAATTTGGATAAAATTTTGAAAGTCAGTCTGGCTAAGTTGAGATTTTGAACTCGTTTTTGGGCCTTAACGTCATAGAAGTGCTTAGAAGACCCGGTGGACGAAGATCGCCATTGCTTTCGGTCGTTTCTGACACTTCCTATTTTTTAGGGAATCTGCTTTTTTGCTTTTTGCTTTTTTGCTTTTTGGCATTTTTAGGCCATTCCGGAGTCCCTATTTTTTAGGGATGCTTTTTGCTTTTTCTATTTTTGGAAAGTTTCTATTTTGGGAAAAAGTTTCTATTTTTGGATCCCACAGAGCAGAAAATCAATATGTCTTCGGAAAACAAGAAAATCAAGGCAAAATGTAAAAAGTTTGAAAATTGGCAAGGAATTTTTGAAAAATGTCTAAGTCTGAGAATGGCGCCATCAAGAGAGGAATGGCATGGAAAAGTCAAGGTCCGCCCTACCTTTGGCTTTTTGCTTTTTCTATTTTTGGAAAGTTTCTATTTTGGGAAAAAGTTTCTATTTTTGGATCCCACAGAGCAGAAAATCAATATGTCTTCGGAAAACAAGAAAATCAAGGCAAAATCTAAAAAGTTTGAAAATTGGCAAGGAATTTTTGAAAAATGTCTAAGTCTGAGAATGGCGCCATCAAGAGAGGAATGGCATGCCAAAGGTAGGCATTGGCAAGAAATTCATCAAGTCCGCCATGGCATGAGGAAGCCAAAGTCCGCCCAAGATGATAGGGAGAGGCGCATGGCACAAAGAGGCTGAAGTCCGCCATAAGCATGAAGTTTGCCAAGTCCGCCATAAGCATGAAGGTTGCAAAGTCCGCCCCTAGTGAAATTGGCATAAAACTCATGAAGTCCGCCCAGCCTAAGGAAAATGGCACAAAAGGTTCAAAGTCCGCCCTTAAGGGAAATGGCATGAAAAACACAAAGTCCGCCCCCAAGAAGTGTGGAGAAGGGTAAAACATGAGGGGGTGCGCTCCAAGGTGTTTGGAAAGGGGTAAAATTGCAAGATAATTCATTGAAAATTGAATTAAATGATGGAAACAAGTGAAAATTTCCGTTGGACAAGGCACAAATAAAATTCGCCATGGCAAGGAAAATCTAAGACCAATGGATGATAAAATACGCCATAGGCAAGGAATTATAAGACATTCGCCCAATTCTTGAAGAGAAAATTATCCTAAGGCATGAAAAACGGAGAAATGTCTAGAAGAAGAAGAGGTTTTGGCCGGCATAAAAATCACGCCCCAGCACAACGGAGTGAAAATTTTTGGCACAAAATGAAGAGTGCTTGGCAGAGCAAACATGAAGTCCGCCCCTCTCAGCTTGGAAAATTCCTAAAGCGCTAGTAAAAAAATGGCAAAGTGGCAGAGGTCTCCAGGTTCGCCCAACCCAGAAGATGAATCGTTCGGCTAAAATAAAAATGTCCAGAAAGGTCAGAACTCCGCCTAGAGAATTAAAATTTGACAGATGAGCTATTGAGCACATTTTGGCTAGGCAGACAATTTAAAAAGAGATATTTTGCCTTTGACGAACGAAATTAGCCATGTATCAAGATTAAACGGGTTGGAATTTAATATTTTAATATTTTTAATTATTTCCCTGACACTTAGGGAATTTTAATTAAAAATTCAAAATCCGGAGATTATTTGGAAGATTAAACTAGTCTGCCTTAGATAAGTTTAAACTTTGCCATGTTCAGAGGATTTAAAATACGTTGGAAAAATAATTTTAGACAATTAATTTAATATATTTTCCAACACTTAGTCAATTTTCCTTGAGAAAATTCGAAAATCTCAGCAGAGATGGCACAGAGACGAAAGTTAGAAACTTGCCTCGATAACTGAAAGTGAAATTAGAGGTTTGCTAATCCGAGGAGAAAACGTTTCTAAAAATTGGAAGAAAATCAAAAGAAAGAAAGCAATGCCTTGAGGAAAATCGCACTTCTCAGCCATAAAATGAGTTTCAGCAACTCATTTCTTCACAAATTCCGGCTGAGAAGCAACTATCTCTCTCGAATCTTCAGGAAAACATTCTCGAAGGGGAAGTTTGTGAGAATAACATCATTGTGAGAATCGAGATAGCATTCTCTTATTGAAAGGCGTGATTTTTGAGAGAAGTAATTTATTTCTTGGCTGAAATCGTACTTCCAGCATAGTGGCGCACTTCTTCTGGAAGATTTCTTTGAATTTTTAAATTCATTTGCAGCCACAACGTGATCTTTGAAGTTTGGAAGTTAATCGACAACGCATTTGCGCTGTGTTTCTATCTTCTACTTCGTTTCCGGCACAAATTTCATTCATGATAGGCGAATTTAATTACTTTCAGCTTGCTTTTTGACAGAAATTTTAATTTAATAAGGCTGAAAGTGCGATTTTGTCTAGGCTATACCCCAAAACTCATTAATTCTTAAATGATATTGTATTAATGTTAAGTATCTTGTGCTTGCAGGCTGCCGATCGATCAAAGTGAAATATCCAGGCAGGCACAGATGAAGTTTGCAAGTAAAGGATCGCAGCCAGAGACCAGAATAAAGTCTAAGTGGAAAAATGTCTCAGACACTGATCTTGGCCACATCGATCTCGTGGAATTTAAAAAGAGGATATATGGACACAACGGACCCTTACCAACGCCTGCAGCTAGAAGGATAGTGAGAAATGGCATATTTCAAGCTGCTGGATTCCAACCTGCACTTTGCTGTGCTGAACTGATGGTGGAGTGTGCACTTCACTATGATGCTGAGTCAAGGCGGATTGTGGCGCCTGATGGGAGAGTGTTGGCACATCTGACAGAGGTGGCCATTTAGGAAGCCTTCGGCATTCCGGCATATCCTAAAACTGTCTACAAGACCAAGGAAGATGCTCAGAAGCTATATGACAAAAATCCTGATCTTTGTGCCGCCAACCTTAACAAATTTTGGCTGGACAAGCCTAGACCGTCCTTTAAGAAGATGCCCAAGAAGTTGATGCGCACGGACTCCAAGGAGGACTATGGAGATATTATTATCTTGCTGAACAGAGTGGCAGGCAGTCCCTCGGGAGCACCCTTTGAGCCGTGGATGTATTACTTCATTGAGCACCTCACAGAAGGTGTCAAAATGTTCAACTGGGCTAGGATGATAAGCAATAATCTTCACCACCAGCTTATCAATCTAGAGAAGACCAAAACGTTTCATATGGGTTCTTACATCGTCTATATGTTGGCCAGAACTTACAAATATGCAGGCTTGATCTGCAAAGGCACGGTTGGTAGTAAGGAGAACGAGCTAAAACCTTATGACTGTTACCCACAACTCCAGCTGAGGGAGAAGGCGCATTTTAGATGAGCCCACGACGCGTTCCTGATGTACATCACCAGGATACTCCAGGGAGGGACGCATCAGCGGCTGACACATGAAGCCAAAAGCCTAATCGGTAAATACGGGTCTTGGTTTATCTAGTATCCAAGATTTACGTATATCAGAATTCAAGGATTCACTGGAAGCCCGTACCGTCTGCCCATCTTCCCCACGAATAAGATGGTCCTGCTCGAAGTGTTGAGGCAGTTAGAAGATTTTCAGGGTCTTCAAAGAGCAAAGCAAAAGGCGGCAGTTACTTTTCCCTTCTTTATAGGGAACATGCTGGAGTCGTGTCTGTCGTCACAGGCAGCTGACAGTGCCAGAATCGAGATACAGCATTACCCTTTCTCTCCATATCCGGCCAGAAATCACTACGACCCCCATCACCACATCAAAATGGTGGATGGAAGGAGGTACAAGCATAGGGTCGAACTGGAGGACTATTGGGCAAATGCTGCGGATGAATTTGAGGTCAGACGGAGGATGTGGTCCAGATTACCTCTCAGCTTAATCTGGGCAACAGAATTTTGTCACGTGCCAGATCAGTTGGAGGAGGACGAGAATCAGACACAACTGCGTTTCGATGAGAATTCAGCTTTGCCCGTTGTCCAGTGGTCAGAAGCAGAGCATGCTGACTTGAACGTCTTGATGAGGCCTGTCATCAAGTTTACTCAGTGGTGGATTGATCAACGAGTTCAAGAATTAAGGCACCAGAAGATAACCCTGACCTATGATATGCTAAGCGAGGCAGAGTCTTATTCTTCCAATGCGGGAGCATCACAGGGCCTCCCAGTGATAGAGGCCACCACATCTAGGAAAAGAAAAGAAATAGCTGCAGGCAAAGAGCCGGTCCAGAAACAGGTAAAGATGAAACCTTCTCAATCGGCCGCCTCCAGAAATATTGAGGAGATGCTGGCTACCGCCGATGCTTCACTAGCAGATATGAGGGATCCTTCTCCGATTCCTGAAAACAACGCGGAGCTCCAGCCAGATGAGGATGCGCCACCTTCTCCCACGGGCACCGAAATATTGGAGTCGGATGACGACAATGTGGGCACCCAAGATGAGGATTTTCAGGAAGGGATGATTTCAGCCCTTAGGGGAATTGTAGACGTTCCTCATAGAGAAGGCGTGCCGGAAGAAGACGGTGTTGAGCAGCTTACGATACCGGATTGGCTGAAGGAGACGCTAAAGGTACAAGTGCCGGCAGATGAACCAGAAGAGGATGATACGACAGACTTTTTGGCCAAACTGTCTCAAACCGTGCCCAAAAAGTCGGCAAAGAAATTCTCCAGCATACAGAGAGACGAGGCCGGCAACAGGACAGTGCAAATCGCCGTGCCTACAGTGAACAAGCCATAGGAGGATATGGCTCCACAGGATTACGCCATCACGACCATTGACTTGGGTCCAACCACTAAGGGCCAAGAAATGGAAGATTTGGACAATTCTGTGTCCGCCATCAAATCAAGGTTAGCGAAGGAGGTGGCCAGAAGGAAGGAGTGCCAATTAGAGATTGAGCGCTTAAGGGAATATATTCAGCACTTGATCAAGCCACTTGATCAGGACACTACGGCAGCTCCTCTACTTCCGAACTCTTCGCAGGAGGCCATTAAAGAGATGGAAGAAAACAGGCTCATGGTTCAGGAGGCCAAAGAATGGATAGCCGTAAAGGGGACTGAAGCTGAGACATTTGTGGAGCGGCTAACTTTGGTTTATGGCCAGGCCACTGCCTTGCTTTCTAGGTTCGCTTCTTTGGCAGAAGTATGGGATAGCCTTCCAGACGTGCATGATAGAATAATCCCTTGCCTTAGGATTCTGAAAGGAGTTCCTAAGCAAGAATTGATAGAGGGAGGCGTCATCGCAGCGGGAGCAGCCTATGACTTCCACACTTGGTATTGGACCTTGACGGCACGAGGTGAAGTCTTCGAGAGGGTTAAGATTGACGGCATCAAACTGGAGGAATAGGTCAAGGAAGTTCAGGCCAAAATCCTCAACATAATTGCCGATGTCCTGGATAAAGAGGCACTGCGAGAGAATGACCTGCAGTTGGAAGTTTTGAAGAAAAGTGTCCAGGAAAATATCTTC